>JBAMNC010000691.1:1800000-2304294 GCA_037902135.1 Cetoscarus ocellatus | reverse complement strand
AAACATGCTAGTGCAGACGGTTTTGTCATATTTTGCTTTAAAATGGACTAATAACCAGTTTTCCCTTGGTTCACGCTTTGAAAAAAAATCACATGCTAACATATGACTTTCTTTCCATTTCAGACTCCAAAAAAAAATTTGCTCAAACATGACTCTTTGGGTGTAAAATAGGCAGAAAAACATGCTAGTGCAGACGGTTTGGTCATATTTTGCTTTAAAAAGGACTTATAAGCCTTTTTCCCTTGGTTCAGGCTTTGAAAAAAGCACATGCTAACATATGACTTTTTTTCCATTTCAGACTCCAAAAAAAATATGCTCAAACATGACTCTTTGGGTGAAGAACTAACAACATTAATAGCACTTCTCGATAGAAAGGACTTTTCTGCTCCACTCCTGTTATGCTTTGGCGAGTTCACTCTACGAAATGGCTCATATTTTGTACTTTACACCTTGGCAGTAGCACCCACCCACATTACCTGATTGGCCCGTGATGAATGTGGTTGAACATTTGTCCAATCACCTGCTGGATATGCTTTTGAACGGTTTTGCTCTCCCCAAACACTCAATGGGCTGTTGCTTAGACGAACTGGTGACACATGTTGAACGGTTCATCTGTTGTGTCAGGTCAATCCTTTAAAAGTTCCAGGATCTTGATTTGGATAACCACCAAAATCTTATCACTTCTTCCTTTTGCCTTGACCAACATTGCCTGAAAATGTAATCAAAATCCATCCAGAACTTTTTGACTCATCGTGCTCACAGACAAACAGATGGACAATTGCCCACCATAATCTCCTTGGTGATGGTCATAAATCAGAATTGAACTCTGATGTGATCGCAGCCTCACAGAAGTGCTCACATGGCTGCAGGGATGTAGATACAGTTTGATCATCGGTGGAGTCATAGTTCACTCTGCGGCTGTCCTACTTCTTCATCTTCATCGAACCACATCTTTCCAGAACACTACGTATTTCTATATGTATATTTTATACACTTCCTTGAGGCTGACATTTGATTTTTGCCCACCAAGAAGTTTTTCAAAACTTGAACTCTTCTGAAGCAAGAAAAGGCAGAGAGAGATTTTCAATATTTATTTTTTGAAAAAAAAAAAAGAAAAAGAAAAAGAAAAAGAAATGCTGCTGCTTCTTCCAGTGTGGAGAGTCTCTTCTTCGTCCTCTCCTTTTCTCTGCCTCAGGGTGTCAGCAGGCAGTCAAGCTGCTTATAATTTAAACATCTACAATAAATATGCTCAAATATGAACCAAATGTTTACAAAGAAAGACATATTTAAAACAAGCATCTGACATTACAACTTAAGACAGTATTTAAAACATTAGTGTTTCTTTAAACTACATTTCATGTTTTTGTGCAAAATGACAAACAAAAAGATCCTAACTATACCTGAATTAATATGACAGGAGCTTGGGGGGGATTAACAAGCGTTTTGTTTAATTTGTTGCATAGCAAGAAATACAAAGCAAACAGCCACCTTATTCTGGATATAAAAAAGGATTCAAGAGCATATAAATCCAGGATATCGAAGAAGGGGGAACTGACATGCATAAAAATAGATATTCTGTGCTACCTTTTTACTCAAACTAAAAGAAAAAGAAGTTACAAATCACCACACACCAATCACACGACACCTCATTCATCTCTCCATCGTTGACAGAAAGATCTTTATTGGTATCCCCAACCCCTGCCCTGTACCGCGGAGCTGAGAGAAGTGCACAAGGATCACACGACTTTACAAAACAGCACCTGGGAAACACAGAGATTTACATGTAGTGTCATCGGTTCTCCGTTTTTCGGTGACGAGGTAGCTAACACTGAGGAATACGCCAGTCTCAATGGGTCTCTAATGTTCCACGTTTGTCGGTACAGAGTTTGGATACAGACATTGGTTCATCGAAACTGTCTTCTGTGCCTATGAAGTCATCATCATCATCATTGGCAGTGTGTTTCCTCTATAGCACCACATTGTTGTTTTATATTCAAACATTTCAAACAAAGAAGAAAGACGATTTTAAGAAGTATAGTAGTGGCAGAAGAACATTTAACGTAGCGTCGGTGGGAGTTATCAGCCTATAAACAGCACATTTCAAGCTTTTGTGTCCTGAAAACTTTGGCAAATTTATCATATAAAATAAAATTAAAGGGTAACATCTTCAGGGATTAATTACACTATCGAGGGGTTAGCATTGACTGCTTCATGCTGTAGGTCAAACAAACACAAAAAGACAAAGGAATGGTTCAGATGTTGTTGAATTTCTTTAACTCTAAACATTCATCTTAACATACAAATCTTCGATGTCTCGATCTGGGTTGAAGGCACAATAAATATCTTGCCACGGGGCCACAAAAGTCCTCAGTACTCGTATGTACAATGTGGCTGATCGCGTCAGCTGTCAGTTCAATAGTCTCTGACGATTTTACAAGAAGCACACGGGCCCGATGTCGACACCGAACTCTTGATCCGGGCCGCCAATGTCCACAGGGGCAATGTCCACAATGGGAAGTCTCGCTGTTTTCTGTGTCCTGTACTCGAACACCGTCTTGCCCCACTGGCCAGTTGCTCGCTGTGAAAGACAAAAACCAAAGGAGTTGAGTTGATCTCTTTGGTTGTGTGGTTGAAGGCAAACAAACTACAAACCCAATTCCAATGACATTGAGACGGTTTGTAAAACGTAAATAAAAACAGAATCTGGTGATTTGCAAATGGTTTTGACCTATATTCAATTTAATACACCACTAAGACAAGATATTTAATGTTCAAACTGAAAAACTTCATTCTGTTTTTGGACATATTAAGTCATTTTGAAATTGATGCCCGCAACATTTTCGTAAAAAAACTGTGATTGGGCATTTTTACCACTGTGTTACATCACTACTCCTTTGAACACCTGGGGACACTAATTGTTGAAGCTCTAGGGTGGAATTCTTTCTCATTCATGCTTGATGAATGACTTCAGTTGCTCAACAGTCTGGGGTCTTCTTTGACATATTTTTCACTTCATAATGCACCACATATTTTTTAATGATAGACAGGTCTGGACTGCAGGCAGGCGAGTCTAGTACCTGCACTCTTTGACTACACGTGCAGAATGTGGCTTTGCATTCTTGTGCTGAAAAAATCAGGGATGTCCCTTAAAAACACGCCTCCACAGATGTGCACGTTACGAACACAGCCTTATACCATCACAGATGCTGGCTTTTGAACTTTGCTCTGATAACAGTCTGGATGATCCTTTTCCTCTTCAGCCAGGAGGACACCACGTCCATGATGTCCAAAAACCTGTGAAATGTAGACTCTGACCACAGCAGACTTTTCCACTTTGCCTCAGTCCATCTCAGATGAGCTCGGGCCCAGAGAAGCCAGTGGCATTTCTGGGAGTTGTTCATGTTGGGCTTTGGCTTTGCACGGTAGAGTTTGACCTTGACCTTGTAGATGTAGAAATGAATTGTGTTAACTAATGGTGGTTTTCTGAAGTGTTCCTGAGCCCACATACTAATATCCTTTACAGAATAATGATGGGTTCAGTGCAATGACACCTGAGGGATCAAAGGTCAAAGGCGTTTAATGTTGGTTTTTGGCTTTGCCACTTATATGCAGAGATTTCTCCGGATTCTCTGAATCTTTTGATGATATTATGGACTGTAGATGATGAAATCCCTAAGCTCCTTGCAACTGTACATTGAAAGACATTCTTGAATTGTTGGACTATTTGCTGATGCAGTTATTCATAAAGTGGTGAACCTTGTCCCATTCTTGCTTGTGAATGACTGAGCCTTTCAGGGATGCTCCTTTTATATCCAATAATGACACTCAGCTGTTTTCAATAAACCTGTTCACCTGGACTGTCCTGTGGAATGTCTTTCGTGGCCCCTGTCCCAGCTTTTATGGGATGTGTTGCATCCCGGCATCAAATTCAAAATGAGGGAATACTTGCAAAAAAAACCCAATAAAGATTATCAGTTTGTACTTAAATATTCTGTCTTGAAGTATATTTGGTTGAATATATGTTGAAAAGGATTTGAAAATTGTATTGTGTTTTATTAATGTTTTACACAATGTCCCGACTTCGTTGGAATTGGGGCTTATAAATCTTAGACATCTTAATGCACAATTGTGTGTCATCTGCATAAATGTAATGTATATGAATTTATGAGAAACATTCCTAAAGGAAGTATTTAGAGACTGAATAACAAACATCCACAGCAGTATGTTTTCCTCACTTGCAATCTGCAACCTCACCACTAGATGGCACTAATATACTTACACTACCTTTAAAAAAACGAAGAGGCTTTGTCTGCCTTAATCTGCAGTATCATCTGGTGTAGGGAATAACTCCAAATGCTGAATGAATCATATTTTTATCGACTTTGTGTAACGTGAAGGCACTTACTGAGCAGGAGTCCTCCAGTACGGTGTATCTGAAGCGGTTGTTTCCCTCTGCTTTCAGCTCCAGGTCGTTGGAGCCCTTTAGGATCACAGCTTTCTTGTTGTTGCCATTCTTTTCGTCCTTGTAGCCCACAGAGTTCTTACAGTGGTAGGTGATGGTCTGAGAGGCTTCTTTGGAGAGCAGGCGGATGAAGGTCATCTGAACTGTGACAGAGTTAGCCGGCTGATCTTTATTTCCATAAGTGAACTGGAGAGACAAAAAGAAACACCTTAAGGAGATAAACATGTTTTTATATTCAGTCATTCCATTTAAATTTGTTTTCCACATTTATCACCAGCATGAGTTTTATTTAAGCTCCAGGTACAAGCAGACGTTACACTCTTTTTACTAGATTCTTCCCTCATGAGGTCTTCGCTCCCCCACGACCCAAACAGAAGTGCTCACGTGTGTTCCACTGTTGATGTCGGCTCCGAACCACACAGGTTTGTTCCTAGAAGAGCTCCACCACAGTTTACGAGGAATGCTGGATGGGTTGGCGGCGATACAGGTCTCTCCGGTGTCCATGTTACAGTGAACTTTGATGGCGTCCTCCACGCTGCCTTGGTTGGGATCCACCCAGTACTCACCTGCAGAGCAACATCATCAGCAGACTGTGAGCAGAGATTTGGATCAACAGCTTGTGTTTGATTTATTCTGCTGCTCCTGTGGTTTCAGTAGTAAAATACATCAGTTTTACTGAGTACTCACAGTTCAAAACGCCAAACTGATAAGATTTCCAGAGTTTTTAACGCTGAAGGTGGGGCTCGAAAATATGGATCATAAGATATGTCTCAATGTATATTAGCTTTCTGTGGGCCTACGTGTGAGATAGTATCCTGCCTTTTCCAACGACTAAAGCGGGGTACACACATAAGGATTTTCTAAATCTGAAAAGATTTTTTTATGTGTTAGATACCCAACAAATGAAGATAAAAATTCAGGTATTGAACAGTTTTGATCGTGCTGTGTGTGGTGTGCTCCAATAATCTCAATAGTCCCACCACCGATCTAGAATCTAGTCCTCCAAGCCAGAAATCTCGTGTGATCAAACGTGATCTAACAAAAACGAAGAAGAAGAAGAAACATAGCAACAACCGGAAAACACAACATCCAACATGGAAGAGGACATATGAGAGGAGGGAATGATGGTGGTCTTGGGACTATTTTGACAGAAAAATCCAGAACTAAAAAAAAAGAAAAGACTGTGGAAAAAATCCTGGAGACAGCGTGAACTCGTGAGCTGGTTCTTCATTTCTGAGGACCGCCAAACTCTATGTTTCAGGTTGGCCATGTTTGTTTTTATTTATGCCTGCTTCCTTGTTCCTCAGTCAGCTCGCTTCTTGATTGGCTACATTCTGTTCCACATCACAATTCAAGGGTCATGACTCGGGAGTCGGCTTTCCCCACACGCATGAAGATTTTTGGCCCAACCTGATTCGGAGCTGATTATCAGGACAAATTGACTCTTAACACACCTCAGACCACAGGATAATCTGGCGTTTGTCATCCTTGGTCGGGAAGGGGGAAAGTTGGGACAAAAACAGCCCGATAATCTTTATGTTTACCCACTTAAGAGCATTTGGGAGTATTCACTGTGTTTTTTGATAATTGCTGATAAAAAAGTTTAACTACTGTAATAGTCCATAATTTAACTATTATGGAACTACAACATGGCAGTTCACCTCAGAAGCAGAAACAGTTTATCCAATGTATAACGTCACGTTTTAACATCTTATTCATGATTAAGACAGCCCTCAACACTGTGTCTAAAGACTTTAAATTATTGTTTATAAATAGTGATCAGCAATATTTGCTTTAGGGTCTCTAGCCATTTTTGTAGTCCTTATTAGCAGTTTGTTAGCAGCTATCCCTATATAAACACTCTTATGCTTTGAAATTCAAAAGCAGGGCTAAACCGGATGCATTTCATTTTTTCAAATTTAATGTTAACATATAAAATACATGTTTTCTTTAAGGACCTTATTTTATGCATTTATACAAAAAAGCTATTATAAAAACTAATAGACTTTCGGTCTTGGGATTTAGGAAGTGCCAAATGCAGACTCCCTGCTGTGCTTTTGGATTTAATCAAATTTGCCAATGTTTCAGTGACTAAGACAACATGTAGACGTTTGGCTGCAAGTTTTGATATTTAAGATCATTGATTGTTTGGTGTCCAGGGCTTATGTTTTTGTTGTGATTATATTAATGCAATTTGATTTTGACAGGGATCATCTCATTGTTCTTAAATTCTGGTATTGCGGCAACTGTCTGTCATTACTTCATCGAAAAATATTAAAATATAAGACGTATTACCATCCATCTAAAAGTATTAAGATAATTATTTTTGGGTTCTTAATAGATAACTCTGACAATCTTTCCAGATTCAAAAGCTCTTGAAGCATTTACACTGAGAATATCGTCTGTAAAAGCAGAGGACGAACATAAAGACGAAACTTTAGGCTAAAATTGATACTTACCGCTCTTCTTCAAGGGGTAGCATCTCTTCAGGTCGTCACAGGTCCTGGCCGGGTGCTTCTTGCTGCCATCGGGGCTCTTCATGCTGTTGATCTGGCTGCTGAGGGCCTTCAGGGTGGCCTGCACGCCGGGGTCCACCGCCAAGATGGTGGAGGCGTTGCTGTTGGGCAGAGCCTCGTCCTCGCTGAACTCTGGAGGGGGAGGAGGGCCAGAGTCGTAATCGTGAGGGCCACCAAACAGGTCGTCTATGGCAGCCATTGGGGGTCCTGGGGAACCAGGGGGGCCGGGGGGTCCTGGCTCTCCTGGAGGGCCCTGAAGTTTAAAAAGGCACAGGGTTATTCACATTTGTTTTTATAACTCTCATGTGGATTAAGTTTGTTTCTCTTTTTGCCGACAGCAGTTCAGAGACAGTTCAAATGTTTTTGTTGCTGCCTGAAACCACTGGTTGATTTTTATTAAATACTTGATCTGACATTATCTCATTATTAATTTATCTCAGAGCCTTCAGTAAATAACTTCCTCTCTTTATATTAGTACCTCTGGTCCAATTTCTCCACTGATTCCACGAGTTCCAGGAGGTCCCATGGGTCCTGGCGAGCCAATGTATCCTTCTTTTCCAGGAGGTCCAATTGGTCCAGGAGGCCCCTGAAAATGATTTTTATGACATTCTTAATTAAGGACCAAAGCTTTCTCCTCATAGAAACCTTATATTTTAATTTAATTAAATTTATTATCTTACTTACCCTTGGTCCACCTGGTCCAATGATTCCAGGAGCTCCCTGCTCACCTGTGGTACCCTAAAGCAGAAGGTATGTAATTATTAGTCTATAAATATATATAAAGTTGTTGTCTGGTTTTCTCAGACTCGTATATTGTGTTCACTTTATATCTATCACCTGGTGCTCTCGGTTAAATCCTGTACTTATATTTTAGTTTACTGGAGGACAGTCGAGTTGGCCAATCCAAGCCGCTGATAAAAACAGAGTGAGTCCTCATGAATGTCTCTTTATTTGGGGTTTAGAAACAAGCCAATGGCTCTCTGTGATCCTGAGTCATACTTTGCACAACATGTGTTTGTTCGTCGCCATCATCAGGGAGCAGAAGCACGAGTTAGAACACGAGTGTTTTCTGCATGTCAAAGGAAGATGCCATATCTGTTTTGAAAGTCTGATTCACAGCTTGTAATCCCTCCCATCAGACATTGTTTGGGCAGCCAATCAGCGCAGAGCTCATCATCATAGCCTGCTGCAGCCTCCCCACCCCCTCAGAGCTGAGTGTTTCCAAAGGGGAGGGAAACAAAGCTGCATCCTATCCTCTGCAGAGATGACATTTTTTAATTTATAATCAACTTCTACCAAATTCTTGATTAATAGACACCCAAGACATGATGTAAATGGTCAAGCTGACCAGGATATGGGAGCTTTAAAAGAAATAAAAAAATTGTGTGGACAACGAATAGCTTCAGTAACAATGACATCATAGTCCCACCTCTCCCTTAAACCCTGACAACAGAAACAATGGCAGAATACGGTGTCTCGTTCATACTGCAGGAGCTTCAGAGCTTGTTTTGGCTTTAACAGCAAAATCTGCTCCTCTACAACCACCGTGAGCAACAAGAAGACAGAGAAAACAGCATATGTCAGAGTTTGTTTATACATCTTATGATGTACGTGCATGCTCTATGTCTTCTTCAACAGTTTTGGTATTTGTCTGCAGCAGTGTTACAGCGCCATCTACAGGCCTGGCATAGCCTATGTACTATAGTGTTTTTGTGTGCACAAACATTTCTTGAAACAATGCCATCTTTACAGAGAACTTTTAAAAAATGAAATTATTTTTATATCTCTGTGTGGACAGGGTCTCATAGGGTGCATGTTTAAACGTAAACTAAAAACAGTATTCAAGCATTAAGCAGCCTCTCTATTTGCTGCTAAGGAAATGTTAAATGGACTTGAGCTTGAGTCATATCCATCTGACTATTCAAAGTGCATTTATACTACATGCCCACCCTGCCTTTTCACTCTCCTTTTAATCACTGATGGTTGTACTTTCCATGTTAGCTGTCCTTCAGTTGTAGCCAGTCATACTCATGCTCTTTCAAACCCATTTACATGCAAAGTAAACCAAAGGTTTCCACTCATTTGTTATACCTTCTTATTACAGAGAAAGTTTTATTTTCACTTCTTTGAAGGAGTGAGTGAGGCGGAAGAGCATCTCTTAAGTTGGTTAAATTACATGTTTTTGATACTCTTATTCTCATCACACAGAAAAGTGCAGACAGCTTTGCTAACACAAAACACAAGTAATACATGTATTTTAGTGAATCAATTCAATCTTTTCTGATCCCTTTGAATCAGGATTTGAAAGCAGAGTCTGCTCCTCTGGCTTATTGTACAACTGTACACACAAGCTGAAAGAGGACTTACCGGAGGTCCAGGAAGACCCTGCAGACCTGTGAATCCTCTGTGACCCTTCTGCCCTCTCTCTCCGTGATCTCCAAGGTCACCCTTATCTCCTCTTGGTCCTTGAGGTCCCTGAATAGGAGAGGATTGGTCAATTATGATATACGTTTGGAAATATTGCTTTGGTTAGCCCATAGATCTGAGGGGGAAAAATGTTTTAAGATATCACAAAAAGTCCTGAGTAAACTCACCACTAGTCCTCTCTTTCCAGCTGAGCCAGGCGGGCCAACAGGTCCTCTTGATCCCTGAAATGGGTCAGATGATTTATAAACCCCCAGGGAATAATTACTCTCAGGACACTCTCCAACTCCTCCTTATAGTTCTTATGAAAATATCAAGCTGGATAAACTTAGGGTTTTTAATTAATTTGAGAAAAACTGAAGCCAAGGCAAGTCCACTTACAGCCTCTCCTCTCTTTCCAGCATCACCTGGTGCTCCAACAGGACCTGGAGGGCCTGGAAGTCCCTGTGCACCAATCAAACCTTCTGGACCATTATCTCCACGATCTCCCTGTGAAGGAAACATCTGTTAACGCCATGAAAAAATACATTAAGAAGTCAAATTTGTCTCCCCTTTATTGCTCTTACCCGCTGTCCAAGAACTCCATCTTTGCCTGGAGGACCATCAGATCCTGCAGGACCCTGCGTAAGATAAGAAAATAATTTAAAGAAGAATGTATAGAAGGCTTTTGGATTCAAGAAAGACCATTGTCCGTATTTACATCAGGACCAGGATCACCACGAGGTCCATTCAATCCAGGAGAACCAACTGGGCCAGGGGGACCTTTATCTCCAGATGCTCCTGGGGATCCTTGTTTTCCAGGTGGACCCTGGAAACAAAAACGGAGATAATCAGTAGGGTTGTCCAAACTAATACTAAGTCAGATTTGGATGTGGTTAAGATAGATACTGACAGAGTCAGAGCTTGAAAATGATCGTTACTCACAGCTGGTCCTGGAAGGCCTGGCATCCCACGCTCTCCTCTCTGACCCGGAAGACCCACAATTCCTCTCTGTCCTGTAGTTCCAGCTGGACCTGGAGGACCATCAGGACCCTAGGGACAAATACAAAAAGATTAACAATGTTGATATAATTAGTGATGGGTAAGTGAGAAAGAGTGATGAGGAAGCTCTGACTTCTTTCTTCTAATTTTGTGTATTACTGTGCAAAAGATTTTTTTCTGATTATTATTATTTAATTTATATCTATTGTAAAAGTATCAAAAAGTTCATATATTGGCTTTTAAACTTGGACTGTTTTTGTAGATTTGATATTTTTCTTGTAGGACTTTAATGACACAGCACAGTACATTTTTCCAATCAAGTTTTAGGTCATATATATTTACCCTCTATCTTTGATAAAACACATACATACAGTCACAAAAAACACTCACAAACTCAAAATGTGGCAACATTTACCTGTACAGTTCACAAAAAAGCATAATTTTGAGTTGCTGGAGGAAAATACTGTTTGATAAAAAGAGAAAAATAAGTAACTAACTTCTAGTTAACCCATATAACGACGTCATTGTTAAATGGACATGAATAAGTCAGTAACTGTAAGTTAACCAGAGATTATGGGACAAATATTGAGTAACTGATGAACAGGAAATCTTTCTGTAATGATTCAATATCAACTAATTACACAGTATAATGATTAACTAGTAGCTGCTTACACAGCAAATTGAGAAGAGTTAAAATTTTGGTGTTGGCAAGATTTCAGCAAGTGCTGAGTAAATTAGACTCTAGTGGAGTCAAATCCCCCCAAAAAGTTACCCTCAGTTAAAAACGTCAGAAAAAAGAGTAAAATGATGTTTCAGTAAGTCAAATCTGTAGGTGTAACTGTATGACCTTTAACTCTGAGCTTTTCACTCTGAACCTGTAAGTGATACCCACAGAGTCAATCATCCCTCCTGCCCCTTATTATTGGCCAAGTACAAACGGATGCCACAAGCCCACATTATGAAAACTGCAAATGTGTATATATATCCATGTTCATGCTCTAACCAAACATGTCTATTTTCATTTCAGCTAATTTTTTTTATACTTAATTATACTTAATGAGAGTTAAAGCATCAAATCTCCAAAAAGAGTGAACACATCACTTCGTGGTGTGAACCCATATGGACATTTAAAAAGCTGAAATATTAACTCTGATAGTGTTGATTTGTCCATGGAGATGTTTCTGTGCACTTTGGCACTGTTTGAGTGGTTTCACTTACAGGCAGTAATTTCATTCATTACCTGGTTAATGTGCCAATTATTGTGTACCTGTTGTCAGGTGTTACCACAAAGAAAGAGGCAAACAATTTAAAATCAAAACATAGCTTCTTGGGCTTTGATTACTCCTTGTTGTCTTTTTTATCGGACAAAAATTAATTCTGTATCTGCAGCCACAACAAAAATAACTGTTTAGAATGTCAGTAGAAAGCTCTCACTAAATCCCAGCTTCATGTGCAGTTTGATGTTTGGTTTGCCCTGAAATGACACAAACCAACAACCACACATCTTGTTTTGTCCACTTTCAGGTCAAAACAAGGACAATGTGTGTCATCTCACCGTGGGTCCATCCTCTCCAGAGTCTCCTTTGTCTCCAGGGCTGCCAGGTGGCCCTGCTGGTCCTCTCTCTCCTATTCTTCCAGGAGGACCATGGTCTCCACGAAGACCACGAGGACCCTCTTTACCAGGGGGACCAATGGGTCCAGGCTCTCCAACTGGACCCTAGAAGGAACAGAAGAGATCCCAAGTCAGATTTTTTGGTTGTGTCAAAGTTAAATCTATCAGCATGTCCTACTGCTGAATGAAATGCCTGTTATTAATATCATTTATTTTTTAACATGACAAGTTTTACTTTAAAATTTAAACCTTAAATATAATCTAAACAGGGGTGCACATTTGTCAATATCCAATAAACTAATATTTTCAAACTCACCATTGCCAATAATTGTATTTTAAGACTACAAGGTTTATAAAAATTGACATGTTCCTCTCATTGTGACAACACATTGGTGCTGGAAATTGATGTGGACCAATGAAAACAACATTTAATTTTCTAACAGAAGACATGACTGTTTAAAAAATGCAAACATTCAGCAATAATAAGGTAGCAGGTTGTGCTGCATTCATATAATCTGTGGGTAGTACAGCCAATATATGTGATATATATGGCTTTTATTAATGGCCAAAATACTGGCTGTAAATATCAACAGATGTTTTTATAACTGTTGATGCAATTTTGTGCCGATAATATTTTGCATTCTTAAACCCAAAGGTAGTAACTAGCAGGCTAAATGATTTAAGCTTCACCTCACTAGTCCACACTAAATCTGTTATAGTATGTTATTGATTATCAATACAATTAGAACTGTAATCCTGGTAAAATGCTATGTCTAAATGGTGACCAGCTGTCTGACACTAAGAGTCATTGTTGATCTTGTTGTTATTAACTGTCATGCAGCCATTATATAGAAAATAAACTGAAAATTATATGCAGGTATTGCCTGCTTAAATGTGCATAATGTCATTTGACTAGCATATCGTAAATAGCAACCATATAAACAACAATACTTACAGTCGGGCCAGGAGGACCGACTCTTCCTGCAGATCCTGGGAAACCAGTGGGACCCTGTGAATAAACAAAATAGCTTAGGACATTTACTTATTCCGTTTCAGAATTAATTAAAGTATGCACTGAAGTGTGCTTAAAGTGACAGCACATTGGATTTAGAAGTTCAACATGCCAATGTGCAATAATAAATGAACTGCTCTTACTGGAGCACCCTGAGTTCCTCTTCCGCCCTTCAGTCCAGCAACACCAGGAGGTCCCTAGACGAAAACACCCAGACCAGGTCAGCCAAAGAAGTTTGGTTAAATTGGAGTTACACAGTTACATTAATATGGCTTTTGACTAACTTTGTCATCTTGTCCTGGTCACTAATACAGTTGTCTTTGATTAATATCTCTCTGTTTGCAGCTTATGATAAAAAGCACATGAGTAATAAATAATTTTATGGGAATCACTGCACTTAAACCTTAAGACTAGGCCACTTAAAAGGAAAAAGGGAAAAACCAACAAAGTACAATTACAGTTCACTTCAGAATTAGCTTTTACCACAACAGTTCGATTCTCTATCAACTCACAGGAGGTCCATGAGCACCAGCCAAGCCTTGAGGTCCAGGTGATCCGGCATCTCCTTTCTGACCGGGCTCTCCAGGCTCTCCCTTGACTCCAGGTTGACCATCAGGACCCTGAAACATGGTTTTTGGTACATTAAATAATACATAAAACTAATTGAATCCATAACAAAGCAATCAAATTTTTGATGGACCATAATTTACATTTTTTCAATAAAACCCAAAAGAAAAAAACAGTACTCACAGGGGGCCCAGCAAAGCCAACAGCACCGATGGGACCAGGGTCACCTCTTGCACCCTGCAGCATTCATGTGGAAAAGAACATACAAAGACAAATTTTTCCAATTTAAAAATCTGTATCGGCAGATTATATTTGAATTGATTACCGTAAAGCTTATAACAAAGGCCCATACAAATTTTATATCAATACCTTATAACCTTTAACCAGCCCGGTTCTGCTGCTTCTTTTTACAAATTGGGCAGCTCTTATTCATAAGCCCATATTCAGATACGTTAATAAGAAGCCAAAGCTTTTAATAGGACTGTTAAAGGAGCTTTGATGCTCTTATTTGATGGACAGGACAATGGATGAGACAAGAAACTGGGGAACGACAGTGGGGGGTAACATGTGTGGAAGGAGCCACAGGACAGAGTCACACCCTGGCCTCGACACAGAGGACAACAGCCTGTGCATATTAGCCATGTTAACTCAACAGCTGACCATTTGTGCTCTAGAAGACCTTGAATTGAAGTTTTACCATAACACAATAAATGAATAACTTTGAGAGGGTCTACTCACCGGTACTCCCCTGGATCCCGGTGGTCCTGCTGGTCCTTTGGGTCCAGGCTCTCCCTGTGAAGACATCACAAGTTACTCTCACAGTAATCTCTGAAATCATATACTGAGCCTGTCCTTCCTTCAAATCCAGTATTTTTTTTATGTTTGCAGTGTACGCCAAAGTCTGTCCTTTACAAGCTGGAGCATGTGATCAAGCTCAGCCAAGAACACAAGAGGCTGAAAGAATAACAACATAGTGGGCAACCTGGGATTTGACGCTTTCCTAAAACACAGCTTTGACTCAACTTTGGATCATTCTGATTAAAAAAAAAGCAAATTTCCTAATGTATCAGAAAGAAGACACTCTACCTTTTCGCCGCTGGGTCCTGCAGGTCCTAGTGGGCCAACAGGTCCTGGAGCTCCCTGTTGACAGAAATCATAATGCGGTTGGAGATCTTAGAGTCAATTTAGCGTGACTAAACAAGCACTTTCATGTCTCCAGTGTTCAATAATATATCTTTCTCTTAGTTTGACATATATATAGAGATAATTATACACTACTTACTCTTGCACCATCATTTCCAGCTGTACCCTCTGATCCCTTCTCACCGATTGCTCCCTGTAAAAAGATACATTATTGTTATTGGCAGGCTTCAGTTGGCAACAATATTTAATTCAAACTCTGACTTGTTTCCTGTTATGTAAGAATTAAAATCCTACAAAGGTTACTAGGGTGTATTTTCAACAAAACATATCGTTGATGATGTGAGTTTACAGCCACATATGTTAAATCAATTTACATTCAAGCTCATTGGCAGCTTCACGCAAAGGCTAAGTATCAAAATCTTTCCATCCATCATCTATATCCCTTATTCCTTTGGGAAAATCAGGGGCTGGAGCCTTTCCCAGCTGACACTGAGCAATTGTCGCCAGACAATCACAGGGCCACACATAAAGACAAACAACCATTCACACTCACAGTCATACCTATTGGCAACTCAGAGTCACCAATAAACCTAACAAGCATGTTTGGTCTGTAGGAGGAAACTGGAGTGCATAGAAAAAAAAAACAACTCAGGCACGAGGAGACCATGCAAACTTCAAGCAGAAAGACCCTGGTCGACATTGAGAGTTCAATCAGCAAACTTCTTACTTTTAATCTGTTGTGCCACTGTGCTGCCAAAACATTAAAATTCTAGAACGCTAGAAACAAATATTGTTTTTCTGTCTTAATTTGCTTAAGTTATTAACAAAGGTGTTTGAAAAGAATTACACTTTGGCTAAATTCCATAAATATGTTGGGAATATTTGGTAACCTTGCTCTTCACCAATTAAACCAAAAAATGTCTGAAATTGACCAATTTATATTTGTACACTTTGTCTAATTATTGAATCAGTTTATCAGCTTTTATGTTCAATTTTGTCAATATCATCTCTTCATTAGAAATACTGACAAAATTACTCTACACACTGTCTGAATTGCACAAATAGGTTGGCAACATATGGGACACTGGGTAAAAGTGGCGAAAAAGGTCCTCACCAGTTTCACCTACTCTTCAAAATTGCTATCATATTGTGGTGGTACTTATTAGTTATTAGTTTATTGGGAAAAACATATATTCTTACCACTTAGCAATAGTAAAAATAAAAATATACGCAAAATCCTATACTGTCTTGATTCCAAAAATAATTTAGCAATGTTGACAGTAGGTAAAACTTGCAATGCTTTTTCAGTTTTGCAAATTATCCAAACATTTACAACTCATTCATGTAACAATGCTGAATTTCACTCTCTTTCTCTTGATTCAAATAATGACTGAAGATATTTAAGTTTTGGTACCTCAAAAGGCCTCAAAAAGCTTTCATATCATCCATCATCTATACTGCTTATCCATGTCTGGGTGATTAGGGGCTGGAGCCTATCCCAGCTGATGGCATGAAAGTCTAGGGTAGACTCTGAACTGATCACCAGCCAATCACAGGGCCACAGACCATTCCTGTCACACCTAAGGGCTATTTAGTGTCTCCAGTTAACCTGATGAGCATGTTTTTGGTCTGTGAGGAAAGCAGAGAACCTAGCAAGTACTTGGAGAACACGCAAACTCCACACAGAAAGGCCAGAACCAGAAACTTTCTTGCTGTGCAGCATGCGCACAACCTGCTGCGCCACAGCGCTGCCCACTTTCATGTCAAGCAAACCATAGTTAGATGGATCCCATTAGACATGGTAAATGGCCTCATATAGCCTTTTTGCCCTCATGTTAAAAAAGCTGCCCCTTGTTAAGCTACATGCTCTGTTATCTTTTATATGCGTAATGAAATACGTACATTACTCATTAGTATTAAAGAAGGAGACATTGATCTACTTACTCTGTCACCTTTGGGCCCAGGGGGTCCAGAGATGCCCCTCTCTCCTGGCATTCCCTGAAGACCTGGAGGACCAACATCACCAAGTACACCAGGAGGACCAGGACTACCCTACAGGGACAAGCACAGGGGTTAACAGGTTCAATTATTTCACAAAAATTACATTTTAGGTAGCTGTGTATCACTGAACAGGACAAGTGCTGGGTAAGGGTGCCCCCCTACACCACCCCAAACCCAAATATGTGATTATCAAAGGGGTGATGACTGTCAAAAAACATTCAAGACTGTGGATATGAGGAGAAGGGATAGGGTATGATTATGATTATGTCATGTTATAATTTGTCATAGCTATGCGTCAGAAAAGGGTGTTCATTCATGTTTTTTGTTTAACTGAGACATGGTTTGTGAGGAGTGTGATAAGAATGCTGGTCAATGATTAATGATAGAGTATGTATTAACTCTTTTCTGCCTCAACAGCCTTATATTTTTTGCCTGGTTCTGCATTGCAGTACTTAGAATTAATGTTTTCCATACCTTTGGACCATCAGGACCGGGTGCTCCAGGGATTCCTTTAGGTCCCTGCAGACCAGTTAGACCCATCTCTCCTCTCTCCCCGGGAATTCCTCGCTCTCCCTGAGGAAGAAAACCCACTGGATTCAGTCTTTCACATTGTGATATATATTATTATTTCTAAATAGTGCAACAGACTGAAATTGACGTACCCTTGGTCCAATCTGGCCAACAGGACCAAGCTCTCCAGGAATACCCTTTGATAGAGAAGAAATGTATTTTACTGATGTGCAATCAAAACTGTTCTAGAGAACTATTAAGCTGATAATATTCCTTGCACATAGTTTAAAGATTATACTATTAAATTGGATGGAGTGTGCTCTGTATAAGGTAATATGTCCAGCTTATGTCATACTTACTTGGTCACCTGGTTTTCCAGGTTCTCCAGGAGGGCCTTGATTTCCTGGCAGACCCTAAAAACACAAGACAATAACAATAAGAGCATTCCTTATGCCATATAGATTTCTTAATGTAAGTCTTTTACTTCTACTATTTTCACATAAACTGCATTTGGTAGCAGTATTAATAATTTCCACTCCATCACATATTCACTACTTTGATTGCTTAAATATTCCAAAATTTCCATTATTACAGCTTGGCCTTCAGGGTGTAGCAACCACACCCATGTTTTGCCGATTTTTTGGTGCTTATTACCATGCCACATGAAACATTTCAATTTTCATTTAAATCATATTTATGATTTGTTGAGTAATTTAAACTCCATGTTGTTCTGCTTTGCTAGCTTAAATCCTTGCTTCAATGGTGATCACTTTGGTGCTTCTTTTTATTGCCCAAATACTGCAAGACAGGTATTTAAACTGATATTTATTTGTTTAGAATAATTTAGTCTTACCGTACTGTTATACTTTGCTAGCTAAAAACTAAACTCAATTATCAGTCCTGATTGTTTGGCTTGTTAACCAGCAGTTAGCTTAATCGTTTGTTTCTATCTTTTAGCATTTTGGAACAAAAAAGCTACATCAGAACAAACATTTCCTAAATGATATTGATTTTGTTACTGGGTAATTTAGGCTCTCAATGTTGTTCTTCTTTGCTAGCTAAAACTAGAGTCACAGTGGAACCCTTTTGGTGCAGCTTGTTAGCATTCATTAAGTAGTTAGTATTGCTTTTTTATCATTTTTGAAGCCTGTCATTATCAGAGTGATTGTGAGTGATCTTGTACACATCTGCTGTTGTCACACTTTCCATTTGAATTTAAATAATACTTGTCTTGGCCAGTCTGCTTTATGTTGCCCCAGTCCATTTTTGGAGCTAATAACAAGAATCGTCCAAAGAGACATACTTCAATTCTTCTTATAATAACCTGTTTTCTGGTACAAAAATGTACATTTACACACCTGGAATCCATTTACACCTGGAGGTCCCTGCTCTCCTCTGTCTCCTGCGACACCCTTTGAGATAAAACATGATAATTTAGTCATTTTTAATAGCAATAAAAATAATCTAAATGTAACAGCAGAGAAATCAGGCAATCACACTTACAGGTGGGCCAGGGGGTCCAGCAGGCCCAACTTCTCCGTCTTTTCCGGGAGGACCCTGCAGACAACAGGTGATAATGCTAATATTAACGTGTTATTTCTAGTGTAGTCCTGCTTTTGATAGATCATACAGCACCTGCATTTCTTTTCCCCACACTTGTGGTTATATTAAGTAATAAAAAGTATTACTCACTCTTTGACCAGCTACTCCTGGAGATCCTTGTTCACCTGTCTTTCCTGGATCACCCTAAAGAATAAAGAATTTTTTTTATATTTAGTGACAGAACAGGAAATAGAAGGACAGATCAGGAAGAGCTTGGAGGGACTCTGCAGCCTTACAAGGAAGCCTTTAGGGCCTGGCACTCCCATGGTTCCAGCTGGTCCTCTGTTTCCAATGGACCCTGCTGGGCCTGGACGACCATCTTCACCTGGGGCTCCCTACAAAAGAAAACCAACTTATTGTCAATTATTTTTCAAAGTTTTTTACAACCTTTAACCATATTCTGAAATAATGTTACTAATGGGGTTCGGAACAGTAACTCACCAGTGGTCCTGGCTTTCCTTCTGCTCCCTGCACTCCCGGGGTACCAGTGAGACCCTTTGAAGAAGAGAGCAAAGTTAACATTGGATATCAACTCAAACAATGATCATATATTTAGATTATAACTGCAGAGAAATCTATAAATAAACTGTAATTATTGTCAGTGTTACCCTTGCACCTGGTAGACCAGGTTCTCCTGTACGACCAGGGTCTCCTAGTGAACCTTTTGGCCCTGGTGGTCCTGAAATTCCACGATCTCCTTGGGCACCCTTTGAGAAAGGAGAGGTGCATACAGTTTTTTAGTTTGAGGTGTAGAGTTTAATACCCCATTTGTTTTTGAAATATAAACCGTAGAAAAGTTTCTGATACTAAAATGAAACAAACCTTGGGTCCTGGTAAACCATCAGCACCAGGGAATCCTCTGTTACCAGGAGCTCCCTGAAACAGATCATCAGTTAGACTCATGCTCATTTCTTTAAAAGAAGACACATTATTATATTACAGTTGACTTACATTCATTATTTTAATAAACTCAATAAATCTTTTTAGTTTGAAAATTCTAACTTATATCTGCCATCTCAGTTTGCAGTTGGTGGTAGGTGGGCTGCATAAGGTTCTCCTGGTGGGGGAATCTGGAAGTCCCAAGGCCTGGTTCATACTTCTGTGTCAAAGTTCTGCCAAAGCTACACTGGAGTGCTGCTGGTAGTTAAAAACTCCACTAATGTGCTACCCAGGAGTGCAGTTACTACATGCTCAGCTTGTTTGTGCACTTGAGTAATTATTTCAGAAAATAAAGGAGACGTCAGAGGAGATGGAATGTACAGTCGCTGAATCAGAACTGGTTGAGACAAACTGGTTTTCCTTCCATTCTGCTGTACCAGAGTGCAAACAACACGTGGCGAACAGCAGCTCTGAGGACGATCATTGTTGTTGTTACATTAATAGAGTGAATAACTCACTCTCTCTCCGATGGGACCTGGAGGGCCGACCGAGCCGGAGTCACCGCGTGGTCCTCGCTTTCCTTCTTCACCCTGAGGTCCAAGTACACCCTGGGATCCCGGAGGTCCCTGGAATAATGATAGAACCACAGAGATAGTTAAAAAAGCAGTCTAATGTGAATGACATATTTATCTTGTAAAACAGCCAACATTATATATGTTTGTAAATTAAAGTTATTTTTATTTTTTAGACTTACAGGTTCTCCTTTAGGTCCAGCTTCTCCTTTAAATCCTGGCACACCAACATCTCCCTGTCACAGAAAGGCATTAAAACATGAGTTACCTCAATCTTCTTCACTGTATGTTAAATGAATTGTTTTTCAAATACATAATTTATTAATAGGAAATAATCTACTTATATTATATATATTAAATGTATTAACCACTGGTAACCCCCGTTATAATGCATTATGAACACATTATAAGCTTTTTTATAATGCATCACAACAATGTGCTTATAATGCAGTGTAATCATAGTTATTAGCACATGTGCTAATTTTTAATGCTCCATTATACCAAAAATAGGTAATTGTTATTGAAGCTTTTTATAATGTTTTTTATACTGCTTTTTATAAATACAGTGGATTATATTGTGCATTTCGCTGTAAGAAATTACTAACATTTATAATGCTTTATGACAATAAAAAGTCTCAGACACTGTAAATCATTTTATAATGATTAATGAGGCTTGGGTTTACTACAATATAATGGGTGATCACCGACCATATTCACAAATTCAAAGTTTATTGAGATTTTTATTCTTGAAATAAATAAAAATCAACCAAGTGGTCATTAGATGTTCTAAGTACAGTAAAAAAAGGTTTATGAGCAGATATTAAATAGTTTTTTTTATCAAAAATTGCCAAAAATGTATAAAAAAAAGCATTTTGTTTGCTTTCTTCTGTTTACTTAATTTGATCTTTTTTCACTTCGCTTAAAGCATACAATGTTCTCTTACTGACAATCAGTTCATAATGCAGCATATCTTTCTCATAATTGTATGTACAACTCAAGACGCTTTAAGATGGTTAATAACTAATTATAAACACTGGCATCACAATGACCTGTGTTTGCCATTATCAAGCATGATAAATTATCTTAAGTATTTATAATAATGAATATACAGCATTATAAGCACATTATGATACATTATAAAGATGTGTATAATGTATTTTTAATGCACTATGAAGGTGGCTTCATAGAAAGTGCTACGCTGCTATTCAGTGACAGTAAAGCTAAATTTCATCTGCTGTTTTGAGAGCTAAAAATGACCTGCAAGAATCTGCTCACAGGCAGTTAGTCATGTAGACTATCTAACACACTAAAAATTCAGCCTTTTTATGGAACTCATACTCTAATTAAATATAATGCTTTAATTAAACAGCAGTTTGGAGGGTAGTACACTCGTGTGTGTTTCTGTCCCTCTGTAAATCATCTGTGCACTGAATTTTTCTGGTGGTGTTTTTTTTTTTTTTAAGTCAATGATCTCATGGAGGGCATAGTGGATTTTTGAGCTTAATTTAGTATGTAATACTTCAAATAAAGAGCCACGTTACCAGTTGTCCTTTGATACCAGGCTGACCGGTGCTTCCCTGAGGTCCTGGCGGGCCAGAGGGTCCTGGATGGCCTCCTTGACCTTGTGGACCAAGATGACCCTGTGAATAGACAGCAGTGTTAGAACTTTGGGTATACTTATCATAGCTAACTGATTTTTACAATTATAAAGTGAGGACGTACCACTGGTCCTTTAGCACCTGGACCACCATCTGTTCCCATTGGTCCCTATAAACACAAATATCTGTATAAGATCACCCTGCACCAGTGGTTTGATGGACTGGACATACAAAACAAGACAGCTTTACCAATTAGCTCAAATGTTTGCAAGTAAGAAAGTTAAAATATTAACCCGGAGGCCAATTGGTCCTGCTCTTCCTAGGTGACCAGTCTCTCCTCTCTGTCCCTGAGGGCCCTCTGGTCCACGAACTCCTGTGGGGCCAGGTTGTCCCTGTGGAGGATCATACAGCAAGGTTAATGTCAAGAAAATGTGATTCAGGTACATATGGTTTGTATTTAGTGGTATGTGCCAAACAGAAACAGGTTTAAGGGGTTTAGTTGTCCTTACCTTCATTCCTGGGGTTCCAGGATATCCAGGAGGTCCACTAAGACCCAAGGGACCCTGTTAAAACAACAGCAGTGACAATTAAACAGTTGAAGATCCACAAGAATCCACACTAACGTAAGTAGCTGTGTTAGATTACCGGTACATTAGACTGTGTTTCTGCTCCAAGGAATTAGGACTAAAGGACTTGTAGGAACCAGAGCTAAACTGAAACTGGAGAGTTCCTTAATCCCAATCCTGTCAAGTGTCCCAGCAATAGTGGTGGTATGCTATGAAAGACCGAGAATGGGACTTGCCATGTGGAACAGTATTGGGATACACTGAAGTGCAAATATACAAGCTGGAATAGCTATGAGCTAACATATCAAAGAATCTCAGACAGACGTACAGCAAAGTCTACTGACTAACATTCCAGGATCTAGACCTCAACGAAAAGGCGGACCAGTGACTGACTTGGATCCTTGAGGTGGAAATGTGATTCATGATCATAAACAAACAAACACCGATCCCCAACAGGTGAGGCACTCACCATTGGACCAGGTTTCCCGAAGTTTCCAGGTTGACCTCGTTTTCCCTACAATGTAAAAGAAAACATCTGTTGTTAAAAAAAGGAGACAAACATAAAACATGGCAGCAGAGATTTCTGATGCATAATGGTATCATCCTTACAGCGATCCCGCCTGGTCCAGGGCGTCCTCTCTCTCCTGGCATTCCAGCAGGACCCTGTTAGGAGGCAAAAGTGAGGAAAGTTGTTTTTGTGGTGGTCTCTGGCTTCACCTTATTAAAATTAAAGCAAGAAGTTGAGTCATTAAAGGCAAAACAAACTGGAAAAAGATTTATGGCTAGCTTCAGGCAACAGAAAGGTGTGAGACCATCTTAAAAAACATCACGTAAGAATTTGGTTAGGTGTGCTTGGTGCCAGAAGGCCCCTGAGTGTAACTGCACCTTTGCTGCTTAACAGAGGGTTGTAAAGCCAGCATGGAGCTATGCTAATTGGCGAGATGCAGAGCAGGATTTTGTGAAAATATGACTTTATCTTCTTACAGGTCGTTGATTGCAAAATGTTTGCATCCGTCCAATAGCTACAAGTCCAGCTCAGAGTTTGATCTGCATTTGAGCAGCTATCTCCGTTGTATAAAAGCCTGCCCTCTATAAACTTTAATCCAGATATTAGCTTTGTCTCCGTTCTCCTTGTAGCATTATCCATCACCCTCCTCTTCAGTCCTGTAAGCCTGAGTTATTATACCAAACGGTGAAGAAACAGTTGATTACAACTAGAGTGAAAGACTGAAAGCAGGGGATCAAGTTACTCTGTGAAAATGGGAAGGACACCATTCTTTCTGCTAAAACTGCTCTAAATCAAAAACTCTACATCAATTTTTGACGAATATTCTCTCTCTCTATTTGGGACACTCTGTGAAAGCTTCTGTCTTTGCATTGCTCCTTTCCTCATGTGGGCCTAGTCCACTCGGATTGGTTTAAAGATCTTCTTTGTGGTGACTGATAACCATGGCACCATGTTGTCAACAACTCTGCAATCATTCTACTGTCTCTGCAATGGACTTGCTACTGTGAACCCATGGGCTTAACCTGCGAGTCAGTTACAGGACTTCTCACAGGTAGAAGGTGGAACAGAGTGTTTAAGCAGGGGTGCCCCAAAGGGAGGAAAAGTTAGAAAGATTGCAAGGGCCCATGATGGGTAGGGGACCCTTAAATATTCTATAATCAGTACTTTTTACAAATTAATTTATTAACTTTTGCCATAGGTCTGTAAAGATCTCTCTTCTCTTCAAATGCAAAAAAATCCCAGGCTTTTCTTGTTTTTATTGCAAACAAAATATATAAATTCAGGCATCCTTTTCATTTTTTAACTCCCACAAGATAACATTTATGCAAAAAAGAGGCCCCTTTCTAATATTAATAAGAGCATATTGGTTTGAATCTTTTACAGGGTTAAAAAGCCAGAGAATCCCTGATTATATGTTAAATAAAAACACTTTGAATGATTAAAATGGTCCAAATGCCAGAGAGTTATTTATATATTGTTTGGTAAATTTAGAAATTTGCTCTATTATTTTAGCTTTAAGATGTTTTCTCCACTTGAATCTTTAAACACAGTACATCGGTTGTGATAACTATAAGTGGTCTATTAAAAATATAAATACTGTCATATTTATTCATCAATTTGCTTTACAGATACATGGTTGGGAAAATGGCCATAGCTGGTTTGGGAGAGGGCCTAATCTGATATCTTTACGTGGGGCCCAAAATTTCTGGCCCTGGCAGCTGGCAACACAAACAGGGGAAGAGTTCTTGTACAATGAAGTGCATTATCAAGCAGATGAGACATTTTAAACACATTAAAGGGTATATTTAATTTTAAAAAAGGCATAATATGGGCTCCTAAAGCTGAAAGCTTTCTGTAGCTGCTTCAAGCATTTCGTGTCAAAACCTTGAAATTGAAAATTCCGTTCTCAAAGAAACTCACCATGGGTCCAGGTGCGCCCATTGGACCTGAGGGTCCTGTTGCACCCTAAAAAAGCATCAAGAGAATAGGTTTAGATTAACAACACAACAACACTGCATGGCATGACATTTTGAGAGGGAAGAGGAAGCAATTTGTCAATAAAAGACCTGTCAACAAACCAAGTAATCAAAAAATGGCAGATAAAAAGAATATAAAATGTTTCGGATCAGTTTTTCATACCTTGGAACCAACAGCTCCAGTTTCACCTTTTTGGCCAACGGGTCCGCCATGTCCCTAAAACAAGACCAAGAAAATAATGAAAATTGTTAACCTGTCTTTGCAGCTAAATCTCTTTTTAATGAGTAAAACTGAAAAAAACCTGACAGCAGTCAGAGAGCGCCAACCTCCACTGAGGTCGCTCACATATTGCTGTTACACCTATAAGCAATATTTCCATCATGAAGTTCCCCTGATAAGACAATTCTTTGACCCCTGAAAACCTCCCCTCACACTGGGAATCACATTGATATCATTATTGGTGTGACAATTATTGAGAGAAAACAATAAAGCACTAATGTTGGTTAATCGGATTGCCACCAAAATCTAACTACTTGTCCTTTGTGCCATGACCAAAATTCCCTGAAAATGTCATCAAAATCCTTCAAAATAGTCCTGGATCCACATCCAGATCCAGATCACCACCGACATCTATTTATTCTGAAGTGAGGCCATTACTGGCATCTCCTGAAAATTTCAGCAAAATGTGCCCAGTAGTTTTTGAATAATCTTGCTAAAAACAAACACAGGTAAAAACTAGAAAGCACTCAGAGAGCAAATAACCTCGGCCAAGGTAGCTCATATATTGCTGTTACATCTACAAGCAATAGTTCTATGATAAAGTTACCATCATAATATGATTCATGACCCTGAAAAAACCCACACCTAGCACTCAGAATCATGTTAACATCATAATTAGACAGTTATTGAGCAAAAACGAGTGTTAGCTAATGGCAGTTATCTGGATCAGTAACAAAATTTAATCATTTTTAAGTTGGGCCATTACCAACATCTCCTGAAAATTTTAGCATAGTCTGCCCAGTAGTTTTTGCATAATCTTGCTAACAAACAAACAAACAAAAAGACAGACAGACAAGCACACGCTGGCGAGGTAACGAGGTAAGTACAAAATATGGTTGATAACTTTTAGGCACTTCTTTCATATGGTGTTGCAGCAAAGTCATGATGAAGAACAGCATCAAAATGATGAAGTATCACAACATCTTTTATATTAACGGTTTGTAATTGTCCAAAAATTTCCCAGAGAGCTTGAACTTACTCTGTGACCCTTCAGTCCGGGAGGTCCCGGTGTTCCTGGAAATCCTCTGGATCCCTAAAAAATACAATAATAACATTTCAGCTTAGTTTTTCTATTAAGGTCTCACCCACAGCACACTTCCAGATGTCTTATCCAGAAAATACAGTATGTTTGATCAAGTGATGTAGTGTAGTGGAATTTAACTCACCGCAGATCCAGGGAATCCCATTTCTCCAGAATTTCCTGATGTTCCTGACTCTCCCTGCAGGAGAACATTTATTTTAATAAACTTCATTTGCAGAAGTAAAAGTGAAATACATGCCACAGTATCTGTGAGGATCTTTAAGCCACACATAGGGCTGGGGCCTGCAGCATTGTTGGATGTTTTAAGAGTTTTACGAAAGAATATTAACACAATGGACACAAAGTGATACCTAAATAGTTTTTGGCTCTTGGATGTTACTTACATCTTCACCTGGTTTTCCTGGAGGGCCCTCAGGTCCCCTCTGCCCAGATGGACCCTGAAAAAAAATCAGAGTATATACATTGAGCATCCATCCATTATCTATACTGCTCATCCTTTATGGTGTCACGAAGGGTTAGAGCCTATCCCAAGTAAGGATAGCCAATTAACCAATCACAGGGCAACATAGAGACAGACAACCATTCACACACTTATCCACATTTAAGTGCAATTTAGAGTCACCAGTTAACCTAATTAGCATGTTTTTGGTCTGTGGCAGGAAGCTGGAGTGCCCACACAAGCACAGAGAGAACACTGAAACACGGGGTTTAAACAAGCAAACTTCTTGCTGTAAGGCAAACACACAACCTGTTGTGCCGCCCAAGCAACAACATATTCTGCTTAAATTCATCTTAAAAAAATCAAACATTTATTTGATTTCATATTTTATATCAAAAACCACAAACAAAACCCAAATGTGAACTTTAAATTACAGCATATAAAATGTACAAAAGAATGATTATACCATATGTCCTGGATCTCCGACTTCTCCAGGAGGTCCTGCTGGTCCAGCTTGTCCCTAAGAGAAGAGAGGCACACATTTGAATGAGCAAATACACAAAATTTAACATCTTGGAATCTATCTGAAAGCACGCATGAGGACTTACAGGTGAACCATTTGGTCCAGGAGGTCCTCTTGTTCCAGACTCACCCTAAAACAAAATATGATACAACAACTGATGAACAGAAATTAGACTTTTTAATATTTAATAAAGAGATTATTAGCCCTTCTCTTGGGGGGTTTTAACAAACAAAAAGGACTGAAGAAACTCAATGAACAGTTTTCTTATAAACTATTGTTACAGTCAAAATTGAGAAAAGTATGAACCATATAGACAGTTATAAAAGATCTATTATCACCTCCATTCTGTGATGGCATTATTCCTGTTTCATTTTAATAACACTGGCTGCACTGAGTCGTATAAATCTGTCACAGTGGAGCAATCGAGTTCCTGCTCACTAAAATATGAGGTGAACTTTGGGATTAGAGAAGCGGCACCCTAACTTTTCCATCAAGGGTCAAATACAGAAATGTACATGGACGACTGGGCCACCTCACTTTTAGCTGATCAAATTTCAGATATTAGGATTCAGGGGCAGCCAGTCAACTTTCCTGGTAAGGGCAAGAGCAATGCTCTGTGTAGCAGAGAGGGAAGAAACTGAATGCAAATCTTCAGTCAGACACAAAACAGGAGCAACCTGTAAGGTACTGACGAACTTTGAAGATTAATATTGCAATGTGTTTTATCAACTGGACCATTACATGGAGCAAATAGTGTGGAAAATAAGCCTGATTAATGCTATTCACAGCATTTTACTCAATTACTAAACTGTTCTGGGACCAATTTAAAATGGACTGTCTGGGCCCCTGGCCATAGTTTAGAAATCCCTGGTTTAGAGCAAGAGTTATTCATTTACATATATATCTAGCAAATAATCCAATGTTAATGAAACAAAAAACTAAACATGTTGTATTTTGTTGTCTTTTTTTCTGGATGGAATTACTTTGTTCCTTTCTGTGGACTTTGTTTTTTTTTATTGTAATTTTTATATTGTTTGACCGAGAGGGCAGAAAAAGGCAACATGGAGCACTTAAAACCTCTCGTGAGAGGAGTAACTTTGTCCAATTGTATCATACTCTGTCTTAGTTTTGACTTGTCTTGTTGTCGCACTATATTGCATGTTATGTTGTTGTATTGTTTGGTTTACTATTGACAGCTTTCACATGACATTATGCACTCAAGAAACCCCTTTCCTGACCAAGAAGTACCATCCTCTTCTGTAGGCTACTGATATGTTTACAGTCTCTGGTGCTTCTTGTAATTTCTAATCTGATAAATTCAGATTTGCTTGTTTGAAAATCAATCAATCAATCATTACTTGAATAGAGCCAAATCATTACAAATGTTATATCAAGTGGTTTTACTAAAGAGCAGGATAGTACCATATTTTCGTCCTCATATATTTTATTTACTATTTTTTACTTTATGTTTTTCCACACATTTTTTTTCATTTTATTTATTTTAGAGTGATGTGGAAAGACACAGAACTGGGCAGAGACAAAGGCACTAAAATAAGAATTCAGGATAGTGACAAATTTATGGATGTGTGGACCATAAATGGTTCCAATTAGGGTAAAATGTCTGGTTAAAGAAAAAAATTTAAAAACAAAGTGTAAAATAAGTCCATCACTTTGGCAGTAAAGAGTTTTAAAGGCTGTCCAATCTTGTTTGCACCCCAAAAAATTGACATTTAAATGTCATCATATGTAATATTATTACATATTTTACACAGTATTAAATTAATTATTATCAATAATTAACGCAATATTCTCCAGTTTTGCAGGCATCTCCTCACCCGTGATCCTGATAACATGGGCTGAGGTCCCAACTTCCCATCAGACATTCCCGCCATCTCAGCTCCCAGACCCTGCAGGTAAACAAAACAAACTTATTCAGTTATAGTGGGTTTTTTGGGGTTTTTTTTAGTACAACCTTCAGGCAAGAACCACAGCACCTTGAAAACAGATGCAGCGTTGGCTTATGAGCTCTTATAGGGACATGTATGATGACACCATGACGACTAAAACTGCAGCGTCAGTGTGAGTGATAACTGACTAACAATCTCGTCGTCGCTCTTCCTTGTCATGCTTGAGTACGTCTGCAGCTCATGGTACACATGCTGGACTCACCCCTGGGTGCGTTGAGTGTCCTGGTGGTCCTGGCTCTCCGGGCAGACCTGGTACACCAGGCTCTCCATCATAGCCAGCAGGGCCCCGCAGTCCCTGAAGAGCAGAGAGGAAGAAAATGATTGACTTTTATTTGAAGTGATGATGCTCAGCCGGACTCTGATTCATCACCCTGTGAATGTGGAGGCACTTTCTATTCTTATTGTACACAACAGACTGAGGCACTGATTGATGATGTCATTAGTTTAGTTACTTCACAGTGCCAGTGAAAACTCACTTAATCTTTTACCAAATTTGGACACCTCATTAAATCTTGGAACAAAAAAAAATCCTGTGAATTATCTTAGTTTATGAAAAAAGATTGTGAAGTCCATCAGGCTCCATATATCAAAATCAAAATGCGGCCTCCTCGTCCAAAGGGCCCCGTTCATTCATCATAGAGCAATAATTCTACTTAGAAAGCAAATTATCCAACAACTCAACATTTAGTGTTTTATATGGACTGTTAGGCCTCAACTCAACTTCCAACAATGCCTGCTTACAGTAGATTAATGTCTTTTTAGGGCAGTTTGGATGGTTGAAAGCTTATGAGTAACTATGAGTCAACACCTCAGAAAGCAAAGGTCAAGGCAAGAGGTCATGGGAAACCCTCAGACTGAACTACTGAGAGCTTATCTTGCCACCCAAATATTTTATCAAGGGATGTCAAACATTAGAGTATAATATATTTACTGCAGAATTGTCATGATTACTCACAATAAATCACATTTAAATGGCAGATGTTAAATCAAATTACTTTGATTTGATACTAGAGCAAATATTCAAGTCCAATGACAGCGTGAAGTTTTAATACCAGTGTCATGATTTGGAGATTAATTTAATACAAAGAGGCAACTTTATGATCATGATTTTAAAGGGATACGCCAACATATTTTTTTGTTTTCGTGTCTTGCTTTACTGTCAAACCACCGCAGATGTGCTTGTAAGTAGGTCAACAAAACAAAGCATGTCTGTGGTAGTTTGTGCATGCGCCCTGTGGTTTAGTTTCCTATATATTTCATGCGAAAGTTACATAAAGTGCTTATCCTTGTCTAAAAATAGATATAGTAACATAACGCGGTAAAAAAAAACGAGTCACAACAAGCACACAGGACCGTTTCGAGTTTCTGTAGAGTTTATCTGATGACTGTAGGTAGAGACAGGTTAACACTACCCACTGACTCTCAGTGTTTCAGCTAAGCTAATTAGCGGTGGGCAAGCTCTGTCCGTCTATTCCTTGTTACTGACACGAAAACAAAAAAATGTTGGGCTATCCCTTTAAGATTTGTGAACTTAATAAGTGCAGCAATGCTTCGTCAGCGTGGTCTGAAACATGTTACTCTGTAAATTCACTGTTCAATGGTGCATCCCAGTAGATCTCAGAACTTGAATTCTACAAGACGAAAATTAGACGCGTCATCAGGAACGCCCCTTTAGTCGAAATTTCCAGCTGGTAAGTCGACCGAGCTTCAGTCGCCCTGACTTTACCAGCTCGTAACTGGAACATGTCTAACTGGGACGTGACGTAGCACCCACTTCCCCCTGTCCAAGTTCTGAGGTAAATGAAACGCATCAAAACACTGTTATTTTCTGAGAAATATGCAGGGGTGCATGTACAAGATGACCCGATGATGTCCATTGATCCCTCATCATGACATAACCAAATTAAAGTTAGAGCTAAGCTTTATGATTCCCAAAGGAACTAGTCTTTGTCAGTAAGGATGAACAATATTAGAGTTCTACGTCTAATATGCTAATATCAACAGCAATATTCAAATGTTTCTACCAAGTAAATAAAAGTTCAGGGAGTGACAGTAGCTTAGTGGGTTGTACTTGTGTGGATGATTCAAGTTCGATTTCAGCCTTTGAGCCTCCCTCCCGCACTTCTGCTCCTCCTCGCTCAACCCTTTGAGACCCCATTCACTGTCTCTCTTCACATCTAATAAAGCCCAAAAAAATCCTTAAAAACCCAGGACCTGTATATTGACCGTGAGATATGAATATAAATAAAATGTGACTTGTATTGTGAGAAGCTTGTACAATTAAGTCAAACTAATTCTTCCCAACCAACCCACAGGTATGCAGGTAAATTCCATAAGTACATATCTTCAACTTCAGTTTTTACAACACTATTTAAAATTTAAATAATTAAATATATAATAAATACTCCTCAAAAAAAAGTTTGGAAACAATAAATTCAGTCAATTATTTTTCCCCTTTAATAACACCAATTGTTATTATGTTTTACATGGTTGAAAAGCCTGATTAGTCACTTTTACAACAAGGTACAACTTGTTGGGATTGTACATTCCTGGAATAAGCAACACAGCTAAACGTGTTCACTTCTTAAGAAGCAAATAAAACTTTATAAACTGAGCAAGCAAAACTGGACCAAAAATCAAAACACACAAACTGTAAACAAATTATCAATTTGATCTTTCAAAATTATTGAAAAAAAAAGGAAATTTATTTTAGAAAAATACACGTTTTGTTTACAATGATCAGAATTTCATATGCTCCAACTTTGTCTGTTTGCATTGCAGACTTGTTCTTTTTGCTCCCTGGTTTTTGTTTGCCTTTCTGACTCTTGGCAGGGCTTAGGAAGCTGCCTGCTGATTGGCTACTGAACGCTCAGTGGACCAGAGGTAGTCACAAGCTTGAAGTCACTGTCTGAAACTCTTTCCTGAAAGTTTTCCCACTGACATTAAACAAGGTCCTTTGTAAAATAATTGTAAGTATGTAATAATTGTCAGATTATCTTTGAGATATTAGCTTGTCAATCGTATAACAATTAAAAGTCCGAATCATGTGTGAAGTTAAAAGTAAAACAAGGCTCTTCTGACTCCAAGCCCATGACTACCTCTGGTCCATTGGGCTTTGGCTCTAAACTTCAGCAACCAATCAGGAGGCAGCTTCCTAAGCCCTGCCCACATCAATTTTTATGGTTCAGTTTTGCTTGCCTCTTAAAAATTGTTGCTTGCTTCGTGAAAAGTGTTGCTTAATAGTACTGACAGGAACCTAATTGCATAAATATCTTATTTAATCACATTAATTGAAAGGAAATGATTGGTTAATTTTAATATCCTTTTTCACAGAAGTCTTAAACACTGGATGTGAGGTTTTGTTGTTTGTGTATTTTGTGAGGGGACTTACAGGCCGTCCTTTGTTACCACGAGATCCTCTCTCTCCAGGAGAGCCAGGAGGTCCCTATGATGATGAACATACAGAAACAATAGAAGTCAGAGAATGATCCAATTAAATCACAATATAATCAGTAAGTCAATCAATCAGACTTTACTTGTATGACATGTTTCACACAAAATAGTGCCGTACAAAGCACTTAAAATACAAATAAACAAACAAAGTCATAGATAAAATGAAAATATAAATACATAAGACCTGGACCTCCCTATCACCAATCTACTCACAAGGTCAAGGGTCAAAAATGGCTTGAATATTTAAAAAAAAGGGCACTAAAGAAAGGAAATGAGTCTCTTTCATGGCACAAGAGATCAAGCTAAAAACCAAGACTTAAAAAGTAATGTCAATGTCAATGTCCATGTCAGCTTTATTTATGTAGCCCATTTAAGACAGCCAGTGGCCTACCAAGTGCTTTACAGGAAAATAGACAGAAAACAATAAAAACAATAAAGTAAGGCACAAATAAATAACACTAAAACAAAACTTAAAAGAATACAAAAATCAGAAAATTATGCTAATATTAGATGAAAAAGCACCAAAAAGAGTGCAATAAAATCAACTAAAATAAGGTGATTAAAGATTTAAAATGATTTAATAAGACGAGAATAAAACTATAAAACAATCCCTCCATAAAATAAAGTAAAAAACATGTAAACTAGATTACACTACATAAAATGACACTTCTTAACTTTCCTTTTAAAAATATGAATATTAGTTCTGCCCTCATATCTTTAGTCCAGCTGCCCCACATTCAGGGGTCATAGTAATGAATAGTACATCTCAGCTTTGATTTTGGGCTCCACTGACTAACATGAGACCTGAGGGATCTGCTGGGTTTGTTTGGTGAAGGTAAATCTGACAGATAAGCTGGAGCAGGACCATTAAGAGCTTTAAAAAAAAAGGTACGCCAGCGAGGGCTTAAAAAGTCACAGTGACTCAGAGGAGAGTGGATCCTGCAGAAGTCCTTTTAAGGTGAAGCTGAGAGAGTTTACTGTCCTCTAATGCCATCTAGTGTCAGTGAAAGTGGCTCAACAGGTACAGAGCAGGAGAAGTTTCATCCTAAAAAATCAGAGATAGTCTCACCATAGGTCCAGGACGTCCTCTGATACCTGTCACCTGCAGGAATAACATCAAATACATCGGTAAATATTAGGCTCAGGTGTTGTAGTATTGAAATGTTTCAGGCTTTGTACACAGCAGACTCTTACCAGAGGGACATCACCAGGTTCTCCCTTCTGACCCTAAAATCAAAGGAGGAGAAAATAAAACCTCAAACTCCAGGAAGGTGATGAAAAACAGAGCGCAGTAAAAACAAACACAAGTCTGTTTCTTACCTTATAGATCCTTTCCCCGCCTAAAGGTAAAGAAGAGCAAAGACAAAAAAAATGACATTTTATCATGTAGTCAAGTATGGAAGAGCTGAGAGGCAAACAATAACAAACAAATAAATAAATAGATGGATGGAGGGAAAGAAGGAAGGATAGAAGGATGGAGGGGAGGACACAAGGAGGAAACAAAAGATAGATAGATAGATAGATAGATAGATAGATAGATAGATAGATAGATAGATAGATAAATAGACAGAATTAAACAGGAAAGGAGGGAAGAAAGGAAGGAAGGATAGATAGATAGCTAGATAGAAGAAAGGATGGATGAAAAAATAGATAGAAAGATAAATGTCAACACAATGTATTTAGCTCTACCATTATCATAGCAAAATTCTAACTAATTAACTAACTACTAACTAAAGACATTGGCTTCAAATATGTTATTATAATATAATTAGTCATTTTTTTGTTAATGTATTTCTGCTAAGAGACTTAAAGGGCAAAAACCGAGCTGATTATTAAAACAAACAAACAAACAAATAAAAAGTTTACGCTCATAAAAGTTTTGTGTTTAACTTTTTAACAAAAGGTGTTAAAATGTATTACATGATTGATTTGTCAATCTTTTCAATATTATTTATTTCAATTTTAAAAAGGGGTGCAAAATAATTACCGATATTGATAATGATTAGTTTTCAAAATACATTGCACCAAAATGTATTGTATGGAAGCTTTAAAAGGCAAATAAGCAAAAACAGAATCTAAAAGCAATAAATGAATTGATATAAGTAAATATAACAAAAAGCAAAACAAATATATATCTTTGCTCATCTTTCCTCTTTTACTGATCTGCCCACTAATCTCTGAAAAAAACTATTGTCATTTTTGAGGGGAAAAACATATATCTATAAAGACATTTCTTTATTTAGAAATGAAAAGCGAAAACCATTTTATACGGATTTACAAAAAATTTTCATCAGAAATGGCAGGTGGATTTGAGTATTTTAATTGGTCGAATTTCATAAAGGCATTACTATTTATTAAAGAAAAATCATTTAAAAACTAGAGGGTCAAAGGATTCTTTTTAAAAGCATAGTTAAAAAACGGACCACAAAAAGTTGGAATTTCCAGCAAATTTTGTATTTCCCATTTCAACCGAAAACAATGAAAAAAATAAATATTATAAAAGATTAAAGAGGGAGCAAAATAAACATTTTTAAGATCATATAAATCATAATTAAAAACAGGTAACTATGTTTCTTATGGGGTAAAAAAATGCGAACACTTTCTTTTTAAGTTTGTTTTTGTAATGTTCATATTGTCCACAAGGGGCACTGTGCATTTCAAGTCACAAACAGAATAGGAAAAAAGAATTAGATAGGACTCAGACAGTTTTCTTTTTTTTCCTGAAATGGCCTTTTGGGGCTTCAATACTTTCGATTATTATGCTCAGTAAGAATGCTCAAGCAAAGTCTGCTGATCAGTTTTTCTTATGAAGATTAAGGAAGGAAAAGATTGTCAGATAACGAAAGGAAAAAGTAGTCAAAGAACTACTCGGCTCTGATGACTCATCTCAGTTTTTATCGTCTGTTTATTGATTCTGGCAGATCGTTAATTTTATTTTGAGGACGAAGCGAAGACCTGAAGCCCAGACAGATTTCACACTGATGACATCATTACTCTGATTTATTCCAGATGGGAGTCTGACTGCTTTCTTTTTGTCCTGAAGTAGGTTTATAGGTTCAGGTCTTTCTATGATCACGTGACTGTGCCCCTATTTTAGAAACATAAAGAGTCAAACTGTGTTAATTTTGACAGCACTTTTTAATCTAGCTTTAGTCTTTTACCTAAAATATCTTTAAGTTTTAGTCATAATTTAGTCATCTTTTTTTGTTGTTTTAATTGTTTTAATTTTAGTCTAGTTTTAGTTGATTTTGCAGATTTGCAGATTTTGTGACATTTTGGTCGAAGAAATCTGCTGTAAATTTAGTCGACTGAAATTTGAAGTGTAAAGTGTAAGGCATTTTTTATGTTTTCTTGAATTTCTGAAGTTATGTTTTACACTTGGATAAAATGAAACATCTAATAACCCTTTATTGAATGCTAGTAAAGCATGAATGTATAAATTAACAGAAACAAATTTAACTTCTGTGTGAAATGCAGTCACCTTTATTAAGGCTACCTGGCAGAGCAATACCAGAATTGACAACAAGCAGTGAATCTGCTCTACATGAATATATCAATATATCAGAGAGAGTAGCTCTGATTGGATCGCTCCCCAACTTATCCCACCACCACGAAGCTAAGGCAGTTGTGATTGGATGTCCCTCTTAACTCATCCAACCTTTCATAACAAACAAAGTAGCTGTGATTGGATTTATTCCTAACTTGTCTCTACTTTCTACATGATGGAATTAGGTCTTATTGAATTAAGTCTCTGTCAAACATTTTCCTCTAGTTTTTATTTGTTGAGGAAAATGTCAGTTAATTTAGTTTTAGTTTTTGTCCATGTGCACTTGTTTTTATTAGTTACTGTCTAGTTTTCGTCAAGGAAAAAAAGGTAGTTCATGAAAACTATGACAAAAATAATTAGTCAACAAAATTAACACTGGAGTCAAAAGACAAAAATGTCTCCAAACTGTCTCCTCACCAAATGACGGCTGTCCCCCAGTGCTGGGCGAGTCTCCCTGACACACGGGGCAGCACTCTCCATCGGGGACGACCATTTTCTCACAGTTTGTCAGCTCGTCACACTGGATCTCATCACAAAGGACCTGGCCGTTGTCACACACACAGATCCGACATGGCTCTGGCTTCCAGATGTCTTTGTTAGTGTACGTCTGCCCGTCCGCCGTGCAGTCCTGGTCATCTCCTGGGAGAAAAAGAGAGGAAGGACACATTGAGACAAAAGCCTGTGTGAAGTGTTTTACCTGCAAAACAGATGAACTGTTAGATTATTACCTCCGCCAAGGAGGTTATGTATTTGCTTCTGTTTGTTTCTTAGTTTTTTAGCAAGATTACTCAAAAACTACTGGATGGATTTTGCTGAAACTTTCAGGAGATGTTGGTAATGACCCAACTTAAAAATCATCAGATTTTGGTGGTGATCCAGATAACCACCATTAGCGAATGATCTTTTTTTTCCCTCAATAACTGTCTAATTATGATGTTAGCATGATTCTGAGTGCTAGGTGTGGGTTTTCAGGGTCAAGGAATCATATGATGGTAACATCCTCATGGAACTATTGCATATTTGGAGGAACATTTTGCAGGGTATGGTAAATACATTTTTAAAGACGGTATAGGTATGACTGTATTTTTTTTTTTTTTGGTAAATTTAAGACTGTGTTATGATTTCAGTTAGGGAGTAAAGTAAAATGTAAGGGTGTAGGATTAGATAAGTTATACTTTCTCCTACTCCTCTTCGCTCATGTAGGCTGAGAGGCTTAAAAAAATTGCAGATTCAGCTAATGTTTTTTTTAATTTTCTCTCTATTATTTATTATTACTTATTTTTATATTTAACTGTTTTTAAGCTCTCATTTATATGATCTGAATATAGATATCAATCAATCAATCAATAGATGTAGCAGCAATATGTGAGCTTCCTTGGTGGAGGTTTGCGCTCTCCAAGTGCTGTCTAGTTTCTCCATTTATCCACCTGATAAACCAAACCGATACAGCTGTTCTCTATTTTTAGCGTTAATAAATTAGCTTTTTTACTGCCGACATGACAAATCAAATTTATCCTTTTTGTTAGTGTTCACACTTAGTTTTTAAAATATTAAAAAACAACAACAACAATAAAGGATACAAGAAACAGAGGAAGAAATACAATTTTCTTGAACTTATTATCCAAGTAAACAGAGCAAAGCTTCATCTCTCAGGCTGCACTCCATATGCTTTTGTAAAATTGCAATGAAAGCAGAATTACTCAGGGGCGGATCTTTCAGAGGTCTGGATGTGCACAGAGGAAGGTGCGTGTTATCTAACAAGAGTTTATATCACAGTGACTCAAACCCTTTATCACCAAAATATGTTCAGTTCCATCTTGAGCCAGAGTGGACATTGATTCAAAGTTTAAGAAAATCCCTCAAAGCGCTCACAAGCATGGGTTCATACCATGAGTTTGATTCTCCTTGAACTTTGATCTCATAATTCTGCTGACCCTGCTTCTCACCCTGTGTCAGCTGGGTCTTCTTGTATTTTATGATGTTTTTAATCTACCTAATGTTTTTATTTTATGTTTTGGACAGCACTTTGTAACCTGGCTTAGAAAAATAAAGATATTTCTATTATTATTGTTGTTGATGTTATTAATATTTTTATTATATTATAAATTTGGCATATTCTGTTATTCTTTATGAAGACAATCTGACCACATATGGATGGATAGGGCTGGGTATTGTTGAAGAATCTCAGGATTGGATTTTGATTCTTTAGGTTGCGATTTGATTCAATATTGATTTAAATGCTTCAATGTCGATTCAGTAAGAAGTAGAAATATACACATAATTAGACTACCTGTTGACAATTCTTAAATATTTATTTTAATGCCCATGTGAACATATGTGGTACGTCACCTTACATTTTTGAGCAATAAAACATCTGAAAATACAAATTTGCACAATATTAACTTATTTGTGCTTTTGGAGTACAAAAGTAAGAAACATGACAGTTCTGTATAAACACTGAAAAGTTCACAGTGCCCCCCACTGGCCAGGAGGTGAATCAATTCAGAGGATTTGCTGAATCAATATTGAGTTGTGGAGGATTATTGCAATGCACTGATGAATCAATGTTTTTACCTACACCTATGGATGGATCATTAAAAAACTTAATGTGTTGAATATCTTAACATTTATTTTTTTTCATTTATTTAAAACTTTATTTAACCAAGAAAACCTCTTAAGAATCTCATTTACAGGAGTGTGCTTGAAAAGACAGCCAGCAGCAGAAATAAAACACTCAGAATGTTTTTCTGCTGTTGAGAAAGCCTCATTTTTAACACACAAAGATTATCTCTTTCCTGCAAGGCAACAAGCCTGAACTCTAAATCCGCTGCTCTGAAATCATTTTTTGCTCCTCCATACAGCTGCCTCAGGAGGGTAAAGTTGCAGATTTACAATCCTGTTTAGTTACACAGCAGGGTTTCCTAGTTACCACAGAACATATCATCCATTTTACATGTTAATAAAGCCAGACTTCCAGCCATGCCAGCCTTCAGGGGAAAATCTATCCAAACAAATCAACAATAATAAAAAAAAACAACAACACAAGAGCATAATCTCTCTGTTTGCTTTTTAAGTGTGTGGAGCAAGATTTTCCTCAAGTTTCTTCACACACAGCGAGGGAAGAAGAGAAAAGGTCTGGAAAACATGTAGCTCTGCTGCAGCGACGACTCCAGTCATTAGACATGAGATCATTTCCTCCAGAGGAACGAGGCAGTGTCTCAGAAAACTGACTCACGTTCAAGAGCAAACAACTGAGTCCAGGGACGGCACACTTATGAACATCTATCCAGATTAATACACAAGATTAGAAATGTATGATCTGGTAAATACAAAGGCATTAAATGAGATGAATCAATGTTTATAGTGTGGGCTACATCTGGAGAACAGAGGGCATACGGTCTTTGGGATGTGAGCACCCCCTCACATCCTCAGGGACCACACTGGAGCCCTCACCTGTTCCTCACACTAACAGCAGGTGGCAGCTCTGAGCTTCAGACTGCAGGTAAGGCAGGTTAGACATGACGGAGAGGAGCATCCTGACTGGTCAAGAATAAACTTGTGAGCATGTTTGAGAAAAGCTGAGAGTTGCCGCAAGAACAAGCTGAAGCTGTAAGAGTTATTCAGTCAGAAATTAAAGCAGGTGTTCATATATTGGAGCCATATGCAGAAAGTCCTCATGTCCTTATGTGGCTCAGTCCCTTTTTGGATTTGTTTTGGAAAAGACTTCGACAGCGAGGAGCTGTTCTGGGTCTTTGTTTTTCAAGGTTGACAGTTTAGATATTTTAATCCACAGTTCATCTGAAGAGTCAGTTCACTGATGAAAACCAAAACAAACTGAAGAATGTTTCAACAATGATCACAATCTTTTATTCGCCAAGACAGGGGAAACAGTTCAAATAACTTTTTTGTCTTTTTTGTTCATCCATTATCTGTACTGCTTATCCCTTTAGGGGTCACTGGGGCTGGAGCCTATTCCAGCTGACATTTTGGCAAGAGGCAGGGTACACCTTGAACAGGTCACCAGCCAATCACAGGGCTAGATAAAGAGATAGACAACTATTCATGCTCACACTCACACCTAATGGCAATTTGCAGTCACCAGTCAACCTAATGAGAATGTTTTTGGTCTGTAAGAGGAAGCCGGAGTTCCCGGAGAGAACCCACACTTGTACCGGGAGAACATGCAAACAGCACACAGAATGACCCTGACTGACACGGGACGTGAACCAGCAAAGTTCTTGCTGTGAGGCATGTGCACCACGTGCTGCATCACTGTGCCACCCTGACTACTTTGTAAAGTTTACAGTTTAGATTTGGAATAGGTGAATCTACAGCATCATAACCTTCAGGCTCTACAGGCACATTGAACAAAAGCAGTGGTTCTCCACAGCTGGGTAAGGACCCTAAAGTGGGTCATAAATCTGTTTTCAGTGGGTCACATGCGTGAGAGAAAAAAGGCTGTTATTGTGCTAAAGCCTTAGGCAGGCAAACTTCCTTTCACCTTACATTTGCTGTGGTAGAGTGAGTTTTTTTTTTTTTTTTTTTTTTAAGAATTTAACTCTTTATAGCACTGTCCTGGGGTAGCAAAACTAAATGTTCAACTCCTCAAGATCACTGGAAAGCAACCAAAGATCATGGGATAGATGTGTCTAAATGTGAATCTCCAGCAAAGTAATAAATATTCTGGCTTGCAACGTCATTTATCAAATAATTGCAACAGCAATGCTGCATCAGCCATTCTGGGCAGTAAATTAATTGAATATTGATCCAATAAAACAAACACAAACACTGCATACAAAAATATCGATCATGCGTTTATGCGTGGGAGATGGTGGTACTTTCTGCAGGGATTCTGCTCTCTGCATTTATTCTCTTACTTTGCAAATGTTTAGTACTTTTCATACTATAAATTAGAAGAAGCAAAAATATGCCTGACTTATCCCCAAAGAGAAATTTGTCTATTTTCACTCCACACAATCAGACAAAAAACATAAAGCACAAATAACCCTGAGATAACACTTGCTAAGAAATGCCGCTATACAAATCACGATTGATTCTCTGAAGTAACAGCATGCAGGCTTTAGAGAGGAAAGCAAAGGGTGCTTAAGGACAGGTGTCCATAAAGGAAAAAGTACATATATGCTGGAAAAGTCACAAATCAATCCAACTTTAAGGAGCTAAACTGACAGAAAACATGCTCTGACTTTTCATCACAAGAACAACTGATAAAAAAAACAAGTAGAGGTGCTCCGGAAGCACAAACCTCCACCAGGGCATTTCCAACATTGCCGGGAAGGTATTTGCAAAAATGAGGGGAACTGCCCTTTTTCAAATCCTTTAAAAATTCCAGGATCTGCATCTGGGTTCAGATGACCCCTAAACTCTTATCAGATCTTCCTTGTGTCATAACCAACACTCACCGAAAATGTCAAGAAAATCCATCAAGAACTCACTGAGTTATTAGCAAATATGTGGAAAAACTTGTAGTTCTTACCAAAAAGTTACCAAAGTTCTTACCAAAAATTGGAAGAACTGCTCTATCTCTCAGTGCTATCAAACCCTTCAACAATTCCTGGATCTGCTTTTGGATTCAGATCACCACCAAAATCTAACCACTTTTTCCTTATGCCTTGACCAACATTCCCTGAAAATTCAATCAGGATAAACTCATAGCTCTTTGAGCTATCCTGTTCAAAATCTAACAAACAAACAGAAAACAACAAAAAAAATCAACTCTTCTGCCCCTTTTGTAGGAACAAGTGATAGCTTTCGACTACGACCTGGTATAATCAGTGGTTTCTAAGTGACAGATTATGAACAAATATAAAGTTTTTTTCAGCTCAATATTGTTTAAATATGACATTACATATGAGATAACACACTATGCAGTTCTACCATAAAATGCAGACAGGATGTGAAAGGTTAGTGACATTTAAACTTGCTTTTGAATAGAGCATCTCTGCAACCTCTGAAATACCTGAACCAAAGCAAATTTCTTCTGGAAGCTTGACAAACACACCCTGTAATCAAACTCTTTTTAGGTTATTACATCTAATCTGAAAACTACAGACCATGGCAAGAAAAAAATGGATATTTACACAAAGGCATTTATGCTGCAGTCCTTTTCCAACAGTTTCTTTAGCATTTAAAATTTAGTTATAAAAACATGCTCTGGCTGCAAATGTCATGCATAAATGAGTAGAAATTTGCGTTATATTTCAAAGTACAAATAAAGTATGAGACAGTTTAATGAAATGCTATGTCACAGTCCTCAAAAAGTGTGAAGACAGATGCACTCGCTTCAATTTTTCCCTCCCAGTCAAATGCCAGCTAATTTCCATCCAGTTACCAGTCAACTTCCAGCCACTAGGAGTCAAAACAATATTTTTTTTGGTTTGTTTTGTCTTCTAATTCACATAGAAGACTATTTCTGTAACACTAACTGCACTAACTATACAATTTAAGCCCAGATTCAATGTCAGATTTTTGCCTAAAAACAGTTTTTCCTATCTTATTAAAAAAAATACTGCCCCACTGCTTCAAGCTAACCTAATCCTCAAAAGCTGTTGTGTATTTCTGGATCAAAGTGCTAAAAAAAACGCTGGCTGGCAGGATCAGAGACCACTGCTACAGCACCAACTAGTGGCAGGTGACTATATTACACAACATTTGACAGGCTTTGGTCGGCCTGAGTGAGTGCTGTGTGAAAGTTAACCTCTTACATCTGCTGAATCACCACCGTACTACTGCAGATGGAAGTGTGTGGCCTCATGTGCGTTTGGAGGTGTATAATATTAAAACATGAAAACATTTTTGAAGGTAAACGTGCAAGTTAGCATTGCACTGGGTCCCTTGACTGCAGCCCCACTAAAAGTCTATGGATTCTATGTTTTGGATCATTGTTGATAAAAACCTCTGTGACGAACGAAAAATTATGAAATTTAGATATGTTCTTTGTGATAATGTTAACAAACTAGCCTACTTTTCGTGACTTTTTAAGCATAAACGGAATTGGCAAAACTACAAAGCTATTAGCAAGCTACTATGAACTTCAACATGGTGGTTTGACTTAGAAGCAACTACAATATATATATCATCTTATTGTGATGAAGTTGGTCCTTATGGCAGTGGCAATAGTGAATGAATAAGTGGTTACTAAAAAACAATCAGAAATGCTTGCCATCAGGTCCCTGGCTATTTTTGTACTCCTTGTTAGCAGTTAACTAGCAAATGTTGTTCTAAACACATAACAAGGCTTTAAAAATCAAAAGCAGACACGACAGATGCATTTATTATTCCCCGTTAAACACTGATTATCTCATGTGCATGTGTTCACCACAAACCAGTATTCTTGATCCCATTTACTCTGGAGTACTGGGAACCAGGACATGCTAAATGCTAACTCCCCTCCTTTTTTTGGACTCATTCCTGTACCACTCTATTGTCTTACATGCCTCTATCTGCCTTTAAGACTCCTCCATCAAGCAATAATTACTCCCTCAGTCATCCTCATTCTGTCTAAAACAAAGTATTTGTCAGCATAGTTAAGCTTTGAGACTTCCTGCCACTAACAGCCAGAAACATCCCACTGTCTCAGCTGTGGTCCTTCGAAAATGAAAAACGGTCCCTCAGGCAAACTCTCTCTTCATTTGTGGTGAGACACTTGGTTTGACTTGTGCCATAAACTGTATCTTTTAAATCTGATTCCCAAGTACAAACTGTCCCCTACAAAATGTCTGTACTTCAGTATCATTCATTCTTCCCTCATCATGTTGCAATGACTTTAACTCAAATCCCCTTTTGAATGATTTTATCTGGACAGGAGTTAAACTGTTTAACACAAGTCTTTCTCTTTGCTGAGGCATTATAACTCAGCCCAGTGATGCCTGACTGTGGTCGGCAACTTTTCTGTTTGGTTTTCAGAGATGTCATGTCGGGAGTATGAAATTTACTGGCAGAGAAGTGCGGTTTTTTAGAGCGGTCTTTAAAACCCCACCGCAAGCCTTCAGGAGGAGACGGAGGAGGAGGAGAAGAGGGAGGTTCACTTTTTCCCCTCCTCTCAGCTAATTCATTGCAGGACCCACACTTTTCCACAGACGCCGTAAAAAAGCAGCGTTTAATCGTGACAACGGTGAAAAGGCATGCTCCTGTCTGATGCCGAACGCTTGATCTGGTTTTTCCACGAGTCAGCTCAGAGAGCAGACGGTTTCCTCTCCTGGTTTAAAAGACATGGTGTCTGGAGCTTTTCAACATGACTCATGTGTCTATCCATCATTCAGTGAAACCCACCAGATAGCAAACAGGGAAAGAAACCCCTAATATCTTTTTTGAGTCATGGCTCACATCATAAGGATTGGGAACTAAAAATTGTTGTAAAAAGTGCAATAAGAGGTGGTTGATCTCGGATGTTTTATTAGCAATTAGGAGGAGAATGTACTGGTTGAAAAAACAAATTTCATTGTAATCATACAACAAAGAAATAAATTCAAAAATCTGCAGTTCCTTTAGTGTCCACTAGAGACTTGCTGCAAAAGCCTTAAAGGGAAAGTTCAGTTTTTTTAAAGTAGGGGTTGTATGAGCTCCATATAGCCATGAAGTACATTAGATGTAGTAGAAAGTTCTCTCCTCTCCCTCAGTAAGCCACAACTTGTAAAAGTTTGTGACACAGAACCAGCTGCAAACAGGGAAGTATTGTACCAAATACAAAGGGTATTTTCTCCGCCCACAAAAACTCCCATCAAAAAAATAATACCACAGTTTAAGAGTACACTACCTAGAATTTTTTTTGAGTGCATTAACTTTCAGAAAAATAAAGAACTATCCCTTGAAAAGTTTCATTAACACACAGATTAAAATGTCAGACATCACAGAACAAACTAACATGTTAAGATGTTTATTAAAAAACTGTTTTGGTCTCTTTTACTGTTACTCATTTTGAAATTAATGCCTGCAACATGTTCCAAAACAGCTGGGACAGGGGCCACCACTGTTACATTATCTTTTCTTTCAACAACACTCAATTGTCACTAATTGTTGAAGTTTTGTTGGAGGAATTCTTTCCTATTCTTGCTTGATGTATGACTTCAGTTGCTTAACAGTCCTGCAGGCCGACTGGGACCTGCACTCTTTTAATACGAAAACACACTGTTGTAACTTGTGCAGAATGTGTCTTGGCATTGTCTTGCTGATATAAGCAGGGATGTCACTGTAAAAGATGTAGCCAGATGGCAGCATATGTTGCTCCAAAACCTGTACATACCCTTCAGCAATAATGGTGCCTTCACAGATGTGCAAGTTACCCATGCCATGGACACTAACACACCCCCATACCATCACAGATGCTGGCTTTGACCTTTGCTCTGTTAACAGTCTGGATGGTCCTTTTCCTCTTTAGCCCAGAGGACACCACGTCTATGATGTCCACCCGTTTCTGGCTGTTGTTGATATCTGGCTTTGACTTTGCATGGTAGAGTTTTAACTTCACCTTGTAGATGTGGAGATGAACTGCGTTAACTGACAATAGTTTCCTGAAGTGTTTCTGAGTCCACGTGGTATTATCTTTTACAGAATGATGCTGGTTTTGACGCAGTGCAGCCTGAGGAATTGAAGGTCACTGGCATTCAATGTTGGATTTTGACCTTTCTGCTTATGCGCAGAGATTTCTTTGGATCCTTTGACTCTGTTGATGATATTATGAACTGCAGATGATGAAATCCTTAAATTCCTTTCATTGTTCGATGAGAAACATTGATGTTCACAATGTGGTAAACCTTGCCCCAACCTTGCTTGTGAATGACTGAGCCTTTTGTGGATGCTCATTTTATACCCAATCATGACACATGTTTCTTATTAATCTGTCCACTTGTGGAATCTTCCAAATAGGTGTTTTTGAGTCTTTTGTTGCCCCTTTCCCAGCTTTGATGGAAGGTGTTGCAGGAAATAATTTAAAATTAGTGAATATGTGCAAAAGAAAAATTACGTTTATCAGTTTGATGTTAAAACTCTTGTCTTTGTGGTGTATTCAATTGGATAGAGGTTGAAAAGATTAGCAAATCATTGTCTTCTGTTTTCATTTACATTTTACACAATATCCCAACTTTACTGGAATTGTTTTTTTTTAAATGCAATATGATGGAGCATACCGTCCTCAGCTTCCCTTGCATTTGGTGAGGCAAGTGAAGACAAGCACTTCCAGTTTAGTCACCCCTAATAAGTCAACAAAGGTCTAGATAAACTCCTGCATGATCAAATATTTTCTCTTGTGAGTTTAAAGCTCTGCTAAAATCCCTAAACTAATGACTGCAAAACCGCAGAGCAAAAGGTCACTGTCTTCTGGGGAGAAGATGGAAAACCTACTTTTGCATCGCCAAAAACGTGATGCAGCCCACAAAAAAAAGGCTGGAAACAAGTTGATAGTTTATGGATTTTCCCCGGTTAATACTCATGGCGGGCTGTGTTCTAGAAGAAACTCTCGCAGCCACAACTGGAGGGGCTAGAAAATGACCTTATGGAAACAATGAGTCACACACAACTGGAGCTCTCATTTCCTTTGGAGAAAGAGTCCAAAGACACTGATGGCCTAAGCTCTCGAGAAGATAGCACCGAGCGGATGTGGATTTAATAAAACTCTCTCTGACGTTTGTTTCACTCTTGTTCCAGACGAGTTCTACATAGCAGAGAGAGTGCCTTGCCCTGTGCGGTAAATACTGTGAGGACTGATTCCTTGTCCAGATGCAGATGAGTTACAGCTGCTGAGGGGTGGCTCTGCAGCAGATGCATCTCCCTGCTCTGGACCCCTTGGTGTCATGGTCGCACATAAATCTTCTCTCTGTACAGGACCTTTAGCCCAAACTGGGGCCGGTCCGCTGATGAAGCTGTCCATAAAAACAAGCGTTCTTTTCCCACATTAGGGTCAAAAACATGTCAGTGCTGTGTTTTTTCCTTCAAGGTAAATCAACACCCTGTGATTAACCTTTCTGCGCTTTTATGACTGGAAAAGGAGTGTCCGAAAAGCATCTCCTAAAGCGTGGAGGATCTGCCGTTTTGTGCTCACAGGGGCTTGAAAATCTGAAATAACGCTCTAGTTCGAACATGCTCTTCACCTTGGCTTCTCCAAACAAAGCTCCGTATCTCGAGGGAGGGGAGGGAAGCTCCGGCCAGGAAAGTTGAAATGAGTGAGTAGCTCGCTGATTACATGTCTGGGCTTTTCCATCAACAAGCCCCCGTCTCCGATGGGTCTTCCCTTTTAAGAGGCAACCGCAGATATGAGCTGTTCCTATTCCACACTCTGCCCACGTTGAAGCACTAAATTACCCCCCTGCCTCATATTCTGCTCGCCTGACTGACTTCTTGGTCTCTCTTGCCTCGATTCAACTCCGTCTTCGAACTTAATGTCTCAAACTGAAAGTGATTACAGATGTTGGATTCTGTATCCAGCAGATTTTAAATGAGATACACCAGACATTTGGCCATGAGACAGCCTCGTAAGTAAAATGCCATCCACACTCACCAGCCACTTTATTAGCAGTTTTAATTTTGACAGCACTTTTTAATTAAGTTTTAGTTTTGGTCTTTTGCCTAAAATATCTTTTGTTTTAGTCATAATTTAGTCAACATTTTTGTCTATGAAATCTGTAAATTTACTCAATTAACATATGAAGTGTAAAGGGTAAGGCATTTTTTATATTCCCTTGAATTTCTGAATTTCTATCATGTTTTACACTTGGATAAAATGAGACATCTAATAACCCTTTATTGAATGCTGGTAAAGTTTGAAAGAATATATTAACAGAAACAAATTTAACTTTTATGTGAAATGCAGTCACCTTTATTTAGGCTACCTGGCAGAGCATCTCAGTTACAATACCAGAACTGAAAACAAACAGTGAACCTGCTCGACATGAATATATCGATTCATAAAGAGAGTAGCTCTGATTGGATCGCTCCCTAACTTATCCTGCCACTACGCAACTAAATCAGTTGTGATTGGATATATTCCTAACTTGTCCCTGCTTTCTACATGACCAAATTAGGTCTGATTGGATGAAGTCTCTGTCGAACATTTTCATCTAGTTTTTATTTATTGAGGAAAATGTCAGTTATTTAGTTTTAGTTTTTGTCCATGTGCACTTGTTTTTATTAGTTAGTGTCTAGTTTTCGTCAGGGGAAAAAAGATTGTTGAGGAAAACTATGACGAACATAATTAGTCAACAAAAAGAACACTGCTTATTAGGTACACTTTGCTAGCACCTACTTGGACCTGGTTTTGCCTACAGAACTGCTTTAATTCTGTGGTATTGTGGCATCATTTTTGTCCAGTTTGGGAGGGAGTGAGTATGCTGTACCTTTAATTTAGGGCATGGTTTCTCAAATAGTGGGGCTTTATCCCCAAGATGGGGGCTATGACTTGTCTGGGCAGGGGCGTGACCAAATTGGGGCATGACCCCCCTTGGAATACTGATTGGCCACCCTATGTGCCAATCCAAGATTCTGCACTGTGACTGACTACTTCCCATTTTAGAGGTGGGATTGACATAAAAATGAACTTGGGTAGTGTGACAGCAGGTTTCTTCCTATGCTTTTTTTGTTTGGCTAATGATGTTTAATGTAGAAAAAATTTATTTATTAGAACTTTAAGTTGTGACTCTGAAATTAAATCTCTTATTTGAATCTTGAATTAAATATTTCAACACGTTTCCACTTCATTGTTTCTATACTTAGAGATAGAATGGGGGTTAGAAAACTTTGTTAATGTAATTAAGTAAAATCAAATGAAATGTTGTCACTCTTTTGTTTAAACAGGGAGAAAACTGACTGAGACTGAGGTCTCTTCATCATGAGTGTCCTGCAGCACCAAATATGTTTTTCATATACAATATAAATAGAGGCCCCGGGAAATACCCCTGGGGTACTCCTGTATGACTCCAAATGCATTTACAAGGTGAGTAATGCTGTGTCATGTGCTATGGGGTTAAAAAGAATAACACAAGCTGGTAAAACTGAAGGTGCTGAGCAGTGAAAGCCTTTCATTACTAACATCAGTCATAACTCTTTCTAATCAGCTTAAGGCTATCATTGCAGTAAGGGTTGAAGTTCAAAGACAGGGCAATATTTGTCTTGACTGGCACCAAACATGCTCAGAATATGAAATACTTGAAACCACAAAGACAAAACGTTCCACACTCTGATTGAACACACATGGATTATTTTCTCTGCTCTCTTTTTGTTTCATTTCTGTGGTTTTATTTCAAATTATATGTCTGAGAGGACTTCAAGTTCTCTGTTCTCCTACATAAGATAGGTTAGACATGAGTAGAAAGCAGTCCATGAAATATATTTATGTATTCAAATTATTAACCCTATGGGACTGTTGTACACATTTTATGCACTTTTCATTCTTAGCTTTTTGATCATTTTGGCTGTGTTCATGCATTTAACATGAATTTTGGCAAAATTTGTATTTGATTTTTTTATTTCCAGCTTAGCTCCTAGAGTAAGTCTAAAATATTCTGTGTACAAAGAAGTGTTACACTCAGATTGTTAAGAGCAAAGAATGGACCATTGAAACCCATTCAAACTGTAGTTTTTGATCTCTCTTCCATTAAAGCAAAATACATGCATTCTATTATATCTGAGTGCCAATCTGGGTTTTCACATTGGGACTGATCATTTTTACTGCTCTCTATAAGATGGTGTCATTTTAATCATGAGTGTGAGTATTTGACAATGCACAAAAATAAAGTAAATATAAAATTCAATGTTGCTGCTGATAATCACCTTTTCCCATCACTTTGCATGTTGTATCCTGAAAATAACATTTAAAAAAAATTAAAATTTCACCTAAAATCAAGATGGCATCATGACAAAAACCTGACATTAAAATGGTCAAAATATTAAAAAATTTATGAATATTTGATGGGAATGATTAGAACTTTTGTTGGTTTAAAATCAAGCCTTACAAATTTGGAAGAAATATAAATGTACTGTATATTTTATATAGGTATCATGTGAAAAGTGCATTTTTGTGATCAGCAGTATGAGTGTGATTATTTGACACTGCACAAAAAATATTAATACATCAAAATCAATATGGCTAGTGGCTGCACATCACTGACGTATCCCAGGTGTTTTAATACAAAATAAAAATATCTATTTTGCATGTATTATATGGATTTTCTTTCCTTTCTTCATATGAAAATATGGTGGCATCATGGCAAAAACCTGGCAATAAAAGGGTTAAAATCTTGAAAAAATAGCATTTGAAATCACTAATTAGGTCAGATGTAGGGGAAAAAATAGTTCAAAGAAAGCATAATGTATAATATTTTTATAGCTTTTAAAAGGCACATTTTTGTACTAGTGGCATGAGTGTGACTAACATTAGATGATGTCCTAATGGATTTATACTTATTAAAAAACCATGGTAAACATGAATGTTTGGAAGTTTGAAGTTCACTTTGCCACTGTTGGTTCTCCAAAAGTAAAGCACACTGAGCAGCTGGATGACTTTCAGGAACTGTTTTGGGTATTTTCAATTGTTTGAAGTGAGAGGAAACATGAAGACAAGAGACTTTGTTCAACCTAATAACAACAATCAAGGAAGGCGAGGTCGGACAACAGGGCAATTAGGTGCTTTGTACCTGCAAAACTGACTTATTCATTATTAATTTAACATCCAGGTCCAACAGTTGTGTGTTTTTGATCAGAGATTTATGTACAAATTAGAAGGAAAATGTATGACTATGAAAAACTGTACAGAGCTTAAATATCAGTTAAACTAATGAAATTACTTGAGTCAATGACTGCAGGAAGCAGCTCCTTCTGTCCTTGTAAGCTGAAACAGCCCCTGAGTAAATCATGTAAAGACTGTTTTAACTTTAGCAGGTGGAGCTGTTTGATTTGAAATCAGATCTTCCTCAGAGTGCTGGTTAAATGTCAGACATGTGGTTTTCATATCCTTTAAAGGTAGGTCAAGGGATCAAACTAAATAACACACACAGACCCTCCTGACTAAATGTTAACATGGTGCCTGTCTAACCTCTGATTTGTGACATTTAACAACTGTTTTATCGAGTGGAGTGCCGGTCCTGAAACATCTATGTCCGCCAAATGATTCTCCTCATGATGCTGAGAGCAAGACTAAAGAGGATTTTGAGTTCTCGTCACAAAATCAGTGCAAACCAAACACATTTTCTTGGAATGCAAGCCCCATATCATCTCCACAGACATAGATGTGTGAGGTGTTAATGTCATTTGTTGGTCCATTTAAGAGCAGAAATGCAGCAAAGGAAAATGTGTGATGTCAAACATTCCAGTTTATCTGAGCAGAGTGTTAGCATATACAACGGGTCAGAGTGCCCTGCTGTTTCACATCAACTGAACACATGACCAGATGTGCAAGGATAAACTGTGGAGTCTATACAACGAAGGGGGGGTTTCTAGCACAACAGGATCTTTCCATGTGGCTGAAATACACAAAAAAAGTTTTTTTTTCAATCCTCTGTTTGCAACGTCAGAATTATTTTGACTGGTCATAGCACAAGGCCAGCAAAGTCTGAATTCTTCAAATTAATCAGTTGAAATTATTTCTGCCAAATTGTCCTAGAAATAAAGATAAATGTGTTGGGGAGATCATTCAAAGGAATGTTCAGGCAATAAAAGGTATAAAATTTTAAAAATTAAAAATTAAGTCTATAATGTAAGCCTTTTGAAGAACACTTATTTTAGTCACTTTAAGGTTAAATATTGTAGGTTATATCCTGGTGGTAAAAAAATGTCACAAAGAATGTCTCAGAAGAAGAGGATGCATATGATTTGTAAGGTTTACATTCATGCATCAGTCATTTGCTAAATAATAATAATAATAATTTTATTTATAAAGGACTTATCTAAACAAGGTTGCAAAGTTCTGTTCAAAACCTGAAATAAAAACAAAATTAGGTCAATTGAAAGCTTCATAAAAACACTAGATTAAATATGACAAATAAAAGAAGATATTATAAAATATCCTTGGTTACAAATATATAAATAAGAGCAAATAAAATCATAGAAAATAAATTTACTGAGGCCCTTATCACATACATATGGTATTGATCGAAATCCTATTTTAAGACATCAGAATCCATGCGACTCAAGTGATTCAAACTTTCAGGAAACAATCAGATCTGGGTCACAGAGTACATTTCGCTAGTCCATCTGGACAACAGCCCATAGAAAGTGTTTGGGAATAGACAGAACCTTTCAAAAGCATATCCCATTGGTGATTGGACGATCGTTCCATCAGTCACAATAAATGTGAGCCGATTCATAGAACAAACTCTCGCCCAAAATTATAATTTCTATTAAAAATGCTTTTCAGGGTTGTTTTTTATTTACCAAAGAAATAGCCTACTGCTACTGAAGCTGTTAGCATTGTTGCTAATCTCTGTACACGCAATCACTTCCTGCTGTCTTCTTGCTCTTGGCTCTCACCACTTCCTTCTTTAAGGGTCGCTGATTGGGCCTTGCTGTTGTTGGCGAAACACAATTGTAGATCGGAGCTTGGCAAGATGGATTATTTTGCTGAATCAGGTGGATCCAGCTGCTGCACAAGGTCACATATCTGACAAAAAACAATCCAGCTCCCTCTTGGCAGCAGTGTTTGCAGCCTTTAAGCCAGAGCTTTGATAACATAAACAGTTTTATGACTATGACATGTCTTAATGAAGATGCATTATACTCTGAAGGTTACCCTGGACCGAGTAGAAACTGGTCTAGGAAAGAAATGCTCATATGACACTTATTAAAGGCTTTTAGCTCACTGTAAACTCAATTTGCCCTGAATCTACAGACTGAGCAGGAAATTTTAAACACGTGCATGGCTTTATGTCAAGAAATAATGTTCCATGATTTTGGTTAACCAACATCTTCAGGCTGTATCATCAACAGCATCTGCTACTCAAATTAATCCTCAACACCTCTGTTTGTCTTCTCAAGCCCAGACACATTTTACCTGCCCCCCTGTCTCTACATTTCACTCTGACATCTTGTGAAACTCCCTCCTTTATGCGATCATTCTGCTATTCAGGCCTTATTAACATGTCGGAGATTTTAGCCCATATTGGAGACTTTTCGTGAAGTGTTTTTGCTGGTTTACGTGACGCCATTTTGAGTGCACAAAAACAGAAAATTTTCAAAAAGTTGCCAGTAGCAGTGTTAATTTTGTCGACTAATTATTTTTGTCAGAGTTTACGTCAACAATCTTTTTTCCCCCGTCGAAAACTAGACAGTAACTAATAAAAACAAGTTTACATGGATAGAAACTAAAACTAAATTAACTGACATTTTCATCAACAAATAAAAACTAGACCAAAATGTCTGACAAAGACTTAATCCAATCAGACCTGATCTGGTCATGTAGAAAGTAGGGACAAGTTAGGAATATATCCAATCACAGCTGCTTTGGTTGTGTGGAAAGGTTGGATGAGTTAAGAGGGACATACAATCACAACTGCCTTAGCTTCGTGGTGTTGAGATAAGTTGGGGAGCGATCCAATCAGAGCTACTCTCTTTATGAATTGACGTATTCATGTAGAGCAGGTTCACTGTTTGTTGTCAATTCTGGTATTGTAACTGAGATGCTCTGCCAGGTAGCCTAAATAAATGTGACTGCATTTCACACAAAATTTAAATTTGTTTCTGTTAATTTATAAATTAAAACTTTACTATTATTCAATAAAGGGTTATTAGATGTTTAATTTTATCCAAGTGTAAAACATGACTTCAGAAATTCAAGGAATCATAAAAAATGCCTTACCCTTTACACTTCATATTTAAGTTGATCAAATTTACAGTAGATTTCATCGACTAAAAGTCTGTGAAAGTTCATCAACTAAAACTAGATTAAAATTAAACAATTTAGATGACTAAATTATGAGTAAAACTAAAGATGTCTTCGGCAAAAGACCAAAACTAAAACTAAATTAAAAAGTGCATTCAAAATTAAAACTGGCCAACGGAAAAACAGAACATTGGAAGAGTTTCTGTCACCACATCACTGTAGAGTTACTTAATAAAAAAACATTTTCAGATCCAGTTAGTGGCTGAGCATGTGGGGGGCACCGACGTTCTGTTTGTGCTGCTCAAAATTTAGCTGTTACCGTAACTTCTCGTATATAACACACATTTTTATTGCTCTTAAATACGGTCTAATTTTCGGGTGCGTATTACACACATGCACAAGTAAAATATGTAAAATATTTCATCTCACCAATATCGCGATTACAACACATCTGATCCAAAAAGCCAAGATACTCTTATTCTCTCTCTGTGAAACATTACCGCCAAACTTTTGTAATTCTTATCAAACTGACTGTTAAACTGTTCAATGTCCCACTCAAGTGCAAACACGTGAGCAAGGGGACCAAAATAGCTGCGCTGTGATTGGTCGAAGACATCGGCATGTTTATAGTTGCTCTCTGATAGGTCGGTACAGTACGACTGTGCATGCTCTGGCAGAAAACGAGTAAGTGCGCATGTGTGAAGCAAAAGGTGTTTCAACATCCGGTTGAGAGAGAAAATCGTGTATGGTATTTGTAGTGAAAATACTGAAAATTCATTGATTAAAACTTTGAATTAAGGTAATTTTTGAGTTGTCTGAGAGAGTAAGGTTTGGGAAAAATGTGGGTGCGTGTTATATTTAGATAAAGCGTTTTCTTCTGGAAAAAAGCATGAAAAAATGGGGTGCGTGTTATAAATGAGGGCGTATTATATATGAGAAACTATGGCATTTACTGTCAAAGATGCAACCTCAACTCATGTGAATTAATAGACCAATAGATAATGGATGGATGGATGGATGGATTGAGACATTATTAATAATGTCTACAAGTCTCATTAGATTTTTGCAAAAATACAGCGAAAAGAGAGTTAATGCCAAAGTAGCACTCAGTGAATACAACACATGGGCATCACAGCTATGACCTGATGGAGCGACACCATCAGACTCACATGTCCAAACATTTTTAGTCATCAGGACGGCAATATGGCCTGTTAAAGTGGTATGGAGAAACCACAAAGGCACAAGAGAGACACTTATTGCCTCCATATTTTGTCTGACCTCAGTACTAAAGCAGCTCCCTGATGCTGCTTCCCCTCTTCAGACCAAATGGCTGCCACAGGGCTCCTTCTTAAATCCCACCGACTCTTCAGCATTAGCCTGTGTCATTAGCCTGTGTCCTCCTATATCCTCCCAAAAGCTCACCAATCTCCTTTTCTCAATCCTGATCCCAAGTAAAACTGTCCTCCTCTGGACCTCTATGTTTGTCCCTAATTTGCTCCTCTGTTCCTGTGTCTTCTCACTGTTTTGTGTCTCCATTTTGTTTTTCTTAAAAGCTCAGAGAAATGATGCAACAGGGAGGCCCCAGCACCGGTGTATAGTGTCTCATATGTGCTGGCCCTCAGGCAATGGACGTCCCCCCCATAAATATTTACATCTTCAGCTGGGCTGGATTGTGCAGGTCAGAATGTTGTTTATGTTTGGACTAGACGGGGAGCCCAAACTGGTGCTCTGATCCAGAATGTACTAAAATGTCTGTAAAAACAAAATTAGCTTAAATTCAATTATAGCAACATTATGAACAATTTGAACTGGGACACTGTGGCCAACCATTTACCACATCAACAAGCTTTCAACAGAGAGAATGAACAAACCAATAAATGGAGCCAAAAAGTCTGTTTATCTCAGAAGTACTGCCTTTTAAACTGGTTTTGTGGGGGATAGTAATGGGCGATAGCAGACGTTTTCAAATAGGTATTACACCAATACTTTTTTTCAACACTGGTACCAATCATCTCCTATAATGCATATATGATATTTATAAATTTTACATTTTTTTATTGATTCATAATGGTAACACTTAGCTGTCTGGTAAACACTTCGTCTTCATTTTTCTGATTTTTTTTTTTTTTTTGTGTGTGAAATAGTGCCATCGGTCAACTTCCATGTTGGTAATTGGGATTTATAAACTTTAAGCCAAATTAAAAAAATAGAAAATATAATGTGTAATCAGGACAATGCAGTGTTCATCCATACAGTAGCATTTTGTTTTTTAAGTTTATATTAATTTTAAAATGAAAAGTTGCAAATTTGAAGATATCATGTTTGTGCCCAACTGTGACAATGTAGTCTACTCTAGACCATCGGATCTAAAAGTGAGTTTAGTTTTAAGTTTTAGATTTTCCACCGTTAAAGACTTAAGTGGCATCTGTTTTTGTTTTCTTGTTTTTTGGGGGGGGTTTTTTGGATGAATTGATAAATATTTAATTAATACAAATACAAATTAATCAACTATAAAACACGTAGTTCTATGTTGCACTGATTTATTTTATTTAAAATCAACATAAGTTTTTTTAAAAGGTGATTTTAAAATATTTTGTGGAGAGAAGCAATACATAAAATTGTGCTTCTGTCAGTAAGCTTGTGGGTTAGGGATGGAAATGAAATACCAATTCCAGTTATGAATCAAGATCAAACAAAGGAATCAACATCATAAGTCTTTTTACTTAACAATTCCCTTATCAGTTCCTTTAACTGTGCTCTGCAGGCCAGAGTCAGCAGAAATAAACAAAGATGTCAAAGATATAATCATGGCAGACAAAAAAAGGTAAAAATTGTGGCTTAATTTGATACAAAATGTGAATGCCTACTTTTTCCTCAGAAAATTCACTGTAATCAAAGGGGGGTTGATAAATTGAGTTGATAAGCAGATTCAACAATGGCATTGATATCATTTCCCATCCCTACTGCAGGAGCAGCAGAGTGCTCTTTGATATGTCTGATCTACTATCCATTTTACCTTATATCTTTATGCAAGATATTTTGATTTTTAACATTAAATGCTTGTAGCAAAGATGCTAAATCTGTGGTGCAAAAGTGGCAGATTTTATTTTGTGTTAGCATTAAGCTACGTGTACTTCCTCATCCATCCTCAAGGACATGAGTCACTGGAAAGAGCTCAGATTTGATTTGTACGGTGTTGCTTGATAAGTACATCCCTTGTTTTCAAAGATGAATTACTGTTTCCAAAATGGCAGATAATAACTACAAGAGAGTTAATAACAGTTTGTACGGCTGAAAAATGATCCTGCTTCCTTTTATCTTATGAGGCTCTGCCATGACAGCTGTTTTTCCAGCTGAGAGTTGGAGCATTAAGCTGGATTAAAAATCTATACCCACTGGTCACTGGGATATAATGATAAAACAAAACATTTTGGAATTCAGAAAAAAAATACTCTAAATCTGAAAAACATGCTGGCAAATTTAAAAGTGTGTTAAAATCCTGAAAGTCGGACACAAAGCCAATGTTATGAAGAGGCTCTCGGAGAGCAGAGTCCAGATCTGTTAGAAAAACAGAGTCTAAGCAGATGTTTGGGCCAACACTTCCTCCAAACATTGTGTGATGTGCTTGAGTTGGCTTTAGTCCACTCTCATCTCTGAAATGGAAACCATGACTTAATTCCAGGTGAACTAAATCAAACGCTCCCCTCCGAGCTTTTCCAGGCTTAAAGAGGACATCTATTATTACTCGGCTTGGATAGGCCTGCATCCATTATTATTCTAACAGCAACAGTTAACGTCTGCTGAGCTCCACTAAAAACATGCAGGGATAACAGCCTGCGAGTGCCTCTCTGCAGGTACAAACCACCTGAGACTCCCATTAGCTGCAGAGCACTCATTCTTATTTAAGGAGTATAAACACTGGCGCTAGCTGCGGTTAAGCCCGGCTAAATGACCGAGCCTGCGAGGGGGTCAATCCTGGAGGCCCCTTGCTGAGGTGACATCACTCAGGCTGCAGCCTCAGGGGACACAGAGAATTTATCACTTTCTCTTTATTGCTAAATGGAGCCCTTGAAGTTTACGGCAGCCTGCATTTTTGTCCAAGCTGGAGACCGACTCAGACAGAGAGAGGTGATGAGGTCAGAGGGTCACTGTTATGATGCTGTTTTATGTTGCAGTGGTCGCTGAGACCTGGCAGAGCAGAGGCCAGTTTGGACAAAGTTACATCTGTGAAAGCCAAAAAAGCTACACCCTCCATTATCTGCAAATCTAATAGAAAATGGAGCTTGGTTTAGACCAAAGATTCAAATAAGATTAAACTTGCAGTGACTTGCAACAGGCTTTTCTGCAGCTCTCTGAAAGCTTGTGAGTTCACAACACTGCAACAGGAGGAAGCAATATACAGTAATGATGCTGTGTTTTTTAATTATTTCAAAAACTAAGTGTGAGCACTAACAAAAAGGATAAATTTGATTTTTCATGTCTGCAGCAAAAAGAACAATTTTAGCACTAAAAATAGAGAACAGCTGTTTCAGTTTGGTTTCCATGAGGTGGATAAATAGAGAAACTAGAAAGCACTTGGAGAGCTCAAACCTCCGCCAAGGTAGCTCACATAATGCTGTAACATCTATGAGCAATAGTTCCTTGATAAAGTCACCATCATAATATGATTCATGACCCTGAAGGCCCACAACTAGCACTCAGAATCATGTTGATGTCATTATTAGTAAGACAATTATTGAGCAAAAACAATTGTTCGCTAATGGCCAAAATCTAATGATTTTTAAGTTGGGCCATTACCAACATCTCCTGAAAATTTCAGCAAAATCCGTCAAGTAGTTTAGCTAACTTGCTAACATGCAAAAAAACAGACAACCAAACATATGCCAGCAAAAACATAACCTCCTTGGCAGAGGTAATAATTCCCAAACCACTCAGTCTTTTAGTTTTGGTTCAGTTCATGTCTGTCCTCCAGCTGCATATAACTTGTAATTGCAACCATTGCAACCCTGTTTTTGTCATAAAAGTGTAGACATAGAAAAACAAGAGTATCCAACTTTGGTGCTTCAACAGAACATTCAGTGTGCTAACAAGAATATATGCAGAGAGCCTAAAGGGATAGTTCAGTATTTTTTGACTGTATGAGGATCATGTGCATGGTAGATACATTAGCCACAGGGTTTTTGGTCAGCTCTGCCCCAGTAAGGAGAGAACTGGCATGTAGGCTAGGCTATATGAAGCTGCTATAGAAGCCAGAGTATTTTAGTAAATTTTTGGCAAAGCAAAAAATCCAGCAGATAAAAAAATATTGATCTATCCCTTTGGGGGAGGAGATCACAGTTTGTGTCAACAGCCCGACAGCCAGAGCAGTTTAGTTCTTGCAAGGAACTGGTGTCGCCTCTAATATCAGAGATAACACAAACTACAGAGGCTGCATGACCAACTAGAAGGGGTTGGCGCCACTTGCCTCTGGAGCCTTAAACTGTGCCCTTAAACTAAATCCCACATAAACACCAACAGATGAAGTAGGGTTAACTTTGCTGGCTGTGCAGACATGCCATAAGGAATGATGACTGGCAAAGTGCCAACCTGGCATGTGCTCCCAAACCTGACCTGACCTGACAGAGAACATATTTTACTGGTCCAGCAGCTAATGATGACACTGATACGAGCTGAAACCATTTATTTATCTATTTAAATAGAGGACAGTATGTAAATGTGCCAGATTTTAGCCACAGGCTAATTACCATCTGTAGTCCCCGGCAGGTTGATGCAATGCATTTGTACAGGTGTGTACAATTTTAAAATAAATATTGTACATAAAGCATCAGTAACACGCAGCAGCAAGATGACAAATATACACAAAACATGAACTCTACATTAATTTACAGGACACACATACAACAATACAAAAGGTATGCTAAAGAAAAACCACACCAAAAAGACCCTCAGAGTTAAAGTGAGTAAGCTGTTCAAAGTGCAAAATGCAGAGTGTTAAAGAGCTAAAGGGCTTAAGATCAACATGTACTGTAGCCTATGCTCCATGTATGCCACTTCGCAGACTAGGGAAGAGATGGCCTTCCTTTACTAAACAAATGTATGAGGCAATGAAAAAATAGAGACAGTGTACTTTAAAAAAAAAAAAGGGAAACAATGTATTCACACTTCTGATTTCTTGACAATATATCATATGTGATACTTCCAAACTCATTCAAGCCAAAATCAAATCCAATACAGATCCATAAAAGTTCCTGAAAGTAATATTTTTGGATTACATTGCACCTCATCAAAAACCCATTTTAAGCAGTAATAGTAAAATCAAGCCTGCCTTTCCAAGACCCACAAACAACACTTCAATAACCTGCCCTGAAGAGTGCCAGCAAAAATATGACCTTTTACTGTGGAGACTTTACCTTTAAATTAACTCCAGTTCTCTTAATAAAGCCACAAGTAAAAGTCTTTCAATTTGATATGCAACATGTAGCCTATTTTGTTTTCTTCATTTACTTCACTGCTTACCAGAAAAATTGGAAATTCACCATTTAGACACATCTAAAATACTGGTGACCTGGGTGTTTGCAACTGGAATAACCAGGCATCTTTTTGGCTGTTGTGACATGAAGCACCCGCTAGTTCTCAAACTGTGCCATTGACTTGACGAAATGAATTCAGGCAACACAGCCTGATTCAACCTGCAACTGTTTATTACACACAGCTGTGACTTTGTCCTCCAATGTTCGGAAGTCTTCACTATCAGCCAGGCTTAAGATAATCTTAGTTATCATACAATTAAAGGTTTATGATGCTCCTCTAAAGCACTAGTATTTCACCTTTAAAGCCAGCTATGACTACTATACCCGAACGTGTGACAATTATACTAATATAAAATATTAAGACTTGTAGCATAATCACTGCATATACAGCCACCACCATCACACATTACATGCAATCAAAAGCCCAAAAAAGTTGCCATTCTTCACTAAATTGTAAGGACCTGCTTTGTCCAACATATGCTAGGATATCCAAAAAAAAAAAAACAGGATAGTAGCACACATCTTTCTTTGTGGTTAGATAATAATTCTGCATTTAAAGAAAACCTGTTCAGTTAAAAAAAAAAAAAAACACAGCTTTTGTGTAGTGCTTGACTGTTTGAGATGACTTCTCAATCAAGGACATGAAGTGACCTGAAGAGATGGGTAGCAGGACTTACAGGAAGTAGGTTTGTACCTTGCAACTATTATTGAAAGTTGAGAGCTCAATAACCACATTGTTTGCTAGCAGGCTCTGGGAAAGACTTGAAAATCCACAGCACAGTACAGAAACTGAACATTGTGGACTTTGCTGATCACCGTGTTGACCAATCTATTCAAACTATTTTGCCCTCTGAGAAACCCCTAAAATGGTCTACGCCTTATAGTAGTCACATTTATTTTCAAGATTTTAGGGGAACAACACCGTCATATGGGGTAGCAATAACTCTACATTGTGAGAACAGATGGCACTAAAATAGCAACCATTTAGCCATTGAAACTGATGGTAGACTTTGTGAACAAACAAGTTCATCACACAGTCATATGATACATTATTTTCAGATCTGGAGATGCCCAAAACATAAATCATCTTATAAACTTGTACCACTTGTTTTCTGGACTATACAGCATGTATGAGTTTATATGTTAACAGATGAATAAACTATAAAGACTTGTCTTAAACAGTCTTAGGAGCAGAGTCTGGTTCATTTTTTTGTCATTACTGGACCAAGAGCTCTCATCTGGTATCGATTTAGCCTCCTTTTGGCCAAGACCAAGGTTACTGGACTTTAGATGTAGCATGCCAATATTAAAATAACTAGAAACAGATATTGAGGCCAATGCTTCTACTTCCATCCGCAGGAGATTATTTACAGCCCCAAAAACAACTTCAGAAACTTGAATGGAAAGTGACTGAAGAGATGAACTCCATCACTAAGTTAATTTCATGCTGTAGGTATGACAGATTCCTTGTTTGTACTTTTGTTTCTCCTTAAATAAGAATGAGTGCTCTGTCTGCTCCTTTTATTTTTCTCATGTACTGTTTTTGTGCATCCAGGCCCAGGCAGCTTGGTTGTTTGGTACCACTTGATACACAGCTGGAGTACAAATGAAAACCAGAAAGCTAAGGTAGTAAAATATTTCACCAAACTGCAAGATTCTGCCTTTAAAAATGACATTTTTACAATTACATCAACCAAGTAGGATACTCATTTTGCTGCTTTGTTCATCTTGTTAACAATTAATGGCTGAAAAACTTGTAGAAATATTTGTTAGAAATCTTCTTCAAATTTATAATCATGACCAACTCCACAGAAAAAGGTAACAGTTGAAAAAGAAAACAGTTCTGAAGATGTCACTTTGCAAAATTACACATTTTAACACCAGATGTTGATGGAGAACTGCTGAATCACAGCATGTCAAAGCACTTAAATTGATTTGTGGTAAAATAAAGCCATTTATTGAAAAAGAACATGATCAGCTTCATCCACTTAGTTCCTGCCACATTGACATCAAGTCAAGACTCAGATACAGTGCTGGATACAGCTGCTAAAGATTTTCAGTAATAATCATTGAGACATGTTTTTTGAGAGCAAAAAGGACTTTTTAAAATGTTATCTTACATCGAAGAGACTCAGGAATCACTTTCTTGTGACTCTAAGACTGTCAGATTCAATAATGAGAAGCTCTTCGGCTTGACTTTGATTAAAATTTGATTAAAAGTAATTTCTTTTTGAGGTGCTGGTTTGGTGAAGCGGTAACAACCAGGCACAACCCATATATATGCTTCTGCCAACTCAGGTTCGAGTCCAGCCTGTGACCTGTTAGCAGAGTGTCTTCCCCTACTCTCTCTCTCATCCTCCCTTCACAAGTATTTCCATTGTCTCTCTCTCTCCTGTCAACAAAGGCATAAAAAATGCCCCAAAAAAGTCTTAACAAAACATAATCTTCCTACAAAACTAAGTTCTCTCCAGCTGTATGTCTTTATTAAGACAAGTCTAGCAAGTCTTTGCAACTTTACAACAAGAACCAAACTCCTCAGAGCAGCGAAGCACCATTTAACGAGCATCTCTAAAACATTCTTGCATTGCCATCAGTGGATGATTTGTTCTTGGCAGATGTTCTGCAGTTTGTTTGCAGAGACTCCTCCCTTCCATTAGTAACAGTTACATTCTTTATTCAACATGTCATCAACAGCTGTGAGAGACGAGGAAAAAGTCTTCCCAAAAGGCAGAGTTCAGCACACACAAAGAAAGCTAGAATCATCTGTCCTCCATTTCTAAGAGCTAAGAATCGCCTAGTGATCCAGTTTTTCTGACAGTCAGAACACGTAGAGATAATCCAGAATAGTAAACCCAGCTCTGCACTGTGGCACACACCTATCAACAACAGCAACCTAGTATGTGATTTGTACTTCAGTGCAAAAAACAACAGACCCCTACATCATTGGGGTCAAGGGCAAACATGTAATATTAGGACCTTTCTGACATATTACCCTAAAATTAGCACAAACCTAACTTAATCACAATGGTTTTAATGTAATTCAAACTCATTTTAAGTATATTTTCCTAAAACATTGGATATAACAAGCCATTTTAAATTATTTATAGTGTTTCATTGTTTTTTCGAAAGCACCTCGCAACACCACCATAAGAAAAAAATGAAGATGGTCAGGCCACATACCATAACTATACAGTAGTAAAGTTCGTGAAACCAGTTTGACGTAAAATTAGACGACATCACAGCTTTTCATAGACAGCTTGACAAGGCAAAAAGACAATCATTGAGGAATTTGGGGCGACCAAATGGATTTCACAGGAGGGCCTCTTGGAACCTGCCCCCACTGGATCCACCCCTGATTTTGAGGAGAAATATATTCTCTGCAGCAGAGAGGAGACAAGGACATGAGCAAAACATGAGCAAACTGCTCAAAGTTGACCAAGTTTGTAAGCGTTGGTGTTTTAAGATTAACTAAGCAACTTCTTTTGTGAACAGGATACTGAGATGTAGCAGGTAGTGGAGCAAATAAGCACAGTTCATGCTGCTATGCTGCCATGATCTATTTATCTCCATTCATCAGGGTATTATGAATCAAGGTTTTGACATAATTTTGGTTGTAAATATTCAGAAACTTGGACGAATGTTGTGTAGTGTGTACCCGGCTAAAAAGGTGACTCTTTTAGACTTGGTCAAGTAGTTCGTGTACTCTATGATGTAATAAAGGTAAGAAAATCTTCATTGTTTTTTCAACAGGGTTAAAAAAAATGAATCTCAACTTGTTGCCTACCCGGTAAAAAGGTTGTTGTAAATTTTACAGTACCTGACAGGCAACAAGATGCCAGTAAGTTTCTGTAAATGTCTTTACAGTAGCATAACTCATTATTCAGCATTATTACTGTATTACCAAAAAAGCATCCTTACTACTTTTTCATTTACAGTATCATTATCGTATTTTATTGCAGTGAACTTGCTGTATTTTAGTTTATATTACTATGTCTTAAATATTTTAAAAAATAATTTATTAGTAAAACTGCTATTGGTCAGTTTTTCTGGGAAAATTGAATTTTCTCTTGATCCATTGCCATTTACAGTTATTTACTGTATAGATATTTTTTTCTTTTTTACAGTGGGTAGCTCTAGATATTATGGTAAAATACTGTTTAGTTCACAAAAATCAGTTACAGTGTACCATTGTCTATAAATCCCATTACTATCTTAAAACAACAGTAGTAAGATCAGAAAAGTGCCTTTCAAGAGGAAATTCCATGTTGACATGACATCCTGTGTTGTGGCCTGATGGGTCTGATAAGACTTACAGGGGGTTAAAATAAAAATTATGAGATGCATCTGTCATCCATAACCAAATACTCATCTGGACTCTCTTTTTTTCTCAGTCTCACTCCAGATCCTTTCTCTTTCTTCCTCCCCAGCCTCAGTTCCTCTCTTGATCCCTCTACTTCCATCTTTCTGCCTCCCCTTCCTTGTACTTATGAAATTATGATGAAACGCTCCTCTCCGGTCCTTTCCCGTGTTTAAGCTAATCCCTTTATTACGAGTCCACATCAGTGAAAGGCTTGGAAACAAGAAGGAGCTTGAGATTAGATTGAAATCAAGAGTCAAAGCCTGTAATAAGAGCGGTAATTGAACCCAGGTAAATAAACACGGGCACTGTGCACAACAGCTGTGTGAACTTTGTGTGTTTGTTAGTGTAGATCTGATGTGGCTGATAGTCAAAATGTCTATACCCCACAGCAATTATACGCTTATTCTTAAAGACAATGTTTCTTTGGGGAAACCCATGAGGCTTTCATGCTGCCGTTTATTTACCAGAACCTTAAATCGCTCATGTTTGAAGTCGTGTGGATGTCATTTTAGAGACTTAAATCAACGTTTGAAACTGTTGTGCCTGGTTTTAAGGTCTCTAACTTTCCAAAGGCTTCTGCAATCAATGGGACGGGTAAGATGCTATGTTTATTAAACCTGCTAGTTCACAATTTAAAGGAATATTTCAGTATTTTTTGAAGTTAGACTGTAGGACTTGACATTAGTCAGTGAAGTTGCTAAAATTTCCCAATTTTTCCCCCAGGGAGTCTCTGTGATTGGCATTATTTTATGATGCAGCAAATAGCTATGTGTTCTTTCACCTGAAACAGCAACTTGGCAGAATCATGCCCATAGGTGGCAGAACACATAGCCATTTGCTGCATCGTAAAATAGTGCCAAACGCAGAGACTTCCTGGAGGAAAAACAAAGACATTTTACTTTCTAGTTTAGTCATTTTGAAGAAAAGAGGTTTGGTGCATCAGTGACATTTTGCAATAGCTATGGCCAGTATTTCTGGCCAATAAATATTAGCTGTACATATCAACAGAAATTTTCATACACTGATAAAATACCAGCCTTGCTACCAAGTTGCTGTGATTTTACTCGAGTGATAGTACTTTAATTACAAGTGACAATCGTGAGCAATAGACAGCATCATACTGAAATTCCACAACAGACCACCAGGATTTAAAGGCCATGCATGTTCATATTACAGGTCCAGTAAAAATACCGGAAAGAGTGGTAAATCACACAAAAATGTGAATTCACAATACTCTTTAGTGATTTAAAAGCGTAATACTGTGACTTAACATCACTTTTACGGTCATTTTAAAGTAATATTATTTCTGCCTCACTGTAAAATTCCAGTTTTGTTTTAAAGATCACTTATACTGTCAAATGCTTTAATATTAGTGTGGATTTACAACATTTTACTGTGATTTTAGTTCATAAATTTTACAGTAATTAAGTGTAATGATTCTAATTTTCGTTTATGTTACTGTGAGCAACTACACTATACTGTGAAATAAATGACAAGTGACTATCGTGAGCAATAGACAGCATCATACTGTAGTTTCACAACAGAACACTGAGATTTTAGTCATAAATGTTCATATTACAGGTACAGTAAAATCACAGTAAATTCTTGTGAATCCATATTACTCTGGAGTAATTATAACACAGTGACTTAACACTTTACTGTAATTTTACATTAATTTATTTCTATTATTGGACCAACCATTGAGTAGAGAAGATAGAGGCAGTACACTAGTGTACACAGTACACAGATAGTGGCTGGTATTATACAAAAACCTTCAATATGACTTGTGTTGGTACAACTTGAATGTGCTGGTATAGGCCCTTGCTGCTGAGCTGTTTTCAGTGGGCTCTGAGCGTTGATGAATGCAAGCCCCTCAAAATGTCGACTTATTTATCTAATTGTTTTTACTTGAATAATGTGTTCATTACTCGGGAGCCCTCTAAAACAACCAAAATCATTACATATTATGATGGAAAGCAAAGTAAAGCGTAATAGATATTTCTGCTTCATTTTGATCCAGCAAAGGTCCAAACGGTAACGCTTTTCAGAAAGTAAATTTAAGTGGCTGAAAAATGTCCAAAGTTTTGGTCACAGTCTCTCATAAATTTCCTAAAAACGAGGTGACGGTGAGTTCTAAGGCTACGCCAGTTGAAAACCGCTGCTCTGGCTCTCCATTTTTCCCATTTCATAAAATCATGGAGGTTAAAGTGTTGCTATGACTCACTGACTACTCGCAGACATTTCCACATCTCACTGGTCTTACTGTGTGAGAAGTGTTTGTTCGGGAACACTGACTGGACACCGAGTATGAAGCTGCACAGGCTCACATTGTGTTGAAAGAATGCACCCTTCTGTCACACAGAAGCCTATTTTCATGCAGCGAACCATGATCCGATGTAAAAAAGCATCTAAATACTCAGACTCCTTGGTTTGTCTTGTTGACCTGGATTACTTTTCCAGCCACATTTTAGTTTAAATCACTGGAGCTGACACTGTTCCCAGTGAACACATGTATCTGCTTTACACAGAAGATGAGTTTAATAGAAGATGACATTTCAAGAAACATCATACCTTCTGTTGAGATCTGGCAGTGTTGCACAATGAATTCAGCACTGTGTGTGTTGGATCACTGCTGAACCTCATATTTTCTCCCTGAACATGAGTCTCTTGGAGAATATTACAGTTCATCTGAAGACTATTGAATATTCAGACAATCATTCAGCACATTTTGGATCATCTTTGCTTGAAAATTTGAGCCATATTAGTATTGTAGAGCCATAAGGTACAACATGAATGTAAAAAATGTATGCATTAAGATTAAGCATGACCAAATTACATGAATTGTACTTCCTGCTACAAAGGAAATATAGGAAGGGATATTGATTGATGCTTCACGGCAGCCAATAACACTGAGAGAAGGTTAAGCTCAGCTTTGTGCAATTTGTCAGCTTGCTGTTAGTTAACATGGGAAGCCTACATGTGATAGTTGAGGACTTCAACCTACCATCATCACCTACAACTGATATATATATATATATATATATATATATATATATATATATATATATATTTTTTAACCAAGTTGACACAAAGACAGAGGTGAAGAGTGAGAATGAATTAACTAGCGGAGCGCTGTTGTTATGTTCGAGGCGGTGGCACGAATGAAAGTTGAGAAGGTAATGTGCTGGAAACGAATAAAATTTAAAAAATAACTTTGTACATTTTTTTCACAGAAAACACAATCTACTACACCTCAGGGAATACTGCATCGACAAAATTGTATTTTATTTTTCAATTTTCAAGCCAGACAGTGCCTTGAAGTTGGCTTTTGGTGCAATGAAATGAGTTAAAAGCCTTAAACTTAAAATTACACCTTACAATTTTGACCCAAGAACCTCTTAAAAGAGCATAAAAGCTGAGAAGATGTATTTTAGCACTTTGTTGAACACAAGAGGATATTTTGAAAGTGTTTTCAGGAAGATCATTAAAACAGAACATGCCTTATATGCTGGTGCAGTTACTTTTCAAAACTTCATGATATGCATTGTGAAGCAAAAACTCTTAAAAACAGATAAATAGTGTTTTGAATTGAGCAACAAAGTCTGATATAGTCTGAACATCCTGAAAATCTTGATTTACATGGAATGCACAATTCTAATAAACAACTCATTTGGTCAATTTCCCTTCCAAATCTTTTCTCCACATTGTCGCTGTTTTGTGCTAAAGTAATCGAGCTAATCAGAAAAAAAGACACAGAAACAGTTTGTTTTGGTTGTAAAAAAGTTATGGCCGATTATTAACATGGACTCTCACAAAATTGATTTTACTTACAAACGTATTTTCGACTTACTTAAATGAGTTGAAATTATTATTATCATCAATAATGTTAATTATGTTTGATACTAGATTATCAACATTAGGTCATAAAGAAGCATTAAATAATCAGTAATTCTCTTTAAAAGGCAGAAACCAATCATTAACTATTTCAGCTCCTCCACAGGTAGACCACCTAGACTCAAAAACTGACCCCAAGGCCTTTCACCAGACTTCTACGAGGCATTTCACCATCAAGTCAATCAGCTGTCCAACAAGCTGTTAAAAACCTAAACATAACTCAGGCCACATTGCTAACCCCTGTCACCCACAAACACCCATGTAGCTCCGCTCCTTCACCCTCAGCAGTGGTAATATACACAACCTCTCTGCAACATAGAATTTAGGTCTAACCACAACCTGTAATTATGGCTCACAGCCACCATTTTGCGGCATTTAAACAAGTAAGTGTGGTGCTGCAGAGTCTAAATTATCAAATTTTAAAGAAGAGGCGTACAGATAGAAGTTTATGGCTCCTCATTTGTGATCTACGACCAAATTTTAATCATGTTGTGCTTCTTCTTATGACCTTTGAAGGCTTTCACCACATAAATCCATTAACCTTCGTGACAAAAATCACAAAAATAACTTTACAACCTGTTCAATCTGGTTTTGCTGAATCACTTCTTAGCCCAGAGCACTTCACCCCAAGGTGAGACTACCATATGGGACATAACCTCACATGAAATTGGATGGTTTAAACCAATTACAGCAGCCTTTGAACAAGCCACTGGGGCAGAGACAGAGAACATGCTCAGAGGGAGTCTTATATTACGCCGAGACCTGCCAACCTGCAGAGGATGAGCTCCACAGGGCAAAAGCTTCTCCAGATCTTCTGGAAAAACTACAAGCAGCTGTATCAACACTTAGAGCAGGAAAACTGGCGATCGGCCTCTGCAAAACTGAGGCATTAACATGATAGCTGTGTTTGTTTTTGTAACATTTAAGTACTGACATTATTGGTTCTTAACTGTTGGAAAAGATAACATTTGTCTTAATTTGAACCAAAAAATCTAATTTAATGTTCAAGTAATGGTCCTGGTTAATTTTTATATGTTATTAAGCTGGGAATATACCAATCATATTTTATTTTGATAATCAGTTTAAAAAGTTGAGAACATATATTCATCATCAGTATAACAACACCTGAAACACATTTTTAAATCCATAATGACAATGTCAGACTTTCTGAGTAAGGTATTGTTTTGCAACTTAAATTAATTAAATATGTTTACGATCTCAGACCCAATTTTATTTTATTTTAAGAGCATTTTGCGTATAGTGATTCAGGGCATGTCTGTCAAGGTGTTGCTATCTAGAAGGTGCACAATCCTGGCACACGGCATACAGACCATGGACTGTAAGAGAGTCAAACAAAGCCATGTGACATCAGCTTTCTGAATGTCATAGGAGCCTTTGGAACATTGTTGATGTCCTCTAATGGATGCTGCAATACTGCACGTCATCTCAGACTTTATGCTGTGTTCCATTTACGTACATCGGAGATCCGAAGGGAAGTTGGGAATGACGCCATATCCTAGTTGGCGTGCGTTCCAGTTTCACCGTGAGCAAAGTCAAAAAGCACTTTCAAGTTTATAAAACTCATATTATAATAAAACAAACAATTTCTGTACCTTTAGCGCTGAAACACTTTTCCAGTGATCAGCACCAACACCAACCCACTGGAGCTCCACCTGCAGTTAGCATTGTTAGCTCATAACTGACAGAAACAGCACACGACAAGATGATGCCGCGTTTATGTCAACATCACAATATGTCCACATATAGATGGTGTACAATAATATGGATGTGATGATTTTAATGCATAAGCACAACCCTAAGTTGTAATTTCAGGTAATAATGCATTGCTTTTGCTTCCTGTTTACGCACTGAGCAGCCATGTTTGTTGACTAACTTGCAGACTTTGAGGGTTGTCCGAGTTTCCTAGTAGGACCTCCAACTTTTGAGGGCAGTCCAGATGATGTTTTCTAACTGGGACGTAGGAATTTCAAAGTTCCGGTGTAAAGAGAACACACCATTAGCTTGATCTACTCAGTCAGAGAGGTCGACTTGAGGCGGGACTTAAGATGATCTGACCAATAGCAACGCCTTGACTCCAAGTTGCCCTTATACGCAGTATCGCAGTTTGAACATTGAGATATCTATCCATCCATATATATCTATATCTATACCCTCATATTAGAGTTACTAAATTACCCAACAATAATTATTCAAATTTGAGAACATTTCCTAAGGCTATGTAATAAGAGTCCCACACAACAAAATCTTGGTTTGGACATAAAAGTTCCAATTTTTTCAGAATTAAAATCAGAGTCAGGAACTCTTAATTAAAATTCAATTGTTTTAGTTGCTCTCATGCACGGTATAGCAGTAGGAACATCAAGGTATGGATATTAAAATTGGATAGAATTATAAATAGAAATACAAAAAGCAAAAGTTATTAAGTGCAGAAACCCTTAATAAAATAACAATTAAAATAATTGCAAAATAATAATATAAAACTAAGCAGAATAAAATGGCTAAAAGAGAGACTATGTGAGAAGATATTGCACCAAACAGTAAGAATATTGCTCTGAGTATTACAATTAAAGGTTAAAGATGATATTCAGAAGGATATCAGAGTATGTGTGAGAAGCAGGGGTAAAATTGAGGGCATTATGAGCACCTGTTGCATTCAGTAAACACCCTGAAAGAAGCACAAATTTCCTCCTGAAATATTATCTATCCAATATGACCCTTATAAATTCAGCAGCCAAACTCTAACTGTATGACTGACAGAAGCTTCAGTTTTGGCTTTTTGTTAATTAGCGTTATAGCACATGGGAACCCAGCCCTCTCAGTGTTTACGTCCTGCCCTGTCATCCTCCCACATTGACAAGCTGACAGGATCACAGGGCAGATTGGAGACTAAGTGCCAATCAGGGAGCAGGAAACCTGTCAGTGTGGGCTGTAATTGTGAGACCTTTGAACAAACAGTCATTTTGACTTGAACCTGCAGAAATGTCCAGTGAAGACATACGGGACACTGCTCAGCAAAACCATGAGCCAGAAAGATCAACCCATTCATGCATCATTGACTTTTTTTTCTGTATGAGCCATTTAACGTCATCTCCTTTCAACTACCTCTAAGGCAAAGCTTTTTTCAATAATTTCCAAATACTGCCAAAGCCTCTATTTTAACATCTGGAAATCATCCCCCTCCCCAAGCCTCCATTTGCTGACTGCAATAATTTGGTTTATAAGTGGTTCCCATGGAGAAGTCCTTATAGGCACAAGCTGCATTCAAACCTATCAACTCCATCGTCTGTGCCACCAAAGCATCTCAGGTTCACGTCAGACTTTACACTGATAAAACTTTCTCAAAACTTGTAACCAGAGTCAATCCGGTGCGCCGACCCCCTTTAGCTGTGGAAGAAAGGAGGCGTGTAATCAAGTCATAGCTGAAAAATGCAGCATGTGGTTTTAATCAGAGCCGTCTGTGGACCTGGTTCAGTTCACATGTTTGGACATTTCTGCTTTGGTAGAAAACAGCCCATTTGTTGCAATGTCAGTGATGTGGCAACAACAACTGGAAGCAATTTGGAAGACAGGGTGACCTCATGTTGTTCATTTGGAGTAAAAAATTTTTGCTTTCTGCTTGTGTGTTTCTCTCAGAAAAGTAGAAACTTTTCAGGTAAATGTGTGCATTATACGGTGGCCCTGAAGGTCAATTCCAAAAGAAACATTTTGCTGACATACATAAAACTACTTTTAAACAGTTATTTAAAAAACACAAAGATCATTCCATCTAGTAAAATATGAGCCCTGGAGATGTACAGCAAAAACATTCTTGGCCCAAAATAAAACAAAATTTCAATTTTCAGTTCAAATAGTTTAAGTATTTACATAAATAGAAACAGCAGCCAAAAAAATGTCAAACTTCAGGTTTAAACTGTAATATTCCACCCCTGTAGTGTATCGCTTTCCCTGTGAACCTGGTAGAAACAGAATGGGGGTCATGAATTGACACCCATTCAGTCCCTCAGAAGAAGCATCAGAGGGGCCACACTGATAAGAGGGGAGCACAGTACTCAGTGGGGGATAGAAGCACTGAGTGTGTCTGCGATTGTGCCATACTCTCTTGCACTTCTTAGAAACCATATTACACTGTGAACTGACACAAAATTAATCTGAACATCGAGGTGTGTAGATGCTTTAATGTAGCTTTGAAGTGGTGCTTTTGCCTTGATGCAATGAAAAGGGCTCGTATTAAGCGAAAATCAAAAACGTCATGAAACATGAAAGGATTTCCTGAAACACTTGAACATTTCTAAACCCAAAATTGTGAAATTCATAGAACAAACTAAAAAAAAAATATGGTGTAAAAATGCAAACAACAAAAAATAGTGGGAAATATCACGAATTGTGCATCTAATTAAATGCAACCACATGTCAGTTAATGCAAAAAATAATTAAAATAAAAGAAATTTAGGAAGAAAATTTCTTGATACACTATATTTTGCTAAATAACAACTTCAACAATAAAATTTTTGCTATTTGATGTGACACACAAAATACTTTTTTGTAACGTATGATACTTCTCTTCCCTTTGTTTATGTTGATTAGTGTTTTAATTAATTTTTTTACATTTTTTTTTTTTTTTTACATCTTATTGAATACTTACTGTAGATAGTAATTAGTACTGTAGAAGTTCCGTCATCTTATTCATTAATCTAACTAATGACCTGAATAAATATTCAAATTTATAGATGCAAGCGTATTTTTACTTTATTTTATTTGTTTTTGTCAAGTGGTGTACATTTTGTTTCTTTTTTAAAAAGACAGCCAAGCGAGCAAATGATTGACTGAGTAATTCTGTGCATCTCTTTTATTGTTTTATTGTATTTGTTAGTATCTTTATTTCCTGTTCACCTTTCTGTTCAAACATTACTACTTTTATTATTTATATGTTTATGACATTCATGTGGTTTTAGTTTATGTGGCTTTTGTTAAAAAAAGAAAATTATGTCCATTAAAACTGTACTATTGCTTGTAAATAACTTTGCAAATAAAAATGCACGTCTTTGGAAAAAAAATCACTCCCACACAGGAAGAACCTTTTAAATATAAAATATCATGAGCTGTTTGCTGGATCATTTTAATTAAGGCTGTAAAAACTGTCCAGTCCCCTCACACACTCATTTAACTTTCTTTCTTTTCTGCAGCTAGCCTCAAGTGGACACTAGTGGAACTGCAGCTTTTGGCCCTTTCATTGGCTTCATTGTTAAACACTTCAGGTTGGTTAAAATGTTTTAGCAGCTGGTGTTTCTGGGCTACTCTAGGATTGTCTGGGATGACTCAGGAAAAGCCAGGAGACGACGAGACTTACCAGCAAACCAAAATCACAGTCGGTCTGTGTGTGAGTGTTTGGTCTCTTTCATGTCCGGTGCTGAGCGGTATCTTTGAAGATGTTTTACAGCTATGTCAGCGTCTCGACGGAGTTAAGCTCACATGCACGCACATGCACGCTGAAGAGCAGGGACATAAAGCTATCTGACAGGCACAGACTCTCACTGCTTGTTATTCAAATCTACTTCAGTTTTTTTCTCTATTCTGCATATTCACATGCCAAAATCTTACCACAACTGTTTTTAAAACACTTCTGCTTCTCCTGTAGCTCTTGGCAGGGGTGTTTTTACCATATTTCACTTTGGTTATTTATGCTGGAATAACCATTTTCTCATATAGCGTGCTTTGAATCTGCTCCTTGATCTCATTTGCCAACTTACGTTCTCTTGCTGTTTAACTTTCCGCACATGTGCCGCCATATGACTTTCATCCTGAGCTGCAGAACCAAATATTTCAACATTTGTTTTAAACATGTTTTCGGCCTTCAAAGCTCTTCATTTGATTTAGCAAATTCCAACAAAGTCTGACTCCTCAAGAGTCTCTGCAACAGTCTTAATACACTCAGCTTTGTCCTCTTTTTTTAAAGACGAGGCTTAAAAATAAAATGCTCCATAGTTTACTGTGAGAATAAGTCTGGTTGTAATTAAAAGGTTTCGTCAACATTCAACCACACTCGACTTTAAGCTGCAATTTTCCAAATAAAATCCCCAATTAAAGGCAGAAACAGAGCACATTGTATTTGCGAGGCCATCTGTGGGGGTTGATTTGAACATGGAGGCTTGTTAAATGTTACTTCAGCTGAGTGTTTGTTAGCATCTTTGCTAAAGTGGGGTACACACTACACAATATTTGGCCTGATTTTTGGCTTGGACCCCCACTTCTGACAAAATTCAGCAAAGGCCTGATTATATGGTGGTCCTAAAAGATTATCTTCACTGATTATGTTGTGGCGTGAGGTGTGTTAAGAGTCATTTTATCTTATAAATTGAAATCATTTATGACCAATGATCCTTAAATCCTGTAGAATTGGATGAATCTATGTGGCATCGGCCATTTTAAAATCATAGGAGCCTTTGAAACGCTGTTGATGCCCTCTAGTGGATGCTGCTGTACACACATCCTCTTAACCAAACTACTCAACCTACTTACAGACAAAAAGACCATCCTAAGGAAGGACTTAAGGCTACCTGTTTAATAGTGACGCTGCATTTCCAAAACTGTGAATCCTTGGTAAAAGAAAAACAGGTGGGATATAGCAAATTAAGATAAGATAAGATAAGATAAGATATCCTTTATTAGTCCCACAGGGGGAAATTCCAAAATATACAGCAGCTGCAGGATACAAGAGAAGTACTGAAAGATAAGGTAATTACAGATCAAGTACAGTAATGCAAAAATAGAAATAAAATTTTTTTGAAAAATGTAAAAAAAGTATATACTATACAGTCAGTGGCATATTTACAGTCCTGATGTACATGTTTGTTGTTTGACAGATGGTTATGTACATGTTGATATTTTACAGGATGAGATTTGTGATATTATAATATAAATATGGTGGCTATGTACATGTCTGGTATTTTGCAGAGAAACATTATCACATATAAATATAAATGTGGTTTATTGCACACTGGAGAGGTTTTTGTTATAAAGTCTGACAGCTGCAGGAAGGAAGGACCTGCGATACCTCTCCGTCACACACTTCGGGTGGAGCATCCTGTCACTCACGGAGCTCCTTAGTGCAGTGAGTGTGTGTTGGAGGGGGTGGGAGTCTTTGTCCATCATAGAGGACAGCTTGGTTGTAGTCCTCCTCTCCACCACCTCCTCCACCAGTTCCAGAGGGCATCCCAGGACTGAGCTGGCCTTCTTTATCAGTTTATCCAGTCTCTTCCTGTCAGCTGCTGTGATGCTGCTCCCCCAGCAGACCACTCCATAGAAGACTGCAGAGGCCACAACAGAGTCATAGAAGGTCTTCAGGAGTGCCCCCTGCACCCCAAAGGACCTCAGTCTCCTCAGCAGATAGAGTCTGCTCTGTCCTCTTTTATAAAGTGCGGTAGTGTTATGAGTCCAGTCCAGTTTATTGTTAAGATGAACACCCAGGTACTTATAAGATATCACCATCTCAATGTCCCTTCCCTGAATGTTCACTGGTGATGGGGGGGAGTGGGGGCGCCTGCGGAAGTCCACAACCAACTCCTTGGTCTTATCAGAGTTGATGTGCAGGTGGTTCTGCTGGCACCAGTCCACAAAGTCCTGGATGAGTTCTCTATACGACTGGTCGTCCCCATCTGTGATGAGGCCGTAGATATATTATATATTCAGACTGAAGCCATTTTTTTAACCAGGCTGTAAAGATGCATATTCAGGCCTTAAAAAATGTATTTTCCCTGCATACAATCACTAAGGTGTCTGGTTTCTGCAGTCAGCCCCAAGTGGACAGTTGTGGTACTGCAGGTTTTGGCACTACCATCACTGGCCTCCATTTTGAGCCCTGTAATTTACTGCCTGAGTGTGGTGCATTTCTCCTGTGTTTTGTCACATGGATCAGAACAAAGTCAATCTGGAAGCAAGCTGGGTGAAGCAGGATGCAAATGTAACCATGGCAACAAGGGTAAAGGCAAAGCATTAAGTTAGATGGGTGTTGATGGATGTCTAAATTAACACTTATAAAGAGAGGGGCTGGACAAGTATCACAACTTCCAAGGATGTTTTAGGAAGCTAATTGCTAGCCACATTTACGTTAGCAATACCCTTTGACGTTGTCCGCCATGTCTATATATTTTAAAGTTGCATTTGTTCACGTGAGATTACAATCTGTGACAGTAGAGGCCCTGGTGGTTCTTGAATGAATCCGATGGTGTGTGATTTGCTATTTCTCTCTCTTTATCTGAAAAAAACTGATACATCTGTCATTATTTGTCTTCATGTGTGGGCTCTCTCACTGTTCCTTTAATGTGTATCCCAGGCCTAACAAGCACCATCATATCTGTACATTAAAGAAAATCCAGTACTGTCACTGTCTCACGTGGAACAAGCTTGACACCCCCTCTCTCTTACTAACACACATGAACACTGTCTCAAGGCTCTGGTGAACCACATTTTCCCTGAGTCAACAGAAAACATCAACTTTCCACTGTTTTACTTTGGTTGAAATGATCGACTCACCCTCCACTGTTTCGTGGAAAGGAGCCTGAAGGATGATTTTGCTCTTTCACCTGAACAAACGTGGACAGACATTAACCCATAGAGGCAGTCAGAGTTTTTGAACCACATATAACCTAACACATTTGGTAAGTTTAGAGTCATAGTTTATTTCAATATGGTTGGGCAAAGACTGAGAGAGAAATAACCAAACCTTGACATCAAAATCATCTGAATGCACACACTTAATGATTTGGCAATGATCGTGAGGCCACAAAGCTGCTACTTATGGTACAGAATTCCAATGGGTGAATTCATAGATACAAGAGCTTGTGAAAAATTGCAAGTTGACATTGTTGAAGCTAGTTGTCCTGCTGTTCTGTCTTTGACTTCACCAGCCTCACAGAGCTTGGCCCGAAGTTTGGAAGTAATTAATCACTGAATTCCTGTGGCTTATAATAACTGACCTAAATATAATTGGTCAATTTAAAATTGTATTATTGTGCACTTCAAGTAACCAACTGCCATTGAATGGTCCTCGATAATGTGACATTTGGTTCCACCTAATTTGCTTTCTTTGTGTAAATAACCTAGTAAGGGTTAACAATTTAGAGAAAAGATTTTCCCAAGAAACTGGCACTGTCATGCCTTCATTTTGAGTTTATACAATCTTATGCTACTTATTTTCTTTTCCCTCTGTTTGGATAACATTTTCCTCTTACATTAGAAAGACAGAAATTTTAGAAGATCAGTAGTTACTGCCGCCAAGGAAATTTATGTTTATGCAGAAGTTAGTTAGTTTATTTGTTAGATTGTAAACAGGATAACTCAAAAGGTTTTGTACAGATTTGAATGACATTATCAGGGAATGTTGGTCATGGCACAAGGAAGAAGTGATTCGATTTTTTTTTCATGAATTGTAAGCATTGCCAGACAGGGCAGTTTTCTGCATTTTTGCTAATAACACAACAAGTTCCCAACAGATTTTGATGACATTTTGAGCAATGCTGGTCATGGCAAACTGAAGAGATGACTAGATTTTATTGGTGATCTGAATATGAATGTGAATCCATGATTTTTTTTTTAAGGATTTGTTAACAGCTCAAGATTGGACAGTTTTCCACATTTTTGCTAATTGCTCAAGGACATCTTAACTGACTTTGATGACTTTTCAAGGAATTTTGGTCATGGCATAAGTATGAAGTGTTAAGATTACGGAGGCGATCTGAATCTGGCTGTTGGTCCAAGAAGTTTTCAAGGTTATCTGTTGGAAATGTATTGGCAGAGGCTTGTTGTCTCCAAGCACTTTTAGTTATAGTGTGAAACAGGCTTAACCATGAAAAAAACAAACATGCTGCAGAAAGTAATTGAAAATTGTTTGAAACAGTTACAATAACATGAAAAATCTGTTTTCACAAGTTGCTGATTACTTTGTCTTGTTCTCTGAGCTGTCTGTGAGTGTTTTAAATAATTGGAGATGTTCAGGAATGTCCTCATTTTCCTTTTTTAATTACACCTGCGAGTTTCATTATCAGTGTCTAATTGTTTCTTTAGGTAGTTTATACAAGCACAAACTGTGTTTTGGGCCTATTGCTTCATTCACCACTGGGTGGAGCTCCAACTTGAACTACACCATGACTTTACTGCCTCTGCCTTATGTTAACTGTCAAAGTAATTTCTTTAAGTGAATGACATAAAGAAAGAAAAACTTAAATTGTCCATATAGCTTTAAAAAAACAAACAATACTGTCTGGCTGCACGGTTTGACTCCTGGCTCCATCAGGGGCCCACCGATGTGAACTTTCCAGAGCTCAGTGTGACATCATTTACAGAAACAACAAAGACCCTGTGACGACACCACACATCAAACACTGCAACTGGAAAAGTCGAACGGGGGGAAGCACAGTTCAAGTAAAACAGAAACGCTCAGGTGTTCCAGGTGTGGATGTTGCCAGCTGAAGACACGAGCGGCCCCCGCGGTCGCGCCAAGTGACTCAAAGAATCCAACATCATCTCATGTCTCCTCACATCTGCTCCACATTAACATGCAGCCTGTGTTCCCTCACAGACGCTCAAACTCCGCGGTGCAAATTCTTCTAGCAGATGTACAACGCTGTCCGAAAGAGAGGAGGGGGGAAACGGTTTGTGGTAATGAATGTTCCAAAGCGGCAAAGCAGAGCAGGAGAAAGACAAAACCGCAAAGGTGCCACTTTCCCTCCTCTGAACACGTTTTTAGAGTCGCCTGAGGGTGACATCACGGTCGATCACTGACAGATGTCTGCAGGACTGTTTCCTGACATGCACCACCGGTGGGCCAAGTGTGGAAAATCAGCATTGAAAGTTTCTCACATCTCTTGAATCCTGTCAAAGTTGGACAGAGTCTCAAATACTGATGTTTGGCTTGTCTTAAACCTGGAAGATGACTCACTTAAATGTCTGATCAGGGATTTGCAACTTTGGGGACCAAGCATACTAAATTCATTGTATTGAAAAAAACAAAGGGTTGTATGCAAATCTGTCTAAGAAAATGTCAAGACCAGTAAAAAAACATGTTTTCCCCAACACTTACACCAAGCCACGAAATAATTAATGATATGATTTGGACAAGGGGTCTTTTCATGTGATAGCTGACCTTAATGATAATGTTTTTTGAGGCACTGAATAATAGTTGTTAAAGACAGGATGCATGTTGGCTGCATGACCACGTCAGAACATGTCACGTTTTCAGCTTAGCTGGCATACTTAGTTAGAGCTATCGAACCACAGCATGAGCGCTGCATTTCACGCACAGACTTATGAAATTGAAGGCTAACCAATTCTTACTGCAAGCAGTGTGCATCTGTTCGCCAAAACAGACAAGAAAGTGACAAATACAGAGACATATTCACTTTGTATAAGCAAATCTTTATGCCCATATCTGTAAAATATATCATAGGCAAGTTAAACACAGCACAGTTACACTTCCTGTTTATGCTTTTTGAGGTAAGAGCCTGATTTGGCATTACTATGGATCGACCCCTCTAATTTGAGCAGAATGCTTTATTGTGAAATTTTATTAGTTTGTGTTTTATTCTGAACTTTTCAGTTACTAATATACGGCCGAAAATGTGGCTTTTGCTCTCCACTGTGTAATCTTTGACATTTAAAGCCAAAAGAATAGCAATAGGTATCTGCCATGGCCTTTTTAGTGGTAACATTAAAGAATAGAGACGTAATATATCTGAGAGCCAAGGTGTCACGTGCTGAAGCTGACATGTGCTACAGTCACAAGCACCCTGTGCATTTTATTACCTTTTATTACAGCTGCATACTAATTTAATACCTCTGCTCTGTGATCAAAAGTACGCTAACAAACACAACAGGCTAATGACAAGCCCACCACTTTACAAAGGGGTCTTTGGGGTAGGCACAAGCACACTAGCGTGGCAGAGAACATACTTTTCAGTGTCCTAAACCCAGTTTTTACAACTCATTAAAGTCTAAATAACTTACTTTTTTTATTTTTCTACCTGCATAGCAATGCTTCATAAAAAGGTTTAATGCCCTGCTAGTTATATCAACTGCTTTTTACTGCTGAAGACATGCAAATTTTGAAGTGGATCCTTTCATATTTACAACTTAATGTGATTCAAAACTGTCTGGAGGACTGCATAAAGTGAGGACAGGGGCCACATTTGACCCTGAGACCCCCAGTTGCCCACCCTTGTGATGCATTCATTTCCTGTTCTAAGCAGGAAAAGTTAATGTATTGAGAATAGTTGATGCACAAAGAAACCAAAGCCTTATTGAGAACAACTGAAGTCTATAAGCACTGACAAAACTAGAAAAGAAAAAAGACATTAAAAGGAAATGTGGTCATTTTTAGAGAAGAACTAAATGAAGCTAAAAAAAAAAAAAACATCCTTTAATAAGGTTTCTATTTTGTTACAATGATCTTATGTTGATCTACAGTTTTACTTTCCTGAGAGACACAGATTCACCAACTGACCTTGCCTGAAATAAATCCAGATTAACAATTCACTTCCGGAATTCTTTGTCAGGATTTAGGGTCATAATTTGCTCTTTCTGTGTTGAGTACAGCCCTAGGCTGGCCTGGAAACCCCCGGGAGTGGTGCTATACTGGAAAAATCTACTTTTGCTTCAACACTTGGCCACTGAGGCAGCATTGATTAAGAAAATCAACAAATTGCCCTGTCATGAACACAAATAAAAAAATAAATCTGGCATGTGCAACTTTTTTCCCAGTTGCAGAACATCTTCTCTCTGTCGAAGCTTTTTCTAGCTTGTCAGAGGCTCCAATAACAGTGTTTCCCCCTGCAGGACATTCAACTTGTATGTTCAATGCACATTCTACTTGTTTCCCCATAAATGGATAATATTGCTGTCATGTTCATGCAGAAATTCCTCTGGCACAAGGAAAAAATCCATCCCCAAAGTTAAGAAATGAACATAATCTTGCAAAGCTGTCTTATCTCAGGCTGGTTTTCCTTGATCAATACCAGACTCTCTGTGTCAGTGTCTTAAACCACAAAGAAAAAACTTTTGTAAAACTACACTTAATACGCTCAAAAGGCAAAGCTATGCTCAGACAGCTCAAAGGGCAGCCCCTCAGCCCCTTTCACACATTATACTCAACAGCAATTAGGTGTTAAAATAAACAGCAGAGGAGTTGACTTACCACTGTTCCCGTCCTGACACGAAACAATCAAAACCTGAGCCCCGCAGACGATGAGAAAAAGGAAAGTCCTTAAATGCACGAAGTCCATCATGTCTATAAGAAAGACATGAGCCTTCCTTGTGCCCAGAGAAAAGGGTAAAAAAGGGAAAAAGGTGCTCAGGTTATCACTGCACCACCATGAATACAAGAGTCCCCCTCCTTGTAAGCAGCAAGCAGACCCAGCCCAGACTGCGTGAGTGCTTTTTTTCTGTAGTTACAGCTTTAAATGAGAAGAATGCTGGCCAGCCTCATTTTCCTCCCCCTTTTGTCAGCCCGCTCCCATAACCATCCTCTCACAGGCTGCACGGGCTGTGGGAGAACTACACCCATGTTCACAAGTTCTAGTTCTTTCCTGTGTTTCTTCTTGTCCCACTTTGGAGGGTTTTTACATCTCGTGTTCACTAAAATGTAAAGATCACAAGGAGGTGACCAGGGGTTGTTTTGCTTGTTTGGATGTGTCAGTGGTTTATGCATCTGTCCAAAAAGTCAGTGAAACATCAATATGTTGAATAAAAAGTCAAAATGACAAGAAAGGGAAAAAAAAAGCAGCTAAAGGTACAAATAACATCCAACTTTTTAGTTCATATAATGAGAAAACCACCTTCACAATGAATAACCCCTTAAAGCCTGTTGTATCATATTTGATACATACTTTTGTGATACCTCTATCTAATCAATATGATCAACAAATTACTAAAAGAAAACATCTGAATACAATCTGACGAATGATAAAAATGTCCTCAAGTGGATTATCAGTTGTACATATATATATATATATATATATATATATATATATATACACATGTTAAATAAAATATATATGTTACATTTTATGGATTTTTTTTTATTTCAGTAGAAAGTGAAATAAACATTTCAGCTCCAAAAAAATTTAATTTGTGTTTTCAAACTTTAAAGAGATAAAAAGTCGCAAAGAAAGTCAGATGAGTGAAAACAATGAGTTAAGATGGTAAGTAAATATGAGGAAATAGCCATTATGATGGGAGATCATGTCAAAATTTTGACATAAAATTACGTTATTAATTTCAAAATGTCAAGAAAGTTGGAATTTAGACATGACAGTTAGGGTGTCAACAATAAAGACAAAATTTTTAGAATTGAAGTAACACCTTGATCGTTTGGAAGTTTTGTGCTGATACAAGTGGGCATTTTGTTCTCAGCACAGTTCATTTAAATATATATATAAATAAAGCTAACAATCCCTGTTTTGGCACAAACTTCTATGCCAGGCTCACCTGAGAAAGATGGACCCTCGCTAGTGTCCAATCAACCCCTTTGGCAATTTGATCTGTCGCAAACTAGGTGACGAGTTAACTCATCACACCGTTGTAGTAGTATAAGCAGCAGTGATGATAATAATTATTGCATTACTATACCAAGCTGATGACAAAGTACTACTTAATCATAATGTTTTGGATCCCATAGTCACTTTCTGTGCACATTCACAACATGTTATGACAATATCAACAGGCTAACATCACTCACCCTCTCTACATCAGATCATTACAAGACTCAACCACATACTGATTCAAAACCTTGTAAAGACTTCCAGACTGCATTACTCCAGCTCATTCAAGCAGGAAAATGTATTCTTTTTAAATCTGCTTGCTGCCTTCAATGCATGGTTGACAGTTTCCCCGCAGATTCTTCTGTAGGTGTTACGTTTTATTAAGTTTAATTAAATGTAAAATGAGAGTGCCAAAGATTAAATGTAGTGCAGAAAAATTAAAAGCTCATGAAAATTATGGAAACAAAAATTAATTTAAAATGTTATGAATGAAAGTTGAAATTCAGAAAAACACAGCTCTAATGTCTCCTAAAAATGTTTGAAAGATAAAAAAAAAATGACAAAAATTTAAATAAAAAAGCCAAAATTACAAATGCAGAGTTGAAACGTTAGGTAAAACATCCATCCATCCATTATATATACCACTTATCCTTCTTGGGATCGCGGGGGGGCTGAAGGCTATCCCAGCTGGCATTGGGCAAGAGGCAGGGTACACTCTGGGCCAGATCACAGGGCCACATCAGGAGAGACAGACCACCATTCACACTCACACTTATGGGCAATGTAGGGCTAACAATTAAGCTAATGAGCATAATTTTGGTCCATGGGAGGAAAGGCATTTGGAGAAAACCCATGCATGCACAGGGAAACCATGTAAACTCTTCATAGAAAGAGCCTGACTAACACTGGGCTGCTGCCACTAAGTAAAACATCTTCATCGAAAATAGGCAAAAACTGAAATGGTGAAAATAAAGTTTAAATGATGAAAGAGAAGAATAAACCCTGAAATGATATTCAGACATAATTGTGGCTGCGTGCTGTTGTTTCACAGCAAAAGGTTTGTTGGATTGCCTCCCAGGTCGGGTGGGTTGGTACTTCCTGTGTGAACTTTACATGTTCTCCCTGTGCATGCATGGGTTTCCTCTCTAGATCAGTCTCCTTCCACAGACCAAAAGCTTGCCCATTAGGTCAACTGGTGAGTCTAGATTGCAGTTAGGTGTGTGTGTGAGTATGAGTCTGGCTCACTATGTCAGCCCTGTGATTGGCTTACAACTAGCCCAGGGTGTATCCCACCTCTCAGCCAATGTCAGCAAGGATAGGCTCTAGCCTTCCCAGGACACCAAAATGGACAAATGAGATGGATAATGGATGGATGGATGATTTTATTATTGTCATTTGGACTTTTCTAGAAGTGCATAATCATATATAGATGTGTATACATGTCTCCATTTTCTTATTTGTTCTCCTCATGCCTGATATTAAAACTCTTTTGTACGTAGACACTCACTATGTGGTCATTTCTCGTTTTTTAATCATCAGACTCCATCAATATATTTGTTGGCAACACTGATGGAACAAAACATTGCAACGTGTACAGTAAGTGTAGTTGATGCTTTCATTCATCTTTTACAAAACTGTCTTAAAACACAGATGTACGTTTTCTGAGTATGTTTTCAATTATTGTCCAATCTGCCTAATTTCCCTCCCCCTCTCGTAACCACCCCCCACCAGGCCTTCAAAGCTGTGGGAGAACTACACCTTTATTCACAACTTCTCATACTTCTGGATTTCCGGAGTAAATAAGGAAACATCCTTAAAATCTCTGATTTTATTTACATTTACAGATCACAGCTAACAGATCAGAGATGTTTCAGCCTGTTTGGCTGTGTCACAGTTCTCTGCCTCCTCTCAGAAGTGGTTGCTAAGCAGGATCATAAAAAGTGCTGTTTTATTGCCGTCTTTGGGGCACAGAAAAGGACACACTGTGAGCTCGGGGGATCCTTTTTAACAGGGTAATTAAAAGTAAGAATAGAGTTTATTACTGTATTGTTTGTTGTTGAGAATTTGCAGCCTTCAGGGTTACTTGTTTGTATGTTTGCTCACAAAATCAGTGGTTTCTCTTAAGTCGGGCTGTCCTTAGTCAGAATGACAGCAGCAGAAGTAAAAACAAAGTGAGTCTGTGTCAGAGTGGGTGGTTGGTCAGGATGTAGGTGGTCATGATCGGGAATTCAGAGTTAAATATAGAGGGAAATCTGAGGTCAGCACCTTTGACTTGTGACGAGGACAAGCCTGTAATGGAAGGACGAGTCATATTTAATAATAGTACTGTTTTAAACATAACTCAATGAAGATTTTGTCAAAAGCACAATTTTATATCTTTGTATGGAGCACAAACATTGAAGCAAACTGCGACACATTTTGTCATTTTCTCCTTAATCAGGCAAATATGAGGGATTCCCCAGATCCTGAAAACTCAATATTCTGAATTTTATAACCTCTACCAAGGAGGTTACCTTTTTGCCTGCATTTTGTTGTTTGTTTATTTCTATTTTTCTTTTTTTTTGGATTATGAACTGGATAAATTAAAGACTATTTTGATAAAATGGATGACATTTTCAGGCAATGATTGAGGAATTTGAATTGAGGAATTTTTTAAGGACTTATTGCAAGATAGAGCAGTTTTCCAAATTCTTGCTAAAATTTCAACAAGATCTCAACAGATTTTGATGACATTTTCAAGGTGGAGGCACTTCTACTTTATGCAAAGGTTACAAACTCCATGGCTCACGCAATGTCCTTTACACCACAGCAGTAGTGTCTGCCTACTACATTATCTGATTGGTCAGTAATGAATGTGATCGACAGGACGATAGTCCAATCACCTGCCAGATATGCTTCTGAAACGTACTGCCCATTGCCAGACATAATTTAGCTGATTTCCTTTTTTGGTCATGAATATAAAAGTAAATTACGGCTTAGCTAAAGGCTAGTGCTGCTAAGCACGGGAAATGAATGACATGCATGTAATCACTTGAAAATATTTAATTTACCAAGTTTGCGTTCTTTAATTGTATAAAAATGTAACTGGTTCAATGCTAATGCTAATGTTGTTGATTTTTTACACACTGCAGATTAAGCAAATGCTTGCACTCTGCATACTATATTTTGGCAAAATCCTTGAGTATTAGTATGTGGTTTTGAAAAACAGCTAATTTTTTTTAGCATATATTGTAAAAGAAATGGATGAAGCCATGTGACACCAGTCATCTGAATATCATAGGAGCCTTTTGAACGTTGTTGATGCCCTCTAAAGGACGCTGCCATACTGGACGTCATCTTGATCAAATTAAAGCTCAGCCTACTCAAATATTACGAGGTTGTGTTGAGACAGGACTTTAGGCTGTCTGACCAATAGCGATGCCACGTTTTCAAAACCTGGAAATCCTCAATTAATCCTTAATAAAAGAAAAGGGCATGACATAAAAAAAACTCACAGTGAGAGCACAAAGATGTATTATGTATTTTGGAACCAGGCTCTAAAAATGTTTATTTAGGCTGTAAAACCCGTCTCACACAACCATTTGGGTGTCAAGTTTCTTTAGCTTGCTTGAAGAGAACAAGCTGGGTAATACAGGATTTGGTTCTCCCGCATGAGCCGCCATTGTCAGCCGTGGACTCTGCTGCCTGGTTGTTACTCAAAGCTGGTCATGTATTTCCAGGTCATGGTGCAACCATAGGCTGGATAGCAGGAACAAATACTACGGTTACAGTCCAAACTAGTGGTTGGTTGCTTTATCATGTACCATTTGATGGACTCTGGTCTATTAGACGAAGTCCAGTGTGAAAGAAAACCACACCAAACGAAAAATGCACCCATATTGCAACTTCGCCTTAAAGTGATACGCCAACATTTTTTTTGTTTTTGTGTCTTGCCTCACTCCTGAGTCAATGACAAGCAGCTAGACTCCATTCTTTCTACTGTGTGTGGGAGAACAAGGAAAAGACGGGCAGAGCTCGCACAACGCTATTTAGCTTAGCTCAAACACTGGGAGTCAACAGGTAGCGTTAGCATGTCTTTGGAAAATTACATACAGTGCTAATCTTCAAAAAATAGATAACGTAACATAACACAGTAAAATAAAGAAGTCACAATAAGCACACAGGACCTTTTAGAGTTGCCAAAGAGTTTATCTAATGACTGTAGCCAGAGGCAGGCTAACACTACCCATTGACTCCGAGTGCTTGAGCTAAGCTAATTCAAAGAGGGCGAGCTCTGCCTGTCTCTTCCTTACTGCACGCACAGTCTAAGGAATGGTGTCTATCTGCTTGTCATGGACTCAGGAGTGAGGCATGACATGAAAACAAAAAAAAAAAAAATGTTGGCATATCCCTTTAAACCAAACCGGACCCTGGAATTTTATTGTAAAAGCAACAAAAGTCAAATCTTTGGCCTCGTTAGCATCCTTTCCTGTGAAGATGATATCAAACAGCGCAAAGCTCCTTGTGGACTCAGCAATGTCCTGAATACATTTTAAAGGTGCAAGGTTGAAGGTCAAGGTCATGAGATTTCATGTTCACCCTTGGCCTGTAAGACTTCTTTCAAATCATACTACCACAAAAAAAGTGTTCACCCCTCTTGCCCCACTTCTGTCTTTTTACTGTTCAGCCCTTGTATGCCTTTTGGAGGGACAAAACCTCCAGGTGAGTGTTCAAGCTTTAAACTGTTGCCTGTTGTGCCTCTAAATTCCTACAAAAGAGACCACACAAGGGACTTAGCTGCACAAAGCATCTGTTTACACCTTGTTTTTTTTACCTGTAAAACCTGCTTAAACCCTCATTGAAGACGTCCAATCTCCATATTAAAGAAATGTGTATCTTGAACTTTTAAAACTTGTTTTTCCCCGAGCTTTGCCACACACCTAACCCTGAACCGAATGACAGGAAACAGCTGTGAGGTGCTAAAAGCATCAGGTGATTGAACCCATCAGACAGGGTGTGTGTTGGTGTGTTTTTCTCTCTGTGTGTCGAAAGAGTGGGGGGTTCGAGTGACTAAAGCAGAGCTAATGAGAAAGACAGCTGTTTTCTTGTTGTCCCGCCCACTAACAGGGTCAGCCCATGTAGAGTCTCACAAGAAGCTACAGTTTGGTTTTGTGTGGAAACAGTCAAAGAAAATGGAAACTGACATTGGTCCTCAGTTTGGCAAAGACTTTGTGATTTAAAAAAAATGTTTCCAAAGAGGAAAAGGTAGGGGAGGAACTGTGGGAATCTGGGTGTGAGTAAATCATGCTGGTCTGTGAACATGCTTGCTTTGGACTGATCAGTTGGAAAGGAAAATCGCCTCAGTCTGCCATCAGAGTGGTGTGTCTTCTTAATTTATACTGCTGTTTGCAGATGTGTTTTTGCTTTACTAAATTAATGGAATGGACGACTCATGTGACTTTACATTCAGGACTTTGAACATAAACGTCTTTGTCTCCCCTGGTAGCACCCAAAACCACAATTAGACCATCTCTAACTGGCATTTACTGTCACCAAGTTTCAAAAGGCTTCTGCTTTCCCTAGTGGTGACCATGGCCCTGTCCTCATTTTTATACAGACCAAATTCCAATAAAGTAGGTACGTTTGGTAAAACATAAATAAAAACTGGGCAAAATGATTTCCTTTAGCTATGACCTATATTCAATTGAATACGCTACAAAGACAAGAGATTAAATGTTCAGACTGCTTTCTTTTTAATCTTTTTTGCAAGTACTCACTCATTTCGAATTTGATGCCTAAAGCATATTCCCAAAAAGCTGGGACAGGGGCATGTCCACTACTGTGTTACATCACCTTTCCTTTTAATAGTGAGTGTTTGTGAACTGAGGACAATAATAGCTGAAACTTTGGAGGTGGAATTCTTTTCCGTTCTTACTTGATGTACGACTTCAGTTGCTGAACAGTCCAGGGCCTCCGTTGTCGTATTTTTCACATTATAGTATGCCACATATTATCTGTAACTGAGTCAGTGTGACATAGTTTTGCTGTCTTTTAACCAGCTCAAAGTAAATTTCCCTAAGTAGACAATAAAGTTGAAGTTGAAGCTGAAGTAGGCAGGCCAGTCTGTTCTAACATGTGCAGAATATGTCTTTGCATTGTCGTTTCATACAAGACACACTGTGTAGAGGTTTGGGGAAAAACTTATAAAACAAACACAAACTCTATTTTACAAAAAAGCCAAACGAATTATCAGTGAAGAACCCTATTGTGAACCAACCAATCTTCTATTTTTGCAGCAAAATATTCGAAAATTTTTAGACTAAGTTGAACACAGTATAATAATGTATAAAGCTAAACCTGGACATTTACCAGAAAGTATCCAGAAGTTGTTCATAAAGAGAGATAGTCAATACAACCTTAGAGGAACATTTATTTTTCTATAACCAACGATACACACAATTGTCAAGTCTCATTGTCCGTCAGTTACAGGATGAATCTGTGGAATTCTTCTTCTGAAAATATAAAAAATGCACATTATTGGTAAGGCTCAAAAGACTCTAAAAGAATCAGTTGGTTTTGAAATACACCATGGATTATGTAAGTAAATATCTCTATGTTATTATGTGTATATTTCTAATGAACATAAACAACAACAATGCATCAGCACTGTTATTGCTTGAATCTTATTTCTGTGACAGTTGTGTTTTTGTTGAAGGGGTAGACTTAAATAAGCTTTGGCTTCTGCCTACACCCTTTGGGTCAGCTTGAAAACTTAGAATTTTTACTTTGATCTTCTAAGTTGTTTCATTGCAAGTGAACCAACATAAATTTCTTTCTTTCAAATAAATAGGGACTGGATAAGACTTTGCTTGGGTGGCAGCATATGTTACTCCAAAGTCTACATTTACCTTTTTAGCACTAATGGTGCCTTCACAGATGTGCAAGTTACCCATGCCATGGGCACTAACACAACCCCATACCATCACAGATGCTGGCTTTGAACTTTGCTTTAATAACAACCTGGATGGTCCTTTTCCTCTTTTTCCCAGGGACGCCATGTGTTGATTGAGCTCTTCAGACTGAGCATGACTGTTTTGGCTTGAAGCTTTGAAAGACGATTTTGCCTGATTACAGACAATGAATCAGGTGGACCCAGCTGCACTGCAAGGTTACTGGATTTGTGCAGAAACCAGGATATTGAGACAGAGTCCCCCAGAGATCTTTTCTGTGACTGTATTTTTCTATTTTCATTTTACATGAAAACACAAGTACTGTGATTTTTTTCCTGCCCTGACATTAGTATGGGTTTCGTCACAGGCCAACTACATCCATCAGAAAATTAGGTCTATCATTTCTCTTCTTTGTTAGTTTTTTTCATACAAAGATTAAATGTTTATACATTTTTAAAAAGATTATTAAACGCTGGCTAAACTGGCAGGTAGATTACTCTGGGTGCCTATAGAGTCATGCGTCAAGTGGCCGATAAAGTACTGACATTTGTGAAAATCAAAAGCCAACAACGTCCAAACAGGAAATCCACAAGACATCTACTAGCTTACTCTGCAAGCCTAACAAGTTTAGTTTTCATATTAGTCAAACTTTTTCCACTTGTGGTGCAGATAAAAAAAATCTGAACACAGAGCAGGTCAGCATTTGGTCAGAAAAGCTGCCTTAGTGCTATAAGTGAAATCAGATCTTCCTAATCAAAAGGTGTTGTTTGAACAGTGTGTGTCAGCAGCTTGAGTGATCTCCACCTGAAGGCTGCAGATCAGTCGACGACTCCAGGTCTCTTTTTACCCTAAGGTACAGTTTCAGACATTATGCTGTCAGCACGCACAGTAATTCAAAAGACAGAGGGGCTGTTTTGATTCAGATTTCAGGAGGTTTGGAGATGATTATCCAGCTCTGCTTCCTGCCTTAATAAAAAAAAAATTGTTTTACCTTTCCCCACTGTAAAATAAAACTCCCCTGTCTTTGCCCTGGAGGTATTTAAATCAACATGGAAGAGGAATGATGAAGTATTGGGCAAAATGACTGCCTTTAACTACCATTTATTATTTTTAATTCATTTGTCTAGAAATGACCAGTGCATTGAAACTACATCTATTTAGTTCTTATCCAGGACAACATTTGAGAACAACAGTGAAAAATAGTGGTTTTCATATTATGTTGTCCATCATAACAATCTCAATTTTGAGCAACTAGTGCTGGATTTACACCTAATGATTTATTCCTGCAATTCTAAAGACAGCGATAAATTTCCATACCCCTCCCCCCAAACAAGACCCCAAGATATTTCAACTCCTTCACCTGGAGCAAGGACTCACCCTCCACCTGGAGAGATCAATCCATCTCAATCTGGCCTCAGACTTAAGGACGCTGACCTCCGTCCCAGCTCGCACTCAGCTGCGAAACACTCCAATGCCTGCTGCAGGTCCACAGCTGAAGGAGCTGAAAGAACCACATCATCTGCAAAAAGCAGAGATGAGATTCTGAGGTCTCCAAATTGAACACCTTACTCCCTACAGTGGCGTGTTGTGATCCTGTGAATGAAAATCACAAATAGAATTGGACAAGAAGTAACCCTGGCAGAGGCCAACAAGCAGAGGCAATGAGTCCGACTTTGTACTAAAGATGCAAACACAACTCTCACTTTGGTTGTACAGGGACTGAATGGCTCTGAGCAGAGGCCCTGGAACAACATAGTCCTGCAGTCACCCCCAAAAGATCACCCAAGAGAAGTGGTTGTAAGCCTTCTCCAAGTCAACAAAACACATGGGGACTGGATGGGCAAAGCTCCCTCAAGAAGACCTGCAAGGGTGAAGATCTGGTCCACTGTATTACAGCCAGGAGAACCCACACTGTTCCTCCTGAATTTGAGGTTCGACAATTAGCCAGGGCCTCCTTTCCAGCACTCTGGAGTAATTCCCGATGACTGGAGCATACTTTCTGGTCCCCCTTTTTTAAAATGGGAACCACCACCCCAGTCTGCATCTCCACAGGTACTATCCCTGAACTCCATGGGACATTAAAGAGGTATGTTAACTAGATTTTTTTTATCTGCTAGAGACCCCACACCTGAAGATAAACAATCAGTCATTGAACAGTTTTGATCGTACTGCGTGTGGTGTGCTCCGATAGTCTCAACACAGCACACCACACACATAATGATTCTGTCCCACCACCGATCTAGAATTTAGTCCTCCAAGTCAGAAATCTTGTGTGATCAAACATGATCAAACAAAAAGGAAGAAGAAACATAGCAACAGCCGGAAAACACAACACCCAACATGGAAGAGGACATACGAGAGAAGAGGGAATGATGGTGGTCTTGGGACCATTTTTTATGGAAAAATCCATAACTAAAAAACAGAAAAGACTGTGGAAAAAATCCTGGAGACTGCGCAAACACGTGAGTAGGTCCTCCATTTCTGAGGTCCACCAAAGTTTATGTTTCAGGTCGGCCATGCTTGTTTTTATTCACACCTGCTTCCTTGTTCCTCAGTCAGCTCAATTCTTGATTGGCTACACTCCGTTCCATGTCACAATTCATGGAGTCATGACTCGGGAGTCGTTGGCTTTCCCCACACATTAAGATTTTTGGTCGTAAATATTGAACTAGTTTAATACTTACGCTTGTCGGCCCTGACCCATTTCGCAGCCGATTATCAGGACAAAATCACTCTTAACACACCTCAGACCACAGGATAATCTAATAGGATAATCTTATAAGACATAGAATAATCTGTCATTTGCTGTCTTTGGTCTGGAAGGGGGAAAGTTGGGACAAAAACAGCCTGATAATCTTTATGTGTGTACCCCGCTTGAGGGCAAATCTCATCCACCCCTGGATCTTGCTGACCACCTCAGCCAAGAAAAGTCAATGCAATTTTAAAAACCTAGTGCATCATTTTGGATCTTTATGTCCTTGTGACAAACATACCAGTGCTTAAATTCCTACTTTTTCTTTTGCTCCATTTAGTATTTCTTGGTAAGACTGCAGTATGATGAAACAGTTAACAAAAAACTCCACCTCAGACATCATCCTCCATCTCACTCCACCATCTCCTCCCCAATTATTAAACTCCACCTATTGATAATTTTCCAGTGAGGTTTTCTAACTGAGCCCAAACACACACACACACATCATTTCTTCTCCTCCTCTAATATGGTGTTAAATGTCTCTGTAGCTAAAGTTGATGACTGCAGCAGTTACAAAAGGCGTCTGCTCAAGTCATTGAAGCAGTTCACAGTTTCAGCTACCTAACAGCTTTTTAAAGTGAGACAAAGTCAGCATGTTTTGTATTTCTTTGAGTAGTATTTAAAAGATTAGTCTTTGGGCTTGGACTATTTCGTCCAGCAAGAATAAAAGCAATGCAACCGCGGTATATCGTGTTCGCCCTCCTTTTTGGATCTGAAGGTACTGACAGACATGATGGGGGAGCTTCTCCGATTTGTTCCCATATAACCTCAGCTTAAGCCTGAAACAGAGAATGGAAATAATTAGCTGTGTCAAAGTCTCCAAGGAAACGCCTGCCAAATATCGCAATAAACTGACTGTGCAGCCAGAGCTCACACACCATCAGTGAGATCACCAATCCAAGGCAGACTAAGAAGCCATACCCCACCGAGAACGACCCTTTTTCTGTCTAGGATTTGAAAAACTTGCATTTTAATCCACAAACAGGGCTCCGATTCCTTGTGTTTCTTTCATGTAAACTAAACAATTGCTCTGGATGGGAAGAATGTGGGAGCAGATGGAGAGCACATGCCGTGAAATGCAGAGCACCATGTTGTATATCAGAGAGGATGCTGTCAAACCACCACGCAGAGATAAAAAGACTCCTCTAGTTGGCCTACATTCTTATAAATATTTGACACAGCTGTGCTATAATAGTCATATTTATATCTTTATTTATGAAGATATTCTCTCAAAGTGCTTTTGTGACCTTCATATGAAATGAAAGGAAAGAAAAAAGTAACACTGAAAAGAACCAGAAGAAACAAAACAGTCACTTTTGTATAAAACAGGATATACTGGCTGTGTGTTGGGATGAGAATTGATGTGATTTTTTTTTATACCAATGCCATTAATGATTCTGCTTATCAGTCCGATTATTTAACAGTTACCTTATCAGTTCCCGCTGGGCAAAAGCTGGACCAGTTTCCAGTGTCAACAATGTAAAACAGGTGACACTCCTGATATTCAATATCATGCTGCATAGATAAATGCTTCGGCAAGTTGCTGGTGTTTCCACTTTCCGAATGTTGCAAATACAGGTCTTTATTCTTGAATGATGCCACAAGTTTGACCACGTCCGCCCCCTGTCTGCCATGACTTTAGACTTCTGTGTTTTCATTTCATTACAAATGCCTGCATTTCAATTCAGAACAAAGCGGAAGGAATTGTTAAGGGAATCGATAAGCAAAAAGACTAATGACATTGATTTCTTGGGGGAGTTGTTATCAATTCTCAACTGGAATTAGTTCTCAATTGCCATCCCCAGCCATGTATCATAGGCTACGGTGGCCCTGAGGCTCAAAACACATCAACCTTTCTAAAGGCCCAAACTCACTCTGGCGGAACATATGCAGAACGGACTCTGCGGAGGTCCACACGGACTCAAAGCGGACGTCTGCTAAGCCTGTGCGTGCAAAGCTCAAATTTTACGACTGGTGTCACACAAAACACTGCTCCGCATGTATTTTTCACATCAACCCACATTAAATGTGACACCGATCTGCATTGCAGTTGGTAGCGAGACCTCTGTGCAGCGTTTACAAGTCAGCAGTGACTCCCAGAGCGCAGAAGGAAGGGGGCTAGGCAGCCAACCAGATCATTGAACTTTTCACCTGACATGCAGAAGTATTAAAAATGTTTCATTGTCAACTTCACATGTCCATCTCCAACATGGCATTTTCCCCTCTTTCATCTCTTGCGGAATTTAATGGCCGTACATACTACCATCTCTTAATTTTAAAAATGTGCAAATCCAGCAGGCAGAGCGGCTCCTCTTCCTCATCGTCAGTATAGGACGCCATGACAGGAACATGTAAACAACATATTAGGATTGAGGGAAAGGTCGGGTTTAACAGAAATTTCGCAGGTAATTTCTGTGCGGCAGTGTGCTCAACTATGGAGTCCACTCCGCTCACAGTACGCTTGAGTCTGTAAGCACCTTCAGAATGCCATGGTCATGTCCAAACCACATCATCTCTTAGGAGCCATTTTATAAGATACACCATGCTAGTACCAGGTTGGACCCCTTACAGCAGGGGTCACCGACGAAATGATCACAAAGGTCATTTTTATTCCTTGGCAGATGTTATCGGGTCCCTATTTTAAACACCTGAAATGACAAAAATTTTGGTCTAACTGACACTATTATCCATCAATCTACTGTCCATACTGCTTATCCTTCAAGGGGTCACAGTCGGCTGGAACCTATACCAGCAAACATGAAGAAGCTGGGCACACCCTGTGGGCCTGGGATATTTGGTGCCTGGGTCTGGATTGTTTATGCCTGTTTTTTGGGTGTTAGGTTGTCCTCACTTTCTTTTAAATCTTTCACTTTCATGAGCATTGTTGGAGAGACACAGTATTTGTGTGAGTTTGTGAGGGTTCCTTGACTTAAATTGTGCTTCATTTCTGATTCGTTATTTTTGCTTAACTCTATATATAATTAAAGTTATCATTATTAAGCCTCGTCAGATGTTTTGGTCAATATTGACATGATGGCAATAGTTAGTTGCAGTAGATTTGTCAGCTGCACATCCCACAGCTGCTCTACTGGTTTGATATCTGGTGACTATTGAGGCCACTGGAGTACAATGAACTCATTCCTATGTTCAAGAAACCAGTTAGAGATGGCTGAAGATTTGAGACATGGGGCGTTATCCTGCTGGAAGGTGCCATCAGCAGATGGGTTCATTGGTCATAAAGGGATGAACATGGTAGATAACGATATGCAGGGAGAAATTATACTCAGTTGGTCCTAAATCACAAAATTAAAACCTTCTAGTTTTCAGCTTCTAGGCATATCAGCTTGATTATCACTTGAATGTTTGGGAAGCCAAGGGAGAAACTTACTGGCAGGCCTCAGGGTGCATTCCAGAGTGGAAGGAGGCCAAAATGTAAACTGGAGCTGAGCCATCAACCATTTTATATTTGATTAGAAAAATCCTGTTTAAATTATTCTAAATGCAGCTGAGAACCTCTGTGAACTTTGACATATTTCAGGAGACTGGTGATGAGTTTTGAGTTTGCTTCAAAGATTGTTCTCCTTCTGAAAGCGGTGCCATTAGGATATAAGAGACAGGGATGCTTTCATACTGTGACCTCATGGAAGTTGAACTTGATCCTTGAACTTTAAACACCTCCAGTAAAACAATACCACACCTTTGCTTTGTTGCTCTGAGTTTAAAACATCAGAATCTGATTGGACAGGCAGAGAGCCTCCTTGGCGATGTAAGCTGCGATCGGACTTCCTACAGCGGAAAAATCTCCCCCTCACTATCTCCAACTTGTACTTCAACAATCCTCCCTCCAAACTGAGCCGGAGCCTCTGACTGCCAAGGCTCTGAAGACTCCCCCCCCCCACCTCCTTCTTTCCTAACATGCAGTTTTGTGGTCTTGGCTCGTCTGTTAAAGTCATCTGGCCCCAACCCCCTCCCCCACCTCCTTCCAAACCCAGAAGACATTTGAGGCCAATAAAATAGAGACAATAACAAGGAGACAACTTGAAACAAGAAAATCTGATTAATGTAACAGAACAGAACGTCCACGTAGAAAATGTCCACTGCAAATAAGCAGTCAAGAATGTGAGCCAGGTTATTTCCTTTCAGTATGTGCTATAAATCACTTCTGAGTCTTAAAACAGCCGTGACATCAGACATTACGTCATATTTGTCAACTACAGGAGTACAGATAAGTCTTTCAGATAGCAGGTATCAAGTTTTGTTCTGGCCTCATTAATTGCAAGAGCCAAAGGTGGTACTCAATGAGGTTTTCCATGTGTGTTTGGGCCATCCTTGGGATCGCCATATCCCAACACTTGGAGTTTTTCCTAAAACTTTGCACCAACATCCTCTTATAGTGCTATGTTTGTCATGGGTGGACGATTTTTGCCTTCACCAAGGGGGTTATGTTTTTGCTGCCATATGCTTGTTTGGCTGTTTGTTTAACTGTTAGCAAGATAACTCAAAAACTGCTGGATGGATTTACATAAAAATTTTTACCAGAGGTGTGGTTTGGTTCAAGGAAGAAGCCATTAAATATTGGTGGTGATCTGCATATTTGTATGGATGCAAAAAAAAAATCCCAAAATGTTTTAAAAATCCCATAACTCATATTTAAACATGATCCGGGAGTGTATCTTGGTGCACCCATTGTACATTAAGGTTTTGGAGATTCTAGGAGGTTTTACACTGCCCACACATCCAAAGCTCTGTCTTCTTGGGGACAGGAAAATGGTGCTGATGGTATCTAATGATAAGTTCAGTATCCTAAAAATTGGGTTTAACACAGCTGCAAGACTGATATTACAAAACTGGAAAAAACCAAGATGCCCCACAGCAAAGGAATGGACTGATGAAATGGTCAAGGTTTCATCTTATGAACACGTGCTTTGCAGACTGAACACTGGGGGGAAGACAACAGAGATATGGGGTCATTTTTGGCTACATGTGGAACTGAAACTGCAGTAGATGATGGAATGATCATGCATGTCCCGGGCTTTTCCTATATAGTTATTTATTTTTGTGAATAGATGTCACGCTTTCATGTCCTGTGCAATATATGTACCAAAATGCTGCGCTGTTAAAAGTTGTTTAAAACTGTCAAAAAATAATAAAAATTTGAATTACTAAAAGTACCATAAGTTAAACTGGGCTGTATTTGAAAAAAATCATATTTCTCCCATCACTTAATGGATTCACTTCAAAATTTACAGGATAATAATTATAATATGTCTCTATCATCAAGATAAATTTCATCTGGATCCAATCCAGATTGAAGTTTATAATGGGAAATCCCATTCATTTCTCTTCGGCTGCTGAGAGTGTTTCGCCCCCTTTACTTCATTATGGGAACTGCAGTTTATTTGCAAACTGACGTCAATGTTTTTCAAGTCTACGTGACTTCATTTCCCAGCTTCCCTTGCAATACAAGTGAAGGAGCTCTCCACATGGAAATACATGAGCGGCGACTGGGCCGTCCAATCGGAGCAAGTGGTGACCCAGAACTGTATCTTTAACAGGGGTTTCGGAAAAGCCACTGCCGTAACTGAGCTGCTTGACGAAGGTCTGCGCACTCTGAGTACTTTTCTAATTATTAATGACATACTTCACTCTTCAAATCTGACATCGAAATGACACTCCTTAGAACCAGAATCAATTCAAACAAAATGGAGGGGGAACTGCAAATGAATAACCTTCTAGGGTTAAATAGAGAATTCTGATTCTTATCATACTGGCTGTAACGACTGATACAATGAAGTCCAGAGCACACTTGCCCTGATGAAAAACTCCCCTACCGTTTTCTTTAGGATGCTGCACACTTGTGTCAAGAGTTCAGCAGGCAGACTGAGGAAACAATTCATTTCTCTTTGGGGTAAAGAAAGTTAACCTCGAGGTCATTGCAGCAGGCGGCGCTCATATGTGGGCACTGAGGAGGCCCCCGGTGTCAGCTTCCTTCTCTCATGCTTAACGGAAATGTGCTTCATGCTAAAAACAACAGGCTCCTGCAGACCAGATGAGTTTTGGATTTCTTGATCAAAGGGCCAATTAGGTGGGAGCACAGGTTAACTAGACATTATAGTAAAAAGGTAAATAAATCTTTAAGATGAATGTGGCAGGTTTTATTTCTAACACTTAAGTGTGAAACTGAAAAGATAAATACTGTGTGACCAGTCGAACACCTCCTGGATAGTTCTGATAAATGAGACTATAGAGCTGGAGTAATCCAACATTCTTTCAGCTTTTCTTTACCCCAAAAAATTAAACTTCCCTTGTGGTTTCACACTCCTGCAAGGTATATAACTGTTGAATAGTAAACAAACAGTAGGGTCAGAAATAAGGGCTGGATGATTTTTGATCATGACCTTATACCTCAAAAATGAATTCAGTTTATAAATGGCTCAGAGTGGAAGTATGTGCAGAGTTTAAAGAAAATCCTGTAACCCACCAGCCCAGTGGGCATCATGTTAGCTCTTTCAGGGTTTGTTCTAACCTAGCACAGCAGCTGGATCAGCCTGATTCAATGTCTGTAATCAGGCAGATTCATTTTGCCAAGCTCTAATCTAAAACTATAGTGAGAGGCCGGATTTGGGACGGCCCAATCAGAGTCCTTAAAAACAGGAAAAGGAATGAGCTGCAAGCAAGATGACAGCAGAAAATGACTGCCATACAGTGATTAGCATATTTTTTAAAAGCAAACTCAAGACCTACCTTTTTAGTCTGGCTTTTAGCTGATTACATTTATTATTATTATTATTATTTGACCTTATTTATTCATTTATTTTAACCCTCTTATTGTATTATTTCTCAATTTCAGCTCAGATTTATTGTTTGGATTTTTATTCTCTAATAATCAATTTTAGTAGATTTTATTAAACATTTGGTATCTGGCTATCTCATTTTACCATTTTATTATTTAAAATTTATTTTAAATACTTATTTACTTTCCTATAGTATTTTTTAATCTAATTTCTTATGATTTTTTTTATTGACATTTTAGTCTCAGCGCCTGTGTTTCCTCATTTTTAATTCAAGATAGTGTTTCCTCAGTCCTCTAATTCTGTTTTCTGTGTGTCTTTGTGTATGTGCTGTATGTGGATTGCGAGGGTGGGGTGAGGGGGTGGTATTGTATTTTTCATTGTATTCAATTTTCTACTTTTTATTAATTGTGAGTGTGGCCCCATCTAATGACTGAAGACCGTCTGAGATGATGAACCAGAGCATGTAGTTGACACGTATTTCAATAATAAACTACTATAGTCCTTAATCTTCCATTCGAAGTGTTCACTTGAAGGTTTTCTTTGCATTACAAAACTTTGTAATAAGATAATGAAAAAAAAAAATCTGGACTCGGTGCAAACACGGTCAAAAACTGTTGTGCTCTCTAAGTTCCGCAGCTGCACTAATTACACAAAAAACCTCACATGCCTGACGTTATATGTCTCATCCAATAAAAAAGCTGCGGTAGTTATCAGCTTCAAATAAACTTTTAAAATAAAACTATAGATTTGTTAAATCCAAATTTCAAATTCTAATCAGGACAAATAACAAAAAAAAATCTTTATTTATCAAATTATCTGTAGTGTACAAAAGGCTCTTACATTTATTTTATTTTATTTCTTTGTTTTTATGTTAAGCACTTTGTGCTACAAGATCTTGTATGGAAAGGGCTATACACATAAAGTTTGATTGACTGATTGATTGACAGCATGAATGCTAACAGCTTCAGAAGCAGCTTCATCAGATTTTGACTGCATTTCTTTATTTAATGAAAAACAAATAGCAACACTACAAACCTCTCTGTTGTAAGGATACTTTCGCTCTACCTCTGCCATTTTTTGATGAGAGTTTGTTTTATGTAGTGACTCAAGTTCTGTAGCACAGCAGCTTCCACCTACAACATTATCTGATGGCCTTCAATAAATGTCAATTGACAAAATGATCGTCCAGTCACTTACCAGATATGCTTGTGAAAGGTTCTGCCTCTCCAAACACTTTCTATGGGCTCTTTCTCAGATGGGCTGGTGAAATACATTGAATGGTCCATCTGGTGTGCCAGGTTAGGTTTGTACTGGTGCTTGAAATCCTTGAAAGTGCATGAATTTTGAGGTTGGGGAGTGCTTGAATTTGAGACAAGTTGCTAAAAGTGCTTGAATTTTTAACTCTTTTCCCTTGTTATAAATATCTGCCCAAATCATCTGCTCATAAATTCATTGTGGATTAATCTTGAGACTGAGATAATGAGAGCAAACAGTGTGCAGCTTTTAGAGGTATTTGTAGAAGCAATGAATTTCTCTCTTAAGTTGTAGATATACTTGAGGTTTGTCCCTGGGTTTACATTAGCATCTGTTGGCAATGTGAGCGTTTTTGATTATATATTTACTTGTACGTGACGAATGTTACTGGAGGATACGAGATACTTAAAAAATAAGAAAATGTGTGCACCAGTTTTACAAGACAAGTCTACATGCCGTGTATGCTTTCTTTCTGAATGCTAAATGTTATGAAATGAAAACTCCACTGTGTTCATCTAATAGTTCATCAGTGGATTAATCCTCACTCCCACTGCCCTTTTCATATTAGTCTTGGCAACAGAGGTGTTACTTTTGCATCGTAAAGTTTTCTTCTCTTTAGGTTGTAGAAGAGCAATAAGGACAAGTCCCAACAACTTTCTCAAACGGAGCAACCAATCAGAGTGTCAGACAACAAATGAAGAAGTGAAGCCAAAACAAAACAGTCATCAGTCAAAGTCTGAGACAGGCTCCTCCTTCAGTCTCACAGTGAGCAATCTGTGGAAGGGATTTCCTCACTAATGTGGGAGGACGAAGAGGGGAGGTCGGGGGGCGGGGGCTTTCATTTATGGTACCAAATAAATTTACTTCAGTGGAGAACTCTGTGCTATCAGACTTACGACCCCCCTGTGTGTATCAGACCAGGTGAATATCACGTCATAGGCTGTAAAATATTAAAAAGGCATATTTATGTTTCTTTGATGGGTAATGACAGAAAGGGATTTCTATGGTGGTCCTAGAGTGCAATAAAAACAACAATAAAACACAACAAGAAATAAAAAAAAACACATAAAGGAATGAGGGAATACACCAACATGTTTAAAATTCCAAAAAAACAACAACAAAACAAACAAAAAACAAACGATAAAACACAAAACAGCAGAATGGAAAATTACAATCAACTTTGACAAATGGTGAGGTCCTTCAAAATGTTATGTTTTCTTATTCACTTTTCTGGTATAATTTTTTTTGTCATGTCCTTGAATTTGATGTTTTTTTTTGTACATTGTATTCGTTTTGGGATTTTTATGTATTTATTTATTTTTTGTATACCATTGCATTTTACACTCAAATGTTATGTTTGTTTTATTGATTGTCTATTTTGACATTATGTGTTTTTGATAATTTGTTATAGTTTCCTAAATGTTATGTTGTTTGTTCTTACTTTTTTAATCATTATGTTTTTGACTAGTATTTTCCATTACTTTATTTGTTTCTCTTTATTGTTTCTTTTATTCATTGTTATCATACTTACTTGTACTTGATTTGTTTATTGTTGTTTATGTTGATTTTGCATTTGAAGTGCTTTGTTTTAGTTTCCTAAATATTGTAATGGTTTAGGGTTGTTATTTTCTATGTTTTTTTGTTAGTATTTCTGTTTTTTTGTTTGTTTCCAATTGTGGTTGTAATTTATTGTTATTTTTAACACTGTTTATCTTGCTTTGTTCTTTATTTGTCATTGATTTTATCATTAGTCTTTTGTTTAGTATATAAACAATAAAAGCAAGTTAAAAAATATATCCCATTTTTTAACTTTTTCTCTTATTTTCTAATGCCATGGGGTTTTTTTGTTATTGGTTTCATCAGTAGCTAATCTTGTTTATAATTTTTCTAACTATATTTGTTACTGTTTATTGGTTTATTGTCTTTTTATCCATCTTTTAATGTTTTTTTTAATTGTTTAAAACATAGCTGTTTTCTGACTTGTTCTTTTGTGTTTGTTGTTTATTTATGAGTTGTTTCATTTCTACTTGTGTCTTTTGTTCCTTTATACTTTTGTGTTTTTTTGTTTTTTCATGATCTTAATGTTGTTGCACATTTTCAATTTTTGTTTTCAATTCATTTTGTTGTGTTTGGTTCTCATGATCATAATTATTCAAGGTTAAGGTATTTTCAAACATAAAAATCTGTTTGTTGTTTTGTTTGTTTAACCATTTGATGTTAGCTTGTAATTTGCAGTTGTGCTTTGATTTGTTGCCATAATATCTGATTTGTTGTTGTTTTTTCCCCGAAACTTTTTAATTTTGCTTGTTATGCTTTTTATGTTTCAATCTCATTTTGTCTTCTTTATTGTGACAGTTGGTTTGTTGTCTTTTGTACTTCAGGGCCACTGTAGTTTTCTCCCTGGAAATTTGAAGACGGCTGTTTAAATGTGTAAAAAATCTACTGAAGAAATACAAAGAAATTTTGGGATTAGCTTTCTGCTGGCCTTAATAAGGAAAAATATATAATTCTATGAGGATTCTTGTTTTTCTTTTACAATAAGAGCCAATTTTGAATTTTGATTTAAAGAAATATTTTCTTTTCCTACCAAAGTCTTTTTAAATGGGGACAGCAGCCTTTCCAAATTCGCAGTAAAGACCAGAGAGCCAGACCAACCAGAGTAGATCAGCGGTCTAAAGGTTTTGCGAGTGGCCTAACGCCTCGCCACATGTACATTGAGTTTTACATGCTTGTGGGGAAATGATTTGCACCTTGTGGAAAATGTGAGGAGGACTGAGGCCGCGGAGCATGAGTCATTGGCCAGATATCTTTGAGGGGGATGGAAGTCCTGCCTTTGAGAGTCGGACTCAGACTTTTGTTTACTTTGCAGACAGAGGAGTGCAGAGGCACAGAGAGGGGAAAATGGTGGACAGAAACAGTGTTAAGAGAAGCAGCCTTGGTCAAACATACAAGTGCTGACTGAGAAGATGTGTGGAGGTTGTAAGATTGATTACCAACACCAAGGAGGTCACGTTTTTGCTGTTGTTTGTTAGTTTGTGAACAGAACTTTGTGAACTTTGTTTGTGAACTCAAAAAGCTATGAATGGATTTTGTTGAAATTTTCCCAGAATGTTGGTCATTGCACAGGGAGGATGTGGTCCGATTTTGGGGGTGATCTGAATCCAGATGTGGATCCAGGAATTTGTTATATGCAAGAAAGAGCAGTTTCCACATTCTCGCCAAAAAGTTCTTATTACATTTTCCAGGCATTTTCAGGAAATGTCAGTCATGGCACAAGGAAGAAGTGGTAAGGTGCTGGTGGTGATTCCAAGCCTGCGTGAAGATCCAGGAATTATTTCAAAGGCTTTGATATATGTGAGATATAGGGCAGTTTTTCACATTTTCTCAAAATACTAATTAAGTTCTCAATGAATGCCAAAGACATTTTCAGAGAATGTAAGTCTTAGTACAAGGAAGAAGCACTTAGTTTCAGGTGGTGATCCAGGAATTCTGAAAAGATTTCTTAAAAGTGAGAGATGGGCCAGTTTTCCAAATTTTCGCTCATACCCTGCCCTGCTATGTCAGAAGTGCCTTGGTGGAGGTTTGTGCTCTTGGTTCTACTTATTAGTCATACAAAGACAAAATGGTGCACTTTAAAGCATGCTTCCCCTTACTGAGCTAAGCCAAATGATCAGAAACTTTGAAAATGGCTTGAATTCCAATCATAATGAGCAGCACTCAACAACACTGGTTTAAAAGAAGGGCATGATTTTTGCTGCTTGGCCACAATTAAAGAGTATAACTGGTGTACAGACAGAAAGATAGATTCTTAATTCATCCCATTGGGGAATTTGGGTACCCATTGTCTCACAAAATCACACACGGTACATTTACATTACAGCTGAACATTTGAATGAGTTTATATCCACGTTATCTTTACACGACTGTACAACACCATCTTGCTGACAACATCCCAGGCCTCTGCTGTATGCAGTATGAACTACTGCGTATTAAAGCTTGAACTTATTTCAAAGTGCTTACACAAAGCATAAAGGATTAACACTTGCTAACTGAATGCCCAGTGCAGAGGTTAATACAACCTGCCTGCCTGTTGGCTTCCAGTTTTGCTTTGATTTGACCCTCATTGAAAGAGTTTTGAAAAATGTATTTTGGATGATTATTTCTCCTCTTTAATAATATCTCCTGGAATGATATTACGTATCATTTGGAAGCCTGATTAATCACCTTCACAATGGGGTAAGGATTGTGCAGTTACAGAAAGAGCAACACATCTAAACGAGTATAGTATCCCCCAAAAAAGTGCTAAAATCACCGATGGTTCCTCAGTGAAGCAAGAAAGAGGAACCAGCTTTCTGGAGGTGTTGCCCTCCTAGGAAAACCACTTCACAGTTTGTCTTTGTGTTCACCAGCCTCACAGAACTTGGTCTCAAGTACAGAAATGGTACCAGATAATACTGCCACTCTGCTTTCTGGAACACCAGCTTCCTGTTGCAGATTTTGGCACATTTTTTGGGCACCACCTTCATGTTTAGCTGTGTTGCTCTTTCCACAAATGCAAAATCCTTAAATCTGTACCTTGTTGTAAAGGTGACTAATCAGGCTTTCCAATGATATAAAATACCATACAAATTGTACTGTTAAAAGGGAGAATAATCAACCAAATTAACATCCAAACTTTTTAAAATAGAATAGGTCAGACAAGGTTCTGTTGAGTTAACGTTTTTGCTTAACTTTACGAAAATCCCACAAAGCTTCCTGAAGATTTTACCATCACAAAGCATATAAAAGAAAGAGGGACAAGCAGCGCTGCTCGTTGACCTATGATACTGAAAATGAAATGTGGTCTATCAGACAAAAATCCCTCAAGGTGTGGTTGCTTCCAGTTGGGATAGTATGGACACCAAAACTTTGTGCCTCCAGCTCTGGCTGCAGGAGGTGTTGAGGCAAAAGAATTGCAATCATATTGTTTGTTAAAATAGAAAAAGCTTCTGAAGGACTTTCTCATAAATAACTAGCACATGGTTCTAGCAGTTTTTAATAGTCAAAGGAGTTCCTGTTGTCTTCTGTGCATGGAGTCATTGTGAGATCATGGCCCATCAGAGGATCATAGTTCTTGTAAGAGACACAAGAAGGACCACACTGCCAAAGAGTAATAAGAAGTTTATAAGGGTTGATAAAACAGAGTTTCTATCAAGGTTCTAGGTGTAAATATGTAAATATTCATGAGGACAAGTACCAGCATTCTCTTTAACTGACACTAGTCACAGCTTATGATGTTGCTGCCTTTTTTACCCTCCCCAGTTTCAACACAGCCCTCCCCTTATCTTTGATCCAATATGGTTTCTATTTAAGGTCTGTAGCTCTGGTCAGCGTTCAAAGGATTTTGTTCTCTACAAAGGAAAAATAATATCAGTACTTGAGTTATTGTAGTAAGGAAAAAAATAGGAAGGTGATGGGCTTTAAAGAGTTTGTTCTGCTGAGGTTTCACTTCCTCAACTTTTAACAACTTTCTCATGTCAAATGTTGTTCAATAAGTAATAGAAGTTATTTTAAGCTTTCCTGCAACAGACGCCAATGCAGAACAGCATACTAACGCTCAGCCCATTAGCTTGTTAGCTTGCTGCATTGGTGATGTTTCTGGAGCAGCAAAGGAAAAACAGAGCTGTCTCTCATTCTTTAAAAGAAAGAATGTGAGCGCATTTTGGATTCTACGATGTCCTGGAAAATGCAGAAGTCAGCTAGCATTTACCACTTCCTTGTTTTTCAGGCCTCCAGAGTATATAGGATTTAGAATACTGGTTTTGGATAAGTGAATGAAATAATGTTTATGGTGAATTCACTCACGTGAGATTTTCAATGTTTAATGGGAAATAACAAAAAGCATTTGATGTCATCTGCTTTTGAACTTTAAAGCTTTGTTGTGTTTAAAACGACAGTTGCCAACTAACTGCTAACAAGAACTACAAAAATGGCTTGCAGTTGCATGAACCAGCACGATGCTAACTTCCGCATTGGCCTACAAAATTACATCATACCTGCATCACTCTGCTGACTATTGGATAGTGCATAGTTTTACCTAAATTCAGTCTTAATCCAGGACTAATTTTTCATTGCTTGTTTCATAAATACTTGTGTTCCTACAGCAGCATAGACCAAGGCTTTAGGCCGGGAAGGGCAAATTTATTTGTAGCACCTTTCAGTGAAAAGGTAACCCAAGTGCTTCATACAATACAGAATACAATGGCAAAAGGAAAAAAATAACATAAAACATTTACCAAAATAATAAATGAAACCACAAAAAATAAAAATAAAGAAATTAAAACAAAAAAGAGGAGAACCACAGTATGAAATCCATTTTTAATAAGAAAGCTTCATTATTATAACTTTTATTTTACATTTTTTTAGCCTTCAAACCATTTTTTGGAGCTGTGTCAACCTCAGGCATGACAGATTGTAATACATTTCGATATAAGCACCCTTTTTAACAAAAAGAGCTGTGATAAAGAATCAGTCTAAATCGAGAACGATTCTGAATCGATTATCGCCACCTTCAGAATCCAAATCTATCATGAGACTTCTCTACAGCTTATCAGATGCTCTCTTGAACAGGGACAAAGCACAAGAGCAAAGTACACAGATTAACCATCCTGCAAACAAAGACTGCTCAAGAACATCATACCTAGACATCCTTTAAAGGACATTAGAAATACAGCACATCACCTGAAACTGCTTCAGGACAGGACATTCTAGACAGTTGTTTTTAACGTAGACACTCTGGGGCTGCAGGAATATGGGAAAACGATCTGATGTGATTCATTTGTCAGACATTAAAACTGTGATATGATTCACGATCAGAGGGAATAATTGTTTTTTTTGCATCACAAATTTTATTCCAGTGGAAAAGCTATTAGAATCACCATGATGTGATATTTGCTGCAGCCTGTACCGAGCAAACAGATTTTATTGCAACTGGGGGATCAACATCTGTGAGCCAGGACATGACAGCTTTACCACACTGTTTTTAATTCACATTTTATCTTCACTAAAAACATAGCTGTTATGTAATTTGGAGGCAACACTTGACCATTTCTAACTCTGATATTATTTCCTGTGAAGTGCACCACAGTGTTTTTGAGCAAACATCTGCAAAACATGAAATGTGCCCTGCTTACAGACTGCAGCACAGACTGATCAGGATTTAAATGGGGAAAAAAATCTTGATTTAAAATCAGAATTTGGAGGAAAAGTTGTTTCTGAAAAAAAGTATGCATTCCTTGATTATACTTCAAATTCTGAGAAATGTTGGAATTCTGACATTTTCTTCACAGTCTTTCTAAACTCTTACTTTCTTTCTTTTTTTAAGAAATCTGATATGAACCCCAGAATTCAGACTTTAAACTCTGAATTTTTTTTCCACAGTGCAGTTCAATCCTTAAAAAATCAGTTGCTGTAAACCTCCTCTATAGATATCACATGAGCTTGATCAAAATATATATGTGTATAAAAAATGGGGGAAAACTGTAATCACATATGATAAACTCTTTTGGAAATCTGTGGCTGGTATTTCATGAAATCTGATCTGGTTTTCATCATCCCAGAGAATTAATGATATGGTTTCTCCCCTGACCTCCTAATCCTCCCTCTCGATGACATATCTTAGGCTGAATCAAAGTTTGCAAAGCCCTGACTTTTCCATCCTCACCAGCATAATAAAAGCCTTTCACGTGGAGCAGGACTGAACTCGCATGTTTGTGAGTGCAGCGCAGGACTTTATTCAGGCTTAAAGCACTTTGCATGTCCTCGGGCTCCCAGCATGGCTGTCAAACTGATTGGGAACTGGCAGGGCGCTCTTCTGTTTGCTGTATGTGTGCTGATGTGTGATGGGGGTGCAAAGTTGAAGAGAAGAAATGAAAAAATACTTGGGTTCATATTTTACAGTCTTTCTGACACACTGTGTCCCCGCAGGCATTAATGCGTGGCAGTTCAGGAGGAGTTAAAACAATAGTACGTGACGGGGGCTGGCAGTTAAGTCAAGACTCAGTGTTGTAATAGAACAAAAAATTATTCTGATTTTTGGTTTTATTCTCATGAAACAGAGAGTCCTCATTATTAAAACAGCACAAATAATGGGTGCATTTAACTGCCGCTCCATAATAACTTTCATATGCTGTCTCTGTATGGGGAGGATCACTCTGGGTCTTGTTCCGCTGCTATATCTCATGTTGGCATCCTACTTAGCCTAGCAATAAAGATAAAGATGGTATCGCTCGACATTTTCTGTTAAGGAGGTCATGACAAGCAAATGTTTGCTCAGACTTCTTAGATGGCACTTGCTATGCATCAGTGTGGATTTAAACTTGCATCACCAAGAGAAAAGCCAGATCAGTTGGCACAAGCTGATAGCTGCACAACTTATTTCACCTAAAACACACGACTGCAACCTGAAGATTGACTGACTGTAATTTGTTAAGCATTGAAGCCACCAACTGCTGGCTGCATGCAATCAGTGACCGTCAGTGGTTTGCTCACAATGTAGAGGTCGACCCTCGCAGTCCACTCTTTCTTCACTTGCATCCTTTGAAAGATCCATCCATTCTGTTCCGCTTATTCTGGGCCACGTTACAGAAGCTGCAAGCCAGACAGTTCAACCCAGATGCCCCTCTCCCCTAATACACATTCCAGTTGCTCCTGGGGGATCCCAAGGCATTTTATATACATATATACATGTAAATTTATATATATATATATATATATATATATATATATATACACACATGTATATATACATACATATATGTATATATATGTGTGTATATATATATACATATATACATATACATATATATATATATATATACACATACATACATACATACATTATATATACACATATATACATATACATATATATAAATATATATATATATATACATTATATATATATACATATATACATATATATTTATATATATATATATTTATTTTATATATACACACATATATATATATATATATATATATATATATATATATATATATATATATATATATATATATATATATATATATATATATATATCTTTTCTTTCCTCTGTGAAGGAAGTTATATTTTGCCGGCATATGTCTGTCTGTGTGTTTTTTAGCAAGATTACAGAGAAACTACTGGACAGATTTTGCTGTAATTTTCAGGAGATATTGGTAATGGCCCAACCTAAAAATGAATAGATTTTGATGGTGATTCAGATAACCACCATTAGTGAATGGTCGTTTTTGCTCAATAACTGTCTAACTAATAATGATATTGACATGATTCTAAGTTTAGGGTCAAGGAATCATATTATGATGGTAACTTTATCATGGAAATATTGCTTATAGATGTAACAGCAATATGTGAGATGCCTTGGTGGACGTTTGCATTCTCCAAATGCTTTCTAGTTAAACATTTATTTGGACGGGACAGTGCATATTGATGAAAGCACAATATCTTGGGATTCCACACAATTCTAACTTAAATATTCTAGATTTAGCACAATGCTAATTTTCATCCAAAGTCTCAAACATAATCTGTCCAGTGGGTATTGGGTCTACCTTGGGGTCTCCTCCCTGCTGGGCATGCCTGGAAAAGGAGGAAACCTCAACCAACTTCTCTTGATGCAGAGCAGCAGCGGCTCTACTTTGAGATCCCTCCGGATGTCTGTGCTTCTTGCCCTATGTCTAAGATTGAGTCCAGCCTCCCTTTGTGTTGACAATCTTATTCTTTTGGTCATTACCCAGAGCTCATGACCATAGGTGAGTTGGGACTAAAATTCAGAGCTGTGCCCTAGGGCTAAGCTCTCTCTTTACCACGACGATCTGGTTCAACAACTGCAACACTGCAGATGCCGAACTGATCAGCCTGTCAGTCACTCTGTCTATTTTAACCTCACTTGTGAACAAGACTACAAGATACTTCAGCTCTTTTACCTGTGGCCAAGCCTCACCTCTCCCTGGAGGGGACAATCCTGGGTTTTCCGGTAGAGGACCATGGCCTCAGACTTGGAGGTGCTGACCCTCATTCCAGACACTTTGCACTCAGCTGCTCTGTTTTAATGATTCAAAGAGGTCATATTTTGCCTCGGCTTTCGTTCATACTAGATACAAGGCCTACATTTGTCTCAACGAAGCAGATAAGTAACCTCTGATAGCATCAGGTTTCACGAAAGTATCTACCATTTTATCATGAAACGCTCCACCAAGATTTCCTGAAACCATGGCTCCTTTTGTCCTGAGGGACTTCTACATCTTTCCCCTTGACTCATAGACCTCCGAGTGATAAATTACTCTGGTACATTCCAAGTTGGGCCGGATGAGACCCCCACTAACCAGACACATAGGGGTGGTTTACCCATCTGTAGGAGGAATATGAGGGCCGTTAATTTTTTTCCCTCCCCTCGGCTGTGGAAAGAAAAGCCTCACATGCTAATAAAAGCGTGACATCACCAGAGTACACGTATTCGTTAAGACCCTGTGATTATCCTGGTGAAGCAGGCTCTAACTCTCTCATAAAGTACAGGCTCAGGTTTCATTCTTCTAGCTTTGGAGACAGTCAAACTTTCAGTCGGATTCAACATTCAAGCTTAACTTTCTTAACTCTTTCAGGCTGAACTTTCCTTTAAATGTTTACATTCTCAAAGGCTGTAAAGTTCATTTGACCTCACTGTTGGTGCGCTGAAAGGAGAGATGGCTTTATAGCTGAAGCTCGATGAGGTTTGGATATTTTCCGCCTCCGTTTGCAGAATTGCTCCCCAGCTTGTGGTCACAGGGGCTTGGATGAAACCCTCTCCTGCTATTATACCAAATTCTTCTAATTGGACCGGTCTACTGTTCATGGAGGGGGTTTCAAATGGAAGGGAAAGGTTCAAGTGGCTCAGATTGCTGTGATGAAATCGAGTGGTTTGTTGTGTAAAGGAAGGCGGGTCTGTCTGTGGTTGGTAGCTTTATATGTGGGTGGGGAAATACTTTTCTTATTTAATCTACATGATAATGAACTAACATACTTGTCTGCATTAAAAGACCAGGCTTTAATCTCTCAGATGCAAGTAACAAGAGTGGTTTATCTTTTGGATCCAGCAAGATCAAGTAGATGACAGGCTACAGGGCGACAACACAAAGGATTGGAGGATGGGATGGAGTAGCATCCTGGTGGAAAGGAAACAGGCATTTGAGTGTGTGTGCAAAACAAGTGGATTCAACAGATTAGATGGTAGAGGGGACATCATTAAACTGCTCAAATGTCCATTTTGTGATGACCTCTTGAACAAAAGAGGAAAGATCATCAACATGGAACACCTTCATTGTAACTGGGTGACAGACTTCTTCTGAAACATCGTACAAAAACTGCACTCACCAAAACAGAATTGTGTAAAGGCAATGACAGCAATATATAGTGGGCATCCACACATTGAATTATGAGTGTGAATAGTTCTGCTGTTAGTAATGTCACTAATAAAATGAAGTCTAAAAAAAGGTTAAGAGCACCTATGTCCCGATACCAATCAAAAATATTGAATCGGGCCTGATTTCAGCATGTAGGTGAAGTTAAGCACCCATCATGCCTAGTGCCTACTGTACAAGCCTGTGGGGGCCGTGCTATGATCTGGGGTTGCTGCAGTTGGTCAGGTCGAGGTTCAGCAACATTATGTGCCCAAAGAATGAGGTCAGCTGACTACCTGAATGTACTGAATGACCAGGTTATTCCATCAATGGATTTTTTCTTCCATATTCCAAGATGACAATACCAGGATTCATCGGGCTCAAATTGTTAAAGAGTGGTTCAGGGAGCATGAGACATTTTCACACACGGATTGGCCACCACAGAGTCCAGACCTTAACCTCATAGAGAATCTTTGGGATGTGCTGGAGAAGGCTTTGCATAGTGGTCAGACTTTCCCATCATCAATACAAGCTCTTGATGAAAAAATTAATGCAACACTGGATGGAAATAAAACGTGACATTGCAGAAGCTTACTGAAACAATGCCACAATGAATGCATGCTGTAATAAAAGCTAAAGTTGGTCCAACTAAATATTAGAGTGTGTGACCTTTTTTTGTGGTGGCTACTTTTTTTTGGCCAGGCAGTGTACTTTGATTGTGGCAGCAAAAACAGTCCAACAGTCACTTGTAGCGTCAGTGAAAATACAGTTGTACGTGGAGCTAGTACTAGAGCAGCGTTGAATACAACCAATTTGATATGACATACAAAAACGAATAATGCAAAAGAAAATGGAGTTTCCTGAGGCTACGGGGAACAAAGAAAAGACAGTGATGAAACAACAAACTCTAGACTATGAAAAGAAGAGGTATATCACAGAGACAGTGCTGAGGCGAACAAGATTACAGAAACGGTGGTTGAAAGCATTGCTTTGGCAAACCAGACCACCTTTTGGGTGGTGAATGTAGGTTTTTGTTGTCTTTTGGAGCTTTAGAATTTACTGTATGCCCTCTCGCCACTACAGTGCAGACACTGCTTTACTGGAACAAGGTTTGTGAAAACATATGACGGGATCTAATGCATGATGTGGCTGCTTTGAGTTTCATCATGGACATTTAGAGCTCTGTTGTTCATCCCATGTCCCAGAGCTTCATTGCACTCTGGACTGATCCCTCCACTTTCGAGTAAAGCGAGCTGTATTGCATGCATGCAGATTTCGGGGGATTCATACAACAGTGCATGTCAAATATCATGGAGCTGCTGAGTCACAGGAAATCAAAAACTTTCACATCAAAAACTACAAATACATGTCATTCTGTGTAATAATGCAAGAAATATGAAAAACGCAAAAAACAAACAAATGCTTTTGTGGTAACACATCGACAGTCAAGTGATTGAACATGAGGACTAATGACTTTATTTGCTGATAGAAAATAGACTCATTACTCCCATGTGAGGCAGCAATAGCTTTGGTAGTTAGCCAGAGCTTACTCAATAGACATTTTAAGGGTTGCAACCATTTCTTAACCTTGCAGTGCAGATGGACCTGCCTGATTCATTTTCTGAAATCACCGAGATCCATCTTACCAAGCTCCAATCTCCTACAACTTCACGGCTAAAAGCTGGACAGCCCAATCAGAGAAGAGATGTGGAAACTGAATATGTGATGACAGCAGGAAATGACTGCATGTTTGAAAACAATGGCGGCTTCTGAAGTGGTCTCAGTGGACGCGACAATATCTGCAGTTTTATAAGCAATGGACTCAATTTCTTCTTTAAAACAGGAGCAAAGAACGTCACTTAAAGCTTTTCTTATGAGATATCATGTTTTTTCTCTTCTCCCAACCGGGGATCACGGACGATGCCAGTTAGTCTATGGTAGTCATGGTTACTCAGTGATACCTGGTGATATATGCTCTTCACAGAAGTTTACCAGGAGAACTTGGTGGGGATTGTCGTTGACGAGGTTCAAGTCACACTTAAGTGGTAAATGATACGTCTGTGTAGTATAATTTAATGTAAGCCTGTCTAGCTGCAATTGTGGCTTGATATGGATTGGTCTGTGATGAGTGTGACCGGCAGAATGATCGTCCGATCACCAGCTGCAGTTGTTTTTGAAGGTTCTGCCTCTGAAAACAATTTCTATGGGCTCTTCCCCAGATGGACCAGTAAAATATAAATTCATATTGAACTGTCCGTCTGGCATGTCAGGTTAGACATTTCTGTCCAACTTTTATTTCCTACTCAAACTTGTAGTACAAAGAGGGACCCTAGTCTGTCCACACTTGATGCAAATACAAAAATCATACAGGTATATACAGGCAAAGGGGGTCATTTGACAGACCACCCAACATTGTTCTTACAAGCCCACTAATCTTGAACAATGTAAATAGAAATTGTACACAGCTTAACAGCATACCAGTTGAGAGCCATTGTAAGGCACAAAAAAGAAAATGGCATTTGTAGGACACATGGGGAGCTTTACTAAACACCAGAGGTCCAAAACTTAACACCTCAACCTCCCTGGGCTCCTATGACAACAGTATCTTTGCAACATGTCTGCTGCATGCCTCTGCAGACACCACTTAATGTATACAGGAGCCTGAGCACACTCGCCTCAGCTTCATTGTTGAGTGATGGAGACACTCAGTAGGTTATGTTACAAATAGCTGATAGGTGAGTAATGACAGCTCTTCAAAGGAGATATTTATTCAGCCACGTCGGGCTGGAGCTGGTACAGGCAGGGAGTGTTTGCCCGCAGTGATCTATAACTCTGTGTGTGTGTCTTGTCGTCCTTTGTATTTTTTCACCTCTGAGGCATTGGTGGTGTGTTGAGTTTCCTTGCCAATAATTCACGGAGAACACCTCTCTTGTCTTGTACTGACTTGTTAAGTTACATCGAGGGAGAGAGCCTCAGAAAGGCATTTTTTCATATCAGATGATCCAGATACATCAGATTCAGTGCAACTTTACACGTCAGTCATGTTTTCAAACCAAAAAGGTGCTTTAACTGGAGCAAAATATCATTATTGACCTTTTTATGATAAAATACAACATTTTGATAACTGCTTTCTTGTGGATAAACGCTGGACTGAGGCTCGAGTGAAGCCATTATCTTCAATATGCAGGCTTTACATGTGTGAATGAGCCACCAAGCCTGACCCCACAGGGTAAAAAAAACAATCCAATAAGATACAAGCCAAGAGAAAAACGAACTCAAAAAATTACAGTATTTCAGTTAGCATTTTTCCAAGTTGACAGTCTCAGTCGTTTGTTCAAATCCTTTTAGTGTATTGTTAATTTGCCAGAACCAGTCTGTGAAGCTTTAATGTGTAAATGTGCAAAAGAAGAATGAAAAGTAAATTTAAATCAAATAAGATTTCGCAGATATTCTTACCTGAGAACTGAGAACTCTGTAGAGCCAAACTTAGAAACATAAAATCTATTATATCTGAGGTAACTTGAATGTCTAAAATGTTACATGTAGCTTTCATTCAACTGTTTTCTTGTAAAGCATCCACACACTCAAAGAGAAAAGCCATTCATATTCTAACAATAAGTGTTTCGAGAGCACAAACCTCCGCCAAGGAATTTGCAACATTGTCAAAAATATGCAGAATTGTCATAATTCACACTTAAAAGTATCCAAATTTCGGGATCCATATCTGAATTTGAATAACCACTGACATGTAATCACTTGTCCCTTGTGACATGACCAATATTTCCTGGAAATGTCATCAAAATTTGTTAGGAACTTATTGAGTTATTTACAAAAACATGGAAAACTGAGCTATCTTGCAAAGTTAACAAATCCTGAAAGAATTCCTGGATCCAGATTCGGATCACCATCAACATCTATTCATTTCTTACTTATGCCATGACCAAAATTCCCTGGAGATGTTGTCAAAATCCATCGAGAACTTATTGAGTTATTCGCAGAAACTTAAATGCTTATCCTGCAATGTTAACCAAGAAATCAGCCCTATCTCGCAATGTTAAAAAACCTTGAAAAAAAAATCTTTGATCTGTATCTGATTCTGATCACCACCAAAATCTAATCACCTCTTCCTTGTTAAATGAGCAACATTCCCTGAAAATGACATTAAGTTTGTGGAAAAGTTATTGAGTTATTAGCAAAAATTTGGGAAAACTGCCCTATTTGTAATGTTAATGAATCAATGAGAAAAATCCTGGATCTGCATATATATTTAGATCAACACCAAAATCTGATCACTTCTGCCTTGTGACATGACCAACATTCTCTGAAAGTTGAATCAAAATCTGTTCACAATTTTTTGAGTTATAAGAAACAAACACATTGGTGAAAACAACCCACTTTGTAAAGATAATAAGAACTTTAAAGTGGCATCAATAACAAAATATGTAATGCTTGTAAGCCAAGGCTTTTTTCTAAGGGCCCACTGAAGCCCATTAAACCCTAGTTTGTTCGAAGACTGCTCTGCCCCACAGCAGACTTTGATTCACGCAAATATGGTGGGGTAAAATAATCTCTACTTTACGTCCTCTTTGTCTCTTTAAAAGGACAAAAGTAAAGCTGGAATAAGCAAAATGCATTCTACTATGGCTTCTGGTGCCATAGACTTTGTGAAAATCTATTCAGGTTCTAAATCCATGAACAAACATGGGAGTGGTGGCTTAAAAGACAAACAACAGGGCTCTAATAGTTGGTGGTTGTGTCTCCGTGCCTCCTGTTCAAAGGCTGATGCCCAAAATGCGAGAGGCAAGAATGCAGATCCAACATGGAGGCCTTTTTCCTCCATGTTGTTCCCTGTTTTCTCTCTTCAACTTTAGTCTCTATTCACTGCCAAATGTTCAAAATAAAGGCATCAAAAGTTAAGTAGTTCCCCCTCTTTTGGGTTAACCAGGCGAGGCTCTCTCCGTAAAACATCTCATTGTTTAATTACATGTTCCTCTCATACAGAAGTTTAGTTGTCATTGCTCAATAAACGCTGCCAAAAATAACCCAGTGTCTCCAAACTGAGGAGCTCCATTGTGTTTATTTCTTTCTCAGTTACTTGCTGATCTCCCTCTGCCCTCAGAAGATCTTTTTGTTTGTTTAAAAAAACATTCTACCCAGATCATATTTCATTCGCCCATGTTTTTTTATGTTCTGTGAGTTTGCGCAGTGAAAGCGTCTGGAAGGGATTCACATGTGCACAGAGGGAGGGATCAGGGCCCCCCTCTCATAGATGACCTCAGCTCATATCTGCTCACCACATTAGACTGGAAAAGTTGAGCGGATTGTCCCTCTTTCCTGGAGAAAAGTTGGACTCCTAGATTCTTGCGAAGGCTGAATCAGTTTACCCCTTAAAGAGTGCCGTTTGGCTACTGAGTCACATCCCAGGAGTGAATGAAACTATGAAGACGTGGGCAGAAACGGAGCCGTGAAGCGCTTCAGGAACATGTGCTGCACGTGTGGGATGTAGTATCAGGAATATTTTAGGAACATAGCGGAGCATTCTGGGTCTGAACGTGACCTATGAGCTACATGTGTCCTCTCCCCCACATTTTTCCAGAAGCCCATCATGATTCTGACCCACTAAGAATTTTACATGCAGGGGAAAAATGAGTAAATAGCTGCTTGTGAACCAACACTTAAATTGGTAGAATTGCTAGGTAATGGCTAAATAACCATTTAACTGTTAACCTACACCAAAAAGTGGCATAATCATTGACAACTATGGATAAACAAACTACTTAACAAAGGCAGGAAGAAGTAACTACCACAACATGACCAAGCCATAAATGAGGAAATAACAAGTAAAACTATTCTTAGCAAATGATGACCTCTGCTTACCTTCAGGACCCCCAGTTGCATCGCTGTTGGCGAATGTTTGGGTCTACCTTCCTCGGTTCAACGAACATCAGCTCTGTTTGGTCCAGCTGCTTCCTCCTCAGGCCTGGACTCTCACAACTGTAGACGCCATTTTGGGGACAGCAGTCTTCCTACCTCTTGGCATGGTGTCCGAAGACCAGCTGCACCTGCACGGGGTGAAATGGCATACGTCAGCTTTATGGCGTTTGTTGGGTGACATCACAATGCTATGTTCAGCAGTGCCAAGCTACGCTTAGCTACAGTTACCCCTGCCCTACATCTACATTGGCAAATGTTTAAAATCCATCTACAATTTGTAAGGAGACAAACAGAAACATCATAGTCCACCAGCACAACTTTTCTCTCTGCTTCAGATATGTCAACCTGCGTTGTACACAACAAAATTAACCCCAGGAGCACACTAGGGGTGTAAATCACCAGTTTCATGATGATACAATACGATATCGATTCTTTGGACAGCGATATGATATTTGCCGATATCACAAAGTCTGCCACGATTTGATTTCGATTCGATACAACTCAGGGGCCTTCGATTGATTTAAGAAGATATTATGTACTCATTGAACACAATCAGCGACATTTCACCTGAAGCAAGAAAGAAATACAAAGCAATTTCCAAGTTTTGACAATTTTATTACTGAAATGTGAAACAATGTGCTGACCTTTGGGTACGATAGGTTATAGAGGACTATAACCACCTGTATGATCTAATCATGTTTAACATTAAAATTGGGTTAATTAGTAGTCAGGTGTTTTTAGACTTCGCTTCACTGTTTAATGGTAGGTGTGGAGGAAGAATAAGAAAGAGCTCTCACTGTTTTCCTTTCATACAATAAGTACTTTCATTAATCAGGGCGCTACAAAATCAAATGATGAGATAACTTACTGTACTCGTGTGATTACTCCCGCCGTGTGTGTGCAGTATGTATCCTCTGCTGTTAGATCGACCGTATCTTACCCGGATACAGCGGTGCTATTTTCTGATTGGCTGACATGTCACGCTCCCGTTTAGCTCTGTGATGCTAATAGCGTGTTGCTACACGTTAGCTTATAGCTGTGTTACTCGGTGGACGCTACATCAAACATTTTAAAGCAGGAGAAATACCGGGTGTGGTGTGTGAGAGAGCGAAAGGTACGTGTTTCATACGCTGCTGAATGCGTCAGACTTGAGAGCCCTGAGAAGTTGTAACTTCAGAACGAGGCGCTATTAGGCGGAAGCGGTTAAACGAATATCCGGTCAGAATTTCAAAATAAAGGCGTTGAAGATGACGTTGATTGATGTTTTGAGTTTCCATCGATTTGATTGGATCATTGCTTAACCAATCGATGTATCGATCCAGATCGATGGATCATTTCACCCCTAGAGCACACTTCGCCAAAGTTTTGATATTACATCGTTGGTCAATGTCAGCTGTGATACATTGATGTGTGGCTTTATCTTTAGTAACTTTGCCTAGTTTAGTGTGAATTACCAGAATTAGCAACTAGTTACCCATTAATTCTCTGAGTTAATTAGCACTTTGCTGCTTCAAAATGTTGCCTTGCACTCTTTTAATCAAAATGAATAATAACAGACAAAAGCACTGAGTTGTCACCACAAAGACCTGTAAGTAGACCATGCCCCTGCCTATAACCTTAACTTTTTGATAGAATCAAATTGGACAAATTATTAAAACAAAAACCTCATGAACCTTGTAAGCACATGCATTGAATTCTTGTTTTTTCTTCCTTAGAAACAAACTGATGATGCAGTCTAGCAGCAGCCTCTGTAATATTAAACAATTATTGACTGTCTCTGCATTTATTAAAAGATTGTTTTTTACAACCCTACTGCTGAATAAGAAAACCAAAAAAATCCCCCCTGCACCTTGTCAAAATCCAATTTCCTACGCTCCTCGTCCGCATCATCATGTGCGATGGAGAGGAATACAGAAGCAGGGTGTCGACATTGCGAGGTATCACGCTACGAACCAAAACTATTTTTTTTAATCAGGCTGTGAAAATGTCTATTTTAATCTAAAATTAATGCCTTTCTAATGTGTAGTGTTTATGAGATGCTCAATTCTTCTGCTGATGCCCTATAATGGACACTAAGAGACTAATTAGTTTATTTACACTCTCACATTGGCCTCATTTTTCCAGCAGTGAGGGTTGTCACTTTTTACCTTGGTATTATGCTTATTTTAGAGTAGCCTATTGTAATGTGTTTAAAAAATATATATCTTTGTGTATTATTTTCTCAGACAAAAGGCAAAGTAAATCCTCATAATTTGTACAACTTCCTTTGTTTGGCAGCTGCTCTACAAGCCTGCAATTCAACCCCTTGTTTAGCCATGTTTAGGCGGAGCAGATATATGAAGCAGTGCCACAAAGCAGAGAAGATCACTTAGATATGGGGGTGGTTTGACACTGTTTACACAGCTCCTCTGGCAGCAGGCCTTGTTTTGAGATGTGTCTGGTTTTGTGTTTACGCAGGAGTCAAGCCTTTATACTGCCATTCTCATAAAAAGTGTCAGAATCTAGCAGATGCCTTGATGTATGGCTCACATGTGGAGAAAAAAAGTTGCACTTTAAGGTAACTTTCAGAGTTTGTCATTAGTGTCCCAACAATTTGGGGTCAACAAATGGGTCTTGTTAAACCTGGTTCAGGACATACCTCTGCGATACAATGAGCAATTTAAAGGACGACTGAAATTTTGTGCGTGTTAAAGTTAAAGTCATCATTTGACCTGTTGAGCCTTCCTTTCAAATACTTGTTAAAACTTGTTATAGTTAGCTGAGTGGGGACAGCATTTATGGCTGGCTGTGATCTGATACAAGGATAGGCAACATTGATTACCCTAAAGGCCATATTAGTTTTGTTTTCATTGCTGATTTGTGATAGTTGTGGGATACATTCATTCACAATAACAGATACTTATGATCTAATAAGAGCGACAACAAAAAAATAAACAAACTCTCTTAAGGAGGTATTTCGTCAAGATTTGCATCTTTTGACTCAAATGCTAGTACTGTTACATAATTTAAAGAGTGAAGAATTCAAGTTACTTAAATACATTACTGGTTATTCAAGTATATTTCCCCATAGACATGCATTTGTTACCTCCGCCAAGGAGGTTATGTTTTCGCCAGGGTCTGTCTGTGTGTTTGTTTGTTAGCAAGATAACGCAAAAAGTGCTGGATGGATTTCCATGAAAATTTTACCAGAGGTGTGTTTGGCCTAAGGAGCAAGCCATTACATTTTGGTGACGATCCTCACATTTGTCTGGATGCAAAAAATTCCAAAAATTAGCGAAAAATCCCATAGGTTAACATTGGGCTGTATTTTTAAAAAATCGCATCTCTGACATCACTTAATGGATTCGCTTCAAAATTCATGGGATAATATATATAATATGACTCTTTCATCATGGTCAATTTCATCTGGATCTGATCCAGATTAACATCACAAAAAACATTGAAGTTTATAATGGCAAGTCCCATTCATTTCTCCTTGGCTCCTGTGAGGGTTCTGCCCCCTGAACATCATTATGGGAATTGTAGTTTATTTGCAAACTCACGTCAATGTTTTTCAAGCCTATACTACATTACCCAGCCCCCCTTGCAATGCCAGCAGAGGACTTCTCCACATGGACAGACATGAGTGGAGACTTGGCGCACGTGGTGATCCAGAATTGTATCTTGGTGGAGGTCTGCGCTCTCCGAGTGCTTTTCTAGTTATGCATGTTACAGAAAGAACAACAGTCAGTTACAGCTCTCTGAAAATACTGCTGTTTTTCCAATCAGATGTTGTCATGTTTCCTTGTGAATTAATATTTCTTTTTTCATATTAAAAATTGACTGGCAGGCAGCACTGAGGGAGTAGATACCATCAGCTGCTCACCCCGATTTAATTCTAAATTATTATACAATTATGGATAATTCTTAGCTGCAATATAATGAAGAGAATGAGTCCCCCAAAAGTTACCCCTCATTTTCTCAGTATTGCCCAAGGACGCATTGACATGTGACAGTTGGAACTCTTAACCTTCCAATTGATTACAGAGCATACTACCAGACCAAGCCATTGTTGCAATAGGTGACAGTTAAAACGCTTGTGAAACCCTGGCTCAGGCTCAGGTCGTCTGCAAATAATTTAGCACTATGTTCTCTCTTGTAAGCCTAATGTCCCTTGAAGAATATGTTCCAGTCCAGTCTCTGAGTTTTATAACTGTTGCATAAGTCAAGTTAACCTGTTTTGTATGGGCAGTATTAACTGGTGATAGCAGTGATGCTGTCTAGTGTTTGAACTGTTTATATGTTTGCCAAAAGTCTGATTTCATACTGTCTTTATGACGGGTTTAAATTCTTCTACATGAGCAGCAAAATACAGAGCAACCTCTTTGGCAATAACTATTAAGACAGCATATTATTTTATTACTTCTGGGAAACTCTCCAGATGGAAATGCAGTGTTTCTCATGGTCTAGTTCAGTTAATAACTTGTGTATATGTTCAACAGAGCACTCAGTTGTTGTGCTGTTGGATTATTCAACCCCCTTGGGTCTTTGTGGGAGCTGAAAGAACACAGATGTTGTTTGCTAAGTCATAAGTTGTATTACTTTCCTCTACTGTTCTGCTCCCTGCATTGTGTGGCTCACCACAACATTTAGCTTCACTCCTTAGGGGAGTTTGTCCTCTGCCTGTTGTGGCTTTTGTCCTTATTGTCACTGAGCTTCTTTTTACTTTGGTGGCTGGGATATCATTTTAACTGCACAGCCCTTGTCTGTTTGATTTAATAACAAAAGATCAGAGTAGAATACGTCTCCGTAAGGCTTCTTTGGCTTCAGCTGTTGCATCACTATCCATCATAATTGGTGTATTGTCCCTTTAAGATGTTCAGCTCTACATCCTCCAATGGGTCGGACTTTTCATTATCTGCACATTTGTAGTCCCAGTCCTGCCAACTTTCTTTCAAAGTGTCTGCTTGGGCTTCACCATTTTCCAGCCCATGCATGTCCTTGGACTGGATCAGGTAAATCATAAATAACAACTGTCTGAGATGTGGTGGCATCATAGTCTTATGTAACACTTTATTTTGACTCAAATGAAATTGACTTACGACATATCTTCGCTCAGTGTATGAATACTTTGGATAAGGTAACGATGCTGATACTACCTGTGTGACCCGTGCAATACAATCATATGTGACATATAATCATCTGTAAGTACTAATCACCATTTGCACTATTAGTACTCAGTATATATTCAGCTGTCCTGTGCAATACATTTCCACATATAAATAGAAATATTTATATTTATATTAATATACTTATCCTTCTAACTCATATTGTTCATAGAGTTTCAATTGCGCTGTCCGGTAGGATTTTATTTTATATTGGATATACCTTGCACATATACTTCTTATAACCATTTTTTACTTATAATTATTTATTACCTAACTATCTATCTATTGCACTGAACAAGGAGAAGCTCTCTAATCTCGTTGTACACTGTAAAATGATAATAAAGGGCATTTTGATTCTGATTCTGACCACATGACCACTATTGGCTCAAATAACCCTAACTATTTTCAAATCTAGACTGAAAACCTATTTATTTAGGATGGCTATTAATACCCAGTAGTGTGGTGACACTCACTTTATTTTATTGTATCATATTTTATTCTATTTTATTGCATTTATGTTTTTTTATTATTCCTTCCTTTTTATGTACTATCTATTGTAAAGCACTTTGGTTCACCAAAAGGGTTGTTGTAAGGGCTGTATAAATAAAGACATTTACATTTACATTTAACACAAGAACAACTGGAGCAAAATTCACACAAGAAAGAAGGGCTGAAATAACAAAAACAAAAAAACAGAGAAAGACACAAAAAAGAGCAAAGCCAGGTTGAGGTCCTTGATTAGGGGCTAGGACTTGTTCAGATTGTGTTGTGTTGCTGCGTTACCTTCCCCTGCTCCATGACTTTTATAGGCGAGAAGAGTAGAGAGGGGCAACAAGATTAACTGTCTTATTTTTCCCCTTTAATAATGCCAAGTGGAATTGTCTTTTATGTCATTGGAAAGCCTGATCGGTCACCTTTACAACAGGGTACAACTTATAAGGATCATGCATTAGTGGAGTGAGCAACACAGCTCAATGTGTGAGCAGCATCCCAAAAATGTTCCAAAATCTCCTGCATCTGGAAGCTGGTGTTGCTGTACATATAGTTATTGTTTCAGTTCAGCCCTTGTACCTTCCCAAACTTAAAGGGATATGGCAACATTTTTTTTCTTTTCATGTCTCGTCTCACTCCTGAGTCCATGACAAGCAGATAGACACCATTCTTTTGAGTGTGCGTGCAGTAACAAGGAAGAGACGGGCAAAGGTCGCCCACTGCGAATTAGCTTAGCTTAAACACTGGGAGTCAGTAGGTAGTGTTAGCCTGCCTCTGCCTACAGTCATCAGGTAAACTCTTCAGCAACTGTAAACAGTCCTGTGTGCTTGTTGTGACTTTTTTTTTTTACAGCACTATGTTTCGTTGTCTATTTTCAGACTAAGATTAGCACTTTATGAAATTTTCGAAAGAAATACATACGAAACTTAACAGCAGGGTTCCGCGAACGCGCTTGTAAGTAGGTCAACAAAACCAGAGTGAGGTTTCCTCCCAACTCCCTCATTTTCTTAAGTGACAAGAAGGAACAAGCAGGAGATGATTGGCCCTCGACAGCCTTTATTGTGCTCTCAAATTGTTCCAATTCCTGGTCATCCAAATCAAGAATGGCACTTCTTTGTTAAAAAAGGCAGAATGAAATAAGATGTTCCAGCTTGTGTTTCTAATGATTCTCCTGGCCTCAAACCAAACATCTGTAGTGGCTTCAAAACTGCTGCAGCATGAATAATTAGTGCACTGAGAGTAATGCTTTAATTTCAGAACAGTGTTATTATTTTCACTGCCTAATTTAATAACAGCGTGTGTGCTAACAATGCTAATGAACAATCTTCCAACTATTTTAGCACGTTGTGGTTTACCCCCTTGAATTCAAAATGGGATCCCAAGATGCAGTTGGCAGTTTGCATGAAGAGAAGCAGCGGAGCGAGCTGTGACTTGCTTATTTGGCAGGAAATTTGTACACAATCTAAATTAATAGATTCCATCAAATTCCAGAGGAAGCAGGGAAGGGAGGAACTGAATGTTTTATTAGCACAGCAGAGGATCCTTCAGTGCTTTGCTATTTTAAGAGATGTTGGATAATTCTGTGAGAGGAAGGGTCGGAGAAATTGACACAGAGACAAAAAGGATATTGTTTCCTGTTTTTGATTGTTGGTTGCAGATTATGTATCCTGAGCATATGATGCACTTTTATTATTGTCTTGCACCATTGCACCTACTGTTCATATTTTTAAAGGAAAGCTCAATAGCTACCTTTTTATTCTGGCTTTTAGCTGATTATATTTACTATTGTTATTTAATCTTATTTATTTATTTTAACCTTCTTAATTTTAACCTTCTTAATATGTTTTATTTCTCAATTTCAGTACAAGTTTATTGTTTGGAATTTTATTCTCTGTCAATTGAATTTCTTTCCATTAGTCTACTTTAGCAGATTTTATTACACATTTGATATTTGGCTATCTTTTTTTTTTTTTTTTTTACCATATTATAATTTTAAACTTTGTTTTATTCACTTATTTATTTATTTATTTATTTATTTTCCCTGTAGTATTTTTTTTTTAATCTCATCTATTATCATGATTTTTTTTTTTTTTCATTATGTCATTTCGGTCTTAGCTCTAGTGTTTCCTCATTTTTAATTCAAGTTGACTATTCCCCAGTCCTCTAATTCTGTTTTCTGTTCAAATCTCCTCTTAATGTCTTTGTGTGTGTGCGTAAGTGAGTGTGTGCGGTATGTGGATCTTGAGGGTGGGTGGGGTTTTGTACTTTCATTGAATTCAATTTTTTTTAGATTTTATTTATTTAATTTATTTATTTATTTTTATGAAAGCACTTTGTGCTACAAGACTTTGTATGAAAAGTGCTATGCATAAAAAATTTGATTGATTGATTGATTGATTGATTGATTGATTGAGTGATTGATTGATTGATTGTACCCTTAAAGCTTTACTCTAGTGCTCACATTTAAGAGAGAATATAGAAGTTTATTTATTTATTCATGTATATTGTAGTTGATTATTCTTACCTTTAAAGATAAAACCAACAAATAGCAGGGCCAGTTCGAGCCTCACCCATTAAGATGGGCGGGTAGAAAAACAGAGATTTAGGTCAATTTTTAAGTAAATTGTAGGGAAACACAAACTACTCATTCATTTTACTATAGGCCATTACCATGTCTGGTTAATGGTGCCTTCAAAGATATACTAGTTACCCATACCATGGGCACTAACACACCCCACACCATCACAGATGCTGGCTTTTGAACAGGACGTTAATTCTGTCTTTTGTTGAGGGAGATTCAAAAAGTAAAAATCAAGATTATATTTCCCTTGAATTAATCTGTCACTTACTTTACCCTGCCTGTTAATGTTGGATGAATAAAGGTTTATTCTATTCTATTATGCTATTCTAAGTAATTTGGTACGTAGATGAGCCTGCCTTTGTCCAAAATACATTATGTACCTTTGACTATTAAATTACAGATTGTACTCTAATTTAAAGAGGGGGTTTTAGTTCAGTTTTGTGAAATATTTTGTTAAAATAATGCAACAGTTGTTTTGTGTAATTTCTGTGTCATTTTCAGTTTTTTTTTCTTGTGAGAGTCAAAAAAATTAAATAGGGAAAATGAGTTTTGTGATAAAAAATAAGGGGATTTTATTTTTAGGCTACATTGCCCCACCTTAGAATAGGGTTAAAATATGAATTATATTTAATGTGTGGATATAACAGGGAAAAAAAGATACTGTTGAAATCTGTCTGTGCAGTAGTACTTAATGGAGAAATTAGTATTCACATGTTCAGGTGTATTTAGAAAATCATAAATTCTGCATTTAAGTGACTTTGTGGGTGGAATGTAATTGAGAACCACTGTTTTAATGCAATAATATAGAGAATTGTAGATTAAAATGACTGTAAGATAAACAGAGTTAACATGGAGTACACTTTAGGTAGATGTAAGGCCGCCATAGTCATTAACTATGCTTAAAGACCATGTTGTCTCTGAATTTGTCAGAAGATGACGTGTTTAAACACTGAAATAAATGGCTGCTGCTCTTAAAGTGTTGTTTCCCTCTCTGAGACTTGTAATCACTGGACAAACAGCTCTGCCTCCGAGCCTCCAAGCCAAATGAACTTCCTGTTGGACCACCTGAGGAGGACTGACTGGGGTCACATTAGGAAACAAACTCGTAGAATCTAAGCTCACATGCAGGGCCTCGTCCTGCTGTATGTTTGATCCTGTCGGCACAAAAATGATCTCCTCTTTTAACTCTTCCATGATTCTGCTTTTTGACCCTCATCCAGTCCTCTCATGGTCGACATCATCAAATCACAGCCGGATATCTGTCACAATAGGAAGTGACATTCTTCCTCTTGTCCTGGAAACGGGACATTATGAGTTTCTCTCTTTTCTCTTTTTCCGTCCCTGTTACAATAATGTCAGTGGAAAATGTTCTGTGTGGATGATCCTCCAGCTGTGAAACATCTGTCTGTCATGTTTAAACATTATCAGCTGCAAACATTAACACGGTTCTCTGAAACTATTGTAATGTCTGTCTGCTGATCCTCACAGGATGTTGAAAGGAAAACACAAAGTTTTCACTAATTTTGATGCTAAATAACATGTTTTATCATCATTTTGATTAAAAAAGAACATAAATGATTTCTCCACTTTACATTAAAAGCTTAATTCTCTTGAATATTAAAGTTCTGATGATGTTTTATTTCCTTTTTCTGCAGCATTTTGAGCTTTAATATAATTTATTTTAGGAATAAAACTGAAACACCAAATATTTTCTGTACGTGGCGCATAATATGATTTTATAATTTAAGCAACAGCGCCCTGTAGTGGTTCAAATTCATATGGCATGTTGGCAAACAAAACTGTACAAAGTTCTGTCTCATTGAGTTTTACTTGTGGACTGCTAAACTGTAAATATCATCACTGTTGGGCCAAAACCTCTTATCTTTAAGTATTTTCCATTGTTTACATAAAAGTGCTATTTGTCATCTTCCATGTTAGTGAGTGGGTTTTGTAAATTCTGAAACTATTAAAAGTACAAAACAACAACTTTTAACCAGGACGTTATAATAGTTGTTCATTCAGTAGTAGAGCATTTTTTTTTCCATTTCCTAAAAAGTAATAATTTTGGAGATAACAGGTTTGTGCCTGACAGCAACAAAATCCTAATAAAATGATGTCCAAATTTGTCTTTGAATTTTTGTTTATTTTGTGTACTTTCTTGAAGGGTCAGAAACATAAATAAACTTGGAAGTTTTTTAGTTAACAAATGTTTTATACAAACCCCATTTCCAATGAAGCTGGGACATTGTGCCAAATGTAAATAAAAACAGAAAACAATATTCTGCAAAGCCAAAATTCAGTTGAACATGCAAACACAAGATGGTTAATGTTCAAACTGACAAACTTTGTTTTCTTGCAAATAATCACTCATTTTGAATTTGATTGCCACATCATGTTCCAAAAAAGCTGGGACAGTTGCATGTTTACAGCTCACACCATTCACAACACGTCACCTTTCCTTTTAACAACACTCAGTATGGGTTTTGAAATGGAGAAAACTTATTGTTGAAGCTCTGTCATTAAATTATTTCCATTCTCTTTTTGTAATTAACCTTCAGTTTAGTAAATAGGTTAAAAAATATTGTCTGGATTATGATGTGGATACCTCAAGCTGCTCCGACACTCTAAGGAAAAATTAAATCAATAAAGTTTCAAAATTAAGGTCACTTTTTGCTGCAACTTCATGAAAAAACCTGACGAAAGCTGCAGTTTGTCTGGCTTAAGCACCTCAGTAACAGTTGCTATGTGAGAGACTCTCTGATTGGTGGGTCAGCAAACCTAAGGGCTGTTAAAGGGTCAATTTTACATACTAAGATCAATTTTGGAAGATTTTACAATCATGACTTTTGATTTATTCAGTGTGTTACCCCTTTAGATAATTTCTACCTGATGTAGTCCTTTGTTTTCGAGGGCTGACTCAACAAGAACAACACACATTTGGTCCACTAGAGGGCCACAGAGACTTGATTCAACACAAGTTGAATTAGACAGGAGGATGATTTGTTTATGCGATTCCATCAATATATAAATATTGTATCTTTTAATCTCTACTAAAATTTTATGTATTTATTTTGAATGAAATGCTTTGGCAACATACCCCACGTTTAGCTCTTCAAGAGCGAGATTTGAGTGCCATAGTGTCTGATTTTGTTACTCAGAGTTTGTTAGTTAATTTGTAAAAAGGATCATTTAAAAAATTATGAGTAGATTTAGATTATTTTTTTCAGAGAAGGTTGGTCTCCATGCAAGGGAGAAGTGATCAGATTGGTGATCTGAATTTGGATGTGAATCCAGGAACTTTTTTAAGGCTTTGCTTAAAATTGCAAGATATAGGGCAGTTTTTGTCAATTCTCTAATAACTCAATAAGTGTTGGCAATGGCACACGAAAGGTGTGAATAGATTTTGGTGGTGATCAGAATCTGATACAATGTAAAGTATTTAATATGGTAGGAATGCAGAACACGTGTGTTTTCTGAATGGATTTCATAATGATTATTTAGTTTACTTGTACTATTATTCCCTCTACAACTGCTAATACTACCACTTCTTCCACTGTTACTAATACTTCTACTTCTACCACTTCCTCTTCTGCTTCCCCTGCTACTTTCTTCATCATTACCAATTCAATGACTACGATAACAACTTCCACCTTTACCTCTCCTGCCATTACTACAGTATTACCTCAACTTGTACTACCAGAAAATTAGTTACTGTAATGAAAGAAAACAGTTTTAAGTAAAACGTTAAGCAGGGATTACTGTTTCTTAAGTGCAATATCACAGTTATATTTTAAAGTAATGATTAGTTACTTAGTTGTCCATGGTGGGCTGATATAATATTCATGTGCTTGGCTAAAAAAGACTGAAAAAAGCATTGAATGGTAAGAGGGAGGGAGTGACCATTACTTTCAAGAACTCAAAGTATAACCTTTATTTTTTTAGACTGTGTCTGTTAAAGATGCAAAGAGCACTGTTGTCAGTGTTGCCAGAGTTTTCTACTGAAATAAACAACCAGGTGGATAAAAACAAGCCCAAAACAAGCAACCTCCAGCTAGTTTTTCGTTAAGGCAATATATTACTTTTTTTTTTTTTTAAAGAGAAATCTACATAAAGAGGGTTTGATTTTCATCTTCATTACATTTCATTACATTTTTTGCTCTTACTTGACATCCTTTTGTTTGGAGGTGGAACATTCTTTTCGGTATACAGAAGTGAAGAGAGGGGCTATGTTATTTATAATTCTGTTATCACTGAACATTCTGTCTAACCCTGATTTTTGTTACCAAACATATTCAGGCTTTTATCTAAATTTTATGTTGATCCTCTACAGCTTTATTCTGGTGAAAACAGTAAAAGCTACATTAGAAATAAATTTAATTCTGGCTATAAGGATTTGTTTTGGTGGAAGCACCATTTTTTCCCCTCTTTTTACAATAAAATTCACATTTGTGTGAGACAAAATAGTTTCGTGTAACTTCTGAATTGAGTTTATATCGGTAGTAGAACGTGCATCAGATCCCTCTTGGGTTTGGGGGCACAACAAGCCCAAAGGAGCAACTACACTTTTGGAACAAGCCCAAAAAATGCAATAAGAACAAATACACAAGACACAACAGACAGCGACATAAGTAAGACAATTCCAAATGTGAAAGAAATTAGAAAAAATGAAACAAGAAAAATCAGTCAGAGGGGGAATGGTGGAGGCTGTTAAATGAGAAAATACAACTAAAAATGGTTCAGTCTGAGGGGAAACCACACATGCTGTGGTCCATATGTGGTATAATACACACAATATCAGAAAGAGTTTTAACGTGTCCTTCTCTGAACCTCGCAGGCTCTCTGCACACATTCACACTGTGCTCTGTAACACGGGACATGTGCCGACTGCTTTGGAGAGAATGTGTTTCTGTGAGCGAGTGGGCGACAGAAAAAGGCAGCCGACTTACAATCGCTGTCAGTTTCAGAGAAGGGGTTTTAATTCTTCTGATGGAGCGATTCAGGCTCAGTCAGGATTTATTCATACTAACTGTCATTTTTTGATTCAGCAGAGGTGTGTTTGTACATTTGGCAGCTGTGGAGCGTAGAAATATGACACAGACTGGGTATTTTATTATGAATCGAAGAACCAGGCATAAACTGGTTGGACCTGGCACTTCAGGGGACTTTGGTGCAGCCATGTTTTCAGCTCTCTGGTTCAGGGTCTGTTTGTTTATGTTCACTTTATGTCTGAAACATAACTGTGGTCAGTTACATTAATTAAAATGCAGACTTTATAATAATGTAGGATATTTGTCTTGACAAGCTGCTCACTTTAATTTAGAAATATTAATGGGTAGAATTTATATATTCTTCTCCAACTCGTTTTCTTTAAAATGATGCAGCATAGATTAAACATGTCCCTGTCAGTTGCATTTGCTGTAAACTAGTAAAGAACACATATTAAGCAGCCTGTGTATAATTGCAACACTTAAAAAAGCCTGTGTATAAATATTTAATGTCATTGTTGGATTCATAAGGCTACAACCATCACTACTGCAGCTATTGCTTTTGGTCACAAAGCTCCTATCTCCAAAACTGATACTTCTCAGGACATTTAAATTAAAAAAAAAAAAAAAAGCTCCAATACTGAATTAACAAATATTGTATTATCTTGATTACAAATAATTTTTTTGTACTTCAGTTTGTTAAAAAATAAAAAAATAAATTGTAAAAACACTCACCAACATGTAAGGTAACCAACAGCACTGTTCTATTATTATTGATAATAATAATAATAATAATAAATGGAGATAGGAGGTTTGTAACCTACAGCAACCAAAATCTAACAACGTCTTCCTTGTGCCATGACCATCATTCCCTGACAATTGAATGAAAATCCTTAGAGAACTTTTTTAATTATTCGCCAAAAAGATGAAAAAATTCCATTTCTTGCAATGTTAACAATTTTTATTTTTTAAATCCTGTTTCCACATCTGAATTCAGATCAGCATCAAAATTGCATCACATCTTTCTTGTGCTATGGCTAACATTTCCTCAACGTTTCATTGAAATTCAATCATAACTTTTTGAGTTATCCTGTTCACAAACTAACAAACAAGCAGACCTAAACATAACCTCCTTGGCGAAGGTAATTAATAAAGTCAAAGAAAAATCAGGCATCACATTTTTCCCCAATGAATGATAATAGACACTCTTCCTTCTTTCTGAACCTTGTCAGTTGAAAAAAAAAGGCTTAGTCAGAGAAAAAGCCTTGGTCAGGGGTGGGCAACTTGCAGCCCCGGGGGCCACATGCGGCCCTCCCCCTCACTCAATTCAGCCCCCCAGTCTTATCCAAAAATCCAAAAATTGTCAACATAAAGAAAACATGACAGAAACTGCCACATGGTTCAACCTGAGATACCAATCAAGGCATTGTTTGGTTAGTTATTGCCAAAAATGTGGAAAATTGTCCTGTCTCAAAATGTTAAACAAGAAAGCACTCAGAGAACACTAACCTCCGCCAAGGTATTGCTGTTAAATCTATAAGCAATAGTTCCATGATAAAGTTACCATCATAATATGATTCCTTGACCCTGAAAACCCACACCTCTCAGAATCATGTTGATATCATTATTAGTTAGACAGTTATTGAGCAAAAACGATTGTTCTCTAATGGCAGTTATTTGGATCAACACCAAAATCCAATCACTTTCAAATTGGGCCATTACCAACATCTCCTGAAAATTTCAGCAAAATCAGTCCAGTAGTTTTTCTTGATAATCTTGATAAGAAACATACAGACGCTGGCAAAACATAACCTTCTTGGAGGAGGTAATAAGCACGTTTATGGTGGAATCTGGACACTGCTGGATGTTGGCTGGTAATTGGCTGGAACACTGCAGGCATTTGTCTGGAGGGGGATAATTTGAGACTGCTGCAATTTGAACAGTTTGGCGTGGATTGAAGGTTTTGTGTGGCCCTCTTGGTACTCAAAGTTGCCCATCCCTGGTCTGCAGGGGTGAAAAATGGGTCACTATGCTAAGAAAAGCAAAGCAGAAGGCTGTTTCAGTTGTTATGTCTTGCAGCCATAATGACAAAAAATACTTTTTCGCTTTTTAATTTAGAAATCAAACCACTTAAAATGTGGGTCTTTATTTTTCATGCTTGACCCAATTATTCCCCCGCATGGCGCGCGCTGTAGGACAAAGGCGCGTGTCTCGGAACATGAAACGTGGCAACGATAATTAGGGTCCACTTTGTTACCTTTTACCTCCACCCCGTGCGTAAACACCCCCCTCCTTCATGTTGTTATTGTCCCTCCTTCACATGTTTTTTTTCTCCTCCACTGACTTCAGATTGGCAGGTTTGTCCTCCACGGTCACGTGGTCACTCCGAGCATCCTTTGCAGTCAGATCCAGCAGGCTGCGCGCCGTGCCGTGCCGTGCCGCGCCGCGCTGAGCTGTGTGTTCGCTTGGGTTACGGTATGGACTATTACAACACTGCCGCCCCTGCAGCAGCTGCGTGGACTCGCAGCATCTCGTGTTTGTAGTTTTCTCCTGCTGGACTGCTCTAGGAAATCGCAGGTAAGGAGAGGAATATCGTGGCTGCGGCTTTGAGTCGCCGAAAAAACGCTCTGACGTGGAAGTGATGCTGAGTCGCTGTCTGGTACTTTCTATGCAACAAAGACAGACGTGCATGTGCGAGAGCAGAGGGGATGACGTGAGGATTCTGCACAAAGCGAGACATGCACTGTGTGATAATCGCTGGAGAGGGTGTCCTTGCAGGTTTGATGTCGCCTTTAGGTGCTCGTCTGCACACAGGGATGGACGTCTTCATCATGTGCAGGTAGAGCTGCTCTGCTCTGGAGGCGGTGGCTTCAGCTGGCCACTCATATCATGTTGTCAGTCCTTGTTGTTCTGCAATGTTTTGCCTTTAAATGGCATTCCCCCTGCCTCAACAAATTGCAGAGACGTTTTTAGGTCTTGTGAGACAGCCTGAGATGTAAGTTCAAGCAGAAGCTGGAGGTTGATAGGTCACATAGTAATGACTCAGCAACAATCATTTTTTGGAGATGAATAACAGCTCTCAGGGTTTATAGAAATTAAAGGGTTAAAGCTGTTTGTTCACCTGATAGGCTGGCTGTGAAAGCCTGGAAACTTTGAGCCTCATTGTTTCATAAATAAGGAATTTTAGAATTGAGTGGATGTATTGATTGTTAAAGCACTTATGTCTGAGGAGGAAACAGAGAGCGGAGCTGCAAGCTGTTCAGATTTAACTCCAGGAGTGTAAAACAAAGGGCAGGGCAACATTGTTAGTTTTGACAGCACTTTTTAATTTAGTTTTAGTTATTGTCTTAAACTGAAAATATATTTTGATTTAAGTCATAATTTAGTCATCTAAAGCATTTTAATTGATGAAATTTTACATTTTAGCCGATGAAATCTACTGTAAAGTTAGTCGACTAATATATGAAGTGTAATGCCCCATTTCTCATGGCGATTGTGCACGACTGTACATAATTGGCAAGGCTGGTTTGATCGGCATGATTCAGGAATAAATGACTGTCTCCCTTTGGACACACCCCATAAATACACTGTCAGTAACGCTTCTACAGCGCTTCAGGGGTTTTGTCCTGCTTCAATTATGTCAATACAACGATACGAGAATTCCATGAATTGCCATCCTGGTGACATGATGTCAACCCCGTTTGAGCCCAGTTTGCATCACGTAAGCTCCGATTGAGCCCTGTTGCTTGCGTTTTTGACGCGGTCACTTCCCGTACGAGATATGTAAGAACAACGCTGTAAAATCGCCTTGAATGGGATACAGTCGGGGCACAGTTGCATACGTCCTTGTCAGTCGTCCTCAGAAAGCTTTCTGGATTGAGCCACGATCAGCCCGGTTGAGCCCCGTACATGCCATGCTAATACCATTCGCCTTAGGACTGCATTAGGCTTCCATCCCACTATACTGAGAACAGTGATTCTTCAGTTTTGAGCAGTTCAAAACAGTCGCCGTTCCCCGGCGTTCGTCCACGATTATACAACGCTGATCCAGATCAAGTAGCGCATGCACCACGACCAAAGCACGTTTCATCAGGATTATGACAATCGTGCACCATCGCCATGAGGAACGGGAATGTGTGACCGGGGCATAAAGTGTAAGGCATTTTTATGTTTCCTTAAATTTCTGAAGTCAAGTTTTACACTTGGATCCCACCACCACGATGCTAAGGCAGTTGTGATTGGATGTCCCTCTTAACTCATCCAACCTTTCCACACAACCAAAGTAGCTGTGATTGGATATATTCCTAACTTGTTCCTACTTTTTACATGACCAAATGAGGTCTGATTGGATTAAGTCTCAGTCAAACATTTTCATCTAGTTTTTATTTGATGATGAAAATGTCAGTTAATTTAGTTTTAGTTTTTGTCCGTGTGCACTTGTTTTTATTAGTTACTGTCTATTTTTTGTCAGGGCAAAATAAGGTTGTTGACAAAAACTATGACAAAAAATAATTAGTCAACAAAATTAACACTGCAGGGCAATCATATGTCAAAGTCATATTTTAATATTCTGGGTTAAATGTGGGGGGATATAACATATTAAAGAAATTTCCAGCATGAAAGAAGCACCAAATAGATTGTTTCCACAGCACTCCAACACTAAACTTTGATATGATTTTGGGAAAAATCAAAATATTGAGACCTGTTTTTTTAAGTATTATTTATTGTTTATCTATTTACTTATTTATTTTTATTAGTTGGCGCAGTAAAGTGCAAAGTGAATGAATTTATGAAATTATATATTGAAAGTAGGTTGTGTGTATGTGATGGGAAGGAGACGCATTAAATTCTAAACCTAATATGCTAAGTTGTTACTGCTATTACTACCATTTTTTTCCCCTTTACTAGTACTATTATTATTAATATCTGTCTGTTTGTTTGTTAGCAAGATTATGCAAAAACTGCTGGACAGATTTTGCTAATATTTTCAGGAGATGCTGGTAATAGGGCTGAACGATATGGACAAAATTTCATATCTCGATATTCATGCCAGATATCTCGATATCGATACGATATGATATGACTATGGGTTTGGTGAAAACCAAGCATTTTTCAGAAAAATAAAAATATCACAATACAAAAGAATGTGGAAAGTGCAGTTTTAGCGGGGGGGAAATCTATATCATTTATATTGTTGCTTTTCGATATTAATATCTTGAATGTTCATATCTCGATATCGATACGATAACGATATATTGTTCAGCCCTAGTTGGTAATGGCCCAACTTAAAATGATTACATTTTGGTGGTGATCCAGATAATTCCCTTTCGCAACTATTTGCTTTTGCTCCAAAACTGTCTAACTAATAATGACATCAACATGATTCTGAGTGCTAGGTGTGGGTTTTCAGGGTCATGAATCATATTATGATCGTAACTTTATCATGGAACTATTGTTTATAGATGTAACAGCAATGTGTTAGCTACATTGGCGGAGGTTTGTGCTCTCCGAGTGCTTTCTAGTTTCTTCTGTTTACTGTGGTTCATAAAGGTCACCATGTGCATCAACAGCAAAAGGAACATCATTTCATGATTGTGATGATGAAATCATATATTGTTCAGTCTTAGTGGTAGACTTTTCATGTGAGGACTTAAATTGATTATGACTTGGGATGGAAATCAAAAACCAATTCCGCCGGAGAGTCGATAACAATTCCCTCAAATAATTGATCATTAGTCTTTTTGCTTATCAATTTTCTTATCAATTCCTTACACTTTGTTCTGCATGCTTTACAAATCAAGACCATCACACTGTAATCAGGAGTAGTCATAGTAACAAAAGACTTCAAAAATCATGGCAGAAACAGGCAGAAGTGATTAAAATTGCTGATTAATTTTCGTTAGTGGAAACACCAGCAACTTGCAGAAGCACTGTTGATGCAGCATGGTATTGAATATCAGGAGTGCCATGTGTTTGACAGTGGAAAAACCCAATCTAAGGCCTACTTTTTCCTTGAAGAAAATCAGCAGGAATGGATAAGGTGATCGTGAAGAATCAGACTACTAAGAAGAATTGTTAACGGAATTGGTGTCAATAAAAACTTATCAATTCCCATCCCTAATTTTGACCAACATGAAAACATTTAACTTGGATACAAAGATGTTTTTCTTGAACTTAGCTATTTTGTTTACTTTAATGCACTGTCTTAATGTTTAATTGATTTTATTTTAAGTGTAGGGATGCCATAAGGTGATTTAATAGATGACAGATAAGTTGTTTGTTTTCTGCCCTTTTACTTTGACTTTGGCCGTGAAGCTTATTTCTCTCTTGCACTTGTCTTCAGTATCTCAGTGTTGAAGTGTGAAGCCTTTGTTGAACTATCATCTACCTTGTCTCTGTGTTCGCTGCCCACTTGTCTCTAAATATAGACCCTCACATGGAGAAATAACTCATGGCTGTGTCTGGAGTGGGTTGAGTGGTTGGACTGGAGATGGAGGTGTGGTTTTTGTGGAGGAAAAACCTGTGAATATCAACTCTGCTGACAGAATTGATCTGACTTTAATGATAAGCCAACATTTTTTCCTCTTTTCTTGTCTTGCCTCACTCCCGAGTCCATGACAAGCAGATGGACAGCGTTCTTTTGACTGTGTGTGCAGTAACAGAGCTCGCCCACCACTAAGTAGCTTGGCTTAAACACTGGGAGTCAATGGGTAGCGTTAGCCTACCTCTGTCTACAGTCATCAAAAAAACTCTTTAGCATCTAAACGGTCTTGTGTGCTTGTTGTGACTCATTTTTTATTGTGTATTGTTATGTGATCTATTTTTAGACTAAGATTAGCACCTTATGTAGTTTTCGAAAGAAATACGTATGAAACTAAACTGAAAACATGAACCTAAACTAAAACTTGTCGTTCCTCCACCGTATATTTTGGTTAAGATATGTAAGGTTGTGGATCTTAGTCAGTCAGGAAAAAATCATCCTCGTCCTCTCTGTAAAAATATGAGTCACAACAAGCACACAGGACTGTATATCTGATGACTATAGGCAGAGGTAGGCTAACACTACCCATTGACTCCCAGTGTTTGAACTTAGCTAATTAGCAGTGGGTGAGCTCTGCCTGTCTCTTCCTTGTTACTGCACGCACAGTTGAAAGAATGGTGTCTATCTGCTTGTCATGGACTCAGGAGTGAGGCAATACATGAAAACAAAGAAATGTTTTTGTATCCCTTCAAAATATTTCTGCTGTATTTAAAATAACCTGGAAACTCTGAGGGCTTGTTTTCCTGTGTTGGCTGTTGCAACCAACTGATTGAGGAGTCTGGGGGATTTGCTGTGGAGTGTACAGCACCTTTGATAGCCTGAAGGATGGACTATGTAGATATTAGGGTTTACACTCTCCCGTGAAGTTTTGTACCTGACTTCAGTATGACCTGTGAAACTCGGAGATGTTTCTGCATTAAAGCAAAGGCTTAACTGCCCCTCATTGTTTTCTCCGAGTAAATTCCTCTCTGACCTCCACAGCGCTGTAATAGTTCCTAGAAAAGAGATTCACAGATGTTTTTTCCAGATATAAAAACAAACAGGCAACATTTAATAAAAATCATTAAAAAAATATTCATAAATCATTTTTCCCTGAAAACTCAAAAAAGCCATTTCATCTTCTAGGAATATCAAATACTCTTTATGTATAGTGGGGTTGAAATATGAACACTACAAGTTGTTGCTGATTGCTGCTGTTCGACTGCTTTGAAGCCCCATGTTTAAGCCAGAGGGCAGATTTTTTTTGCTTTATTTGTGTACCGCTGCATCACAGCACAGAGTCATCAGGCAAAATGATCCGCTGTGGCTATCTTCATTTAATGATGTGCAACAAACACCTGCTGCTGCTGCTGCTGGGATCAAACCGAACAAATATTAATGCTTCAGCAGACTAGAGAGTTCAGGAGTGAGTGAAAATGCAGAGTTCAGCCTGCTCTTGTTCCAAATGCATTCTTCGCCTTGTTGAGGGATGTAAAAATAGCTTTTAATACTAAATTTGAGTGGTCTTTATGTTTTACAAGATGAATCCAAATTATTAACTGCAAATTTTTATTTAAGTAATCAAGTGATATATCTTAAAAAGACTGGAGAATCCAGTTATGTTAAAAAGAAATACATTTCATTTAAATTTTATTTATTTTGTATGTTATTATTTAATATTTATATTATTAGTTTATGTTATTATTATTATTATGTTATATTTTTTTGTTATATTTATTATTTTATTATTTTAAATTATTAATTAATTGATATTAATAATTAATTATTTAGATATTTTTAGATCGATATTTAGATATATTTAGGTAGATAATGTAGATATATATGGATTTTATATCTGCTAATTTTTTTGCTTTTTGATATCCTATGTTCTTTAACACTTTTGTCAAATATAATGCTACTGGAAACTTAATTTCCCTGAAGGAGTCTTCCCAAGGGATGAATAAAGTTCCATCAAATCAAATCTAATTTTAGTCAGATTTACATCATTATGGGGTTATCATTGCTATTTGCATATAGTAGCCTCCAAAGTCATCATCTTTAGCTGTAGACATCCATCCATTATCTATACTTCTCATTCATTTTGGGGTCGTAGGGGGCTGGAGCCTATCCCAGCTAACTCTTGTTTAGAGGGAGGGTACACCCTTGACTTGTTGCCAGCCAATCACAGGGCTGTCATGTAGTGAAATACAATCACTTACACACCTACAATTAACGAAGGAATCACCAGTTAACTTAATAAGCATGTTTTTGGTCTGTGGGAAACCAGAGTACTCAGAGAAACACTTGCGGAGGAACATGCAAACTCCACACAGGAGGGCTCCAGTCAACTTTGGGAGTCAAACTAGCAACCTACGTGCTGACTTGTGAGTCTACAAGTCTGCACCATTTTCAGCTGCATCTACAATCTACTCACAGCCTCATCTTTGACCTAAACATGAGAGTCATTGTTTAAAGCACTTTTTTTTGGCAGCTGTGTTGGAGACCAAAATTGCCGAAGTGTTGCACCGTAGTTTACTTCATGAATTGATATTTGCAGAGGCTAGAGTTGTAGAGGAGAGACACACATTTACCATATGTCTGTGCAGTAACTTGCGCTCATTGTAAACACAGTCCAGAAATACTCTCAGAGCACCCAATCAGACACCTGGCAGCATGCTTTTCTCATTCGTTTTGTCGCTTGCTCCTGTGCTGCCATGTTTGTTTACATCCTGTTTACAACTTGGCTCAGCAGCACTATCATGTGGACTTAGTAAGTTATTGGTTTTATCTGTTTTGAACACATGGCTGTATTCAATTTTGGAGATTAATACTTTAAAAAATACCAATACATTGCAACTTTGAAAAGATATAATACTGCCACGCCAAATAACGCAGTACGATACTGCATTGATTTTTTTTCTCCCACCCCCAGTGATCAGTATATAAAGCTAAGAAATCCTCCCTGGTGTTCTTTTGTGTCTTAACTGTTATCAGACAGCTACGAGAGGAGTAAAGATCCTCTTCATCCTCCCTAAAGCTAAGGTGCTAGCTGCTAGCTTAAGGCTACTGCTAGCTTGGAAACAGCACCAGCTTGGCAAAAATTGTAACACAGGCATGAAGTGGGAGTTTCAAAAAGAAGCTGTGTCATTTAGACGACAAAGTTGTTTTTTTTAACTTTTAGTCAATCTGATTGGATCATTAATAAGCCAGTCAATATATTAATATACGTCAATGTTTTTTAACCCCCTAACAATTAGCAAAAAAGATAAATTGATTATTTCACGAGAAATCCACCTTCAAAACACTTCAGGATGGCAGTCTAAATCCAATTCCAGTTAAAAATCGATATCAGCTCCCTCAGGGAATCAATAGCATCAGTCTTTTTACTTATCAATTCACTTCACAATTCCTTCGACTTTGTTTTAAATGCTTTGAAAATGAAGAAGTCACACGTTTATCAGAGGCAGTCAGCAGAAACGACAACAAAGATTTAAAAAATTATGGCAAACAAGGCACAAGTTGTCAAAATTGTGTCTTAATTTTGGACAAAAAGATGCTTAGTGTATCTCTGAAGTTACTGCCACTGAAAACCGATGTGGGCCAATGCTTTTCCACACAGAAAATCAGCATGAATTGATGAAGGAATCTTTAAATAAACGATTTGATAAGTAGAATGAAATCGTATATGACTTTGGTATCAATAAAATCTGATCATAACTAGTTATCATAGTCACAGCCAAGGAAATGGTATCAATGCCATCATTTTTCAGTTATTAAAGAAAAAATCCTTCAATTAAGTTTGTTTTTATTTTGCTAAATGGTCTTGCAGTAATTTGACGTAATTTGCCTTTTGCTGTTTCTGTTTTTAGATGTTTTCATAAACGAATTTGAGGTCAAAACAGCTTTCACACTTTAACATTTCCACAGCACAAATGCTGTAAGTGTTTCTTGGCAGCTCTAATTGAATATCATATCCTGAGTGTTTATGTTTTCTGGCTTAAATTTACGAAGGACACATGAAGTTAATTATTTTAAGGGGGGGCATATTTATCCTGTCAATCACCTGAGCTGTTGTCGTTCCTGAAATGCTCCCCATCACACAGCTACACCATCAGTGAGTGTCACTTGTGTGTGTCAGTTTCCCCCTGACACATTCAGAGTGAGCCATTCAGGGCTCTCTGATTACACAGCTGCTACGACGGGGGCCGGACACTCGATATTATTACTGCAGTTATGAGTGAGCTGCTGGTGGACCAGCGAGGAGCAGGGTCAGCTTCAGCTCAGGTGAATTTACTCTGCTGGTGACCAATCAGGATGACACGCTGGCCCTTCAGACACAGCAGAAGGTAAGCAGCCATGTCAGAACATTTTTTTAGTTCTTATAAGCTGTTTCTTTATGATAAAACAATTTCCAAAGAGACACAGCTGGATCCTGTCTTCACAAATGCATTGTCATCCAGGGCTAATTTGTGAAATTTTGGCAGGGTAGTGTTTCCAAGTGGGGTAAAATTTCCAGTAAATATCTGCAATCTTTCCAAAAACTATCCATGGAAAGTTTGATATTGGAAACTTTTAATGGGAAACCAGTTATTGCAAAAGGATGTGGTAAAGGATGGCAGTAAAATTGGCAAAATACACAAACTGTACTGTAGAGCTTCACCTCATCATCTCTGCATGGGTACATTTAAAAAGTGAGATGATCATTTTTCAAGAGTTAAATGCTTTTCTTGTTTTGTATCAGTTCCTCACACGAATAGACTCTCACACTGAAAGCAACAAGTCTGTTTTTGTAACGTAAAGACTAACTGCTCTTGATGACAAATATTGATATTGGTTATGATGCCTTTGGAAATATTGACATATCAAAAATCAAATATTGTGCACCCCTTTTAAAATCTGTATTGGTTTTCAGGCAGTTTATTAATTAACCAGTTTCCATGCTGAGTCATCCTAAAACATCATCAGTACACATCATACTGATTATTAACCCTTTAATGTCTGAAAACACAAATTATAGCTAGAAAATTCTAATTTTTTGGAGCTGAAATGTTTATTTCCCTTTGTACTGAAATCCTAAAAAATCAAAATTTCCGTAAAATTTAACATATATACATAAGGTGTTTTTGGCAACTGATAATCCATTTGAGGACATTTTTATCATATTTTGATTGTATTCAGATGTTTTTTTTAGTAATTTGTTTATCATATTGATTAGATAGAGGTATCATAAAAGTATGTATCAAATATGATACAAAAGGCATTAAAGGAATGGAAAACTAATCATTGGGCCTTAAAACTGATTTTAAATCAATAATTTGAATATTGTCTTTTACTGTATCACTTTTGAAAATGTATAAATATCTCTCAGAAGCAGGATGTGCAAAGTGATTTTTAACCCCTGTAAACTTAAAATGCCTTATTTAAACCATGAAATGTGCATGTATGATAAGTAACACAGACATTTTTCAATGGCAAGAAACAAAAGTTAAATTTGTTTCTGTAAATTTATACATTCAGACTTTACTAGCATTCATTAAAGGGTTATCGGATGTTTCATTTTATCCAAGTGTAAAACGTGACTTCAGATATTCAAGGAAACAAGAAATGCCGTACACTTTACACTTTATATTTTAGTCGCCTAAATTTACAGTAGATTTTTAAAAAACTTTAGATGACAAAATTATGACTATAACTAAAAGATATTTTAGGCAAAAGACTAAAACTAGGTTAAAAAGTGACCTGAATTAAGATCTGCTCTGACTTTGCTTGAACATTTCTCAAAGACAGTTGAAAACAACAGGCTCTTGTGCTGACACATTTCCATCGACAGCTCTTCTTGCAGACGCTTTACGGGGTAGTAAATGCTGGAAGGTGCACAAAAGCTCTCCAGAGATAAACCTGAAGTGTTCCACATACTCAGCTCCACATCACTTTTATTTGTGCAGCGTCTTGTGTATAATGTGTGCTATGAGCCAGCTGTAACCGTCTCACAGGGAGAAATGAGTCAGCGGAATAAAACTGATGCAGATGTAGGGCATCTTATTGTGACAGTGAGAAAACATTGGCTCCAAAAACTGGGGCCTCCGGGATTCATCAGATATATTACATCAGTCTGAGACTTTTGGCTACAATATACAATATTCACTGGATTATGTGCAGCTCAATTCAGTCCCTCATTTGTGTCCTCATTTCAGATTTTTTCCATCAACAGTCTTCTCAAATTCTTCACAAAACATGTTTCTGTTTGCCTCTTTGCTTTATAATTTCTACAGACTCCTAACAATGCAAATGCCTGAAGGACTGAACGAGCTTCATGTTCTAGTTTTCAACTCCATTTCTTCTGTAGAAATATAAAACTGCATATCGACTCAAATCCTTGGGACTTACGCTGAGTAAATGCCGATCGTCTGGCTCGCATCTCACTCACTGCCCAAAAATAATTACGCACCGACGCTCTCTGGCATGTTGACATGGATGAGAAGCACCTGTTTCCCACCATGTTAAAACCAAAATAATCAGCTGAGTCTATTTTGGCATCATCAGGATGATGAAGCGGTCCCAAGGTGCCTTCTCTTGTTCTCTTGTTTGTTTGTGTGTGTGTTGGTCTAATGAGTCAGATTAAGGAGAGTCAAGTGATGGATTTAGAGGATCTGTTACTGGGAAACGATAAGAGATCTGTCTTCATCGTCAGGGAAACACTCAGAAAACAATATATCAGGATGTCTGAAGGTAGTCACGTTACTATGGAACTGTTTAGGCATAAAATTGATATTGGTGATATCAACCTTAGTTCAGCTCTACTGTTACTCTAATCTGGAGTACATGTACTCAATTCTGGACAGGTAGAGTGTGAGTAGACTGTACTAGTGAAGTAAAACTTGTCACAAGTAGTACAAAGTAGATCGAAAAATATTCACTAGCGCTACTAGTAGATTGTTTTGGGTCTGCTATTACCACTAGTAGACTTAAAAATATTGTATTTCCTAGTACTACTACTAGAATGTTAAAGACTAGATTAGTAAAGCTTTGGGTTTTTACTACGAGTTTTTAAGATATATCGATATGATTTCGAACGGGATTTAGGGTTAAGACAATATTGTATTTATTGATATAATTTGTTTTGTATTAAAGTCACTGCGAGCTGCCATTTTGCCTACTTCTCTTGACTCTGTGCTGTTATTAGACCAGGGGTGCATGACTGGTGGCCCGTGGGCCACATAAGGTCCTTCACCCCACTCAGTGCGGCCCACCAATTGTTTCCCAAAAGAAAAAAAAATCAAACTTTTTTCTCAGAAGTTTGACTTTAATCTCAGGAAGGCTCCTATCTAAGAGTTGTGTTTCAGTGCTCTCAAACGTCTGACTTTGGGCTTAGAATTCAAATTTTCTCTGAATTTTGACTTGAATGCCAGGATTATGTTTTTTTTTTTCATCAGAATTAAGACAGAATTTTTGAATACAGACAGTGATCTCAGAATCTTTACTTTAATTTAAGACCAGCCTTCCATCTTACAATTGTGATTTTCTTTCTCCAAATTCTGACTTTAGACTTAGTATTCTGACTTTTTTTGTAGAATTGTGTATTTTGTTTCCACAAAATTCTGATTTGAATCTCAGTATTTTGACTTTAATCTCATGTTTCAGATTGGTTTTTTTTTTTTTTTTTTATCATTATTCTGCCTTTTAATTAAGAATTCTTCCTTTTTTAGTATTCCTACTGTTATTTCAGAACTCTCTCTATTTTTGTCAGACTTGGAAACAAAATTCTCTTTTTTTTTTTTTTGTCAGTGGTCCTGATCCTCTCCTGTAATTTTCTGTCTAGAATTCCCTTCACCTTAAGCATGTACCATAACAAAGTATAAACATAACAGTGACCAGTTTCCTCAGAAAATTCCGTGTGTTTGTTACTAACCATTGACTTCACATTTCTTTGCACCTCTTGCTGGCATTGAATATAATTTCATTGTAATTAATCACTCTGTCTTTCATTAAGTTCAGCTGAAGATGGTGACAGCTCTCGTTTCTGTGGTGTTATATCTGAGTCTGAGTTGGTTTTGGAGAGGAGAGGATCTCTGTGTGTTACTCAGCTCACAGTAAAAACGGAGCAGTAAACAGTGGAGGGTTATTTTGAGACTCTGTAAAGTTTACAGCCAGTTCTGTTGTTGCTGCAGTGTTCTGAGTACAATGATGCAGCTAAAAAAACAGAGAGATTTCATTACCACACTGTAGGGCAGCTGGATATCTTCTACTCTTCAAAATCATTGGATTAGGGACCTAGAGATTAATTCCACACCATCATGTAAAAACAGGGGTGAAGGGGATGGGAGGAAAAGTTGTTAAATCTTAGAAAGAGCTGATAAAAAAACAAACATCATTCAGATTAGAGAACAAACTCTTATCATTATTAAAAACTGAGACAATTAGTTGATAAAGATGGCAGTGGTGAGATGGGTGTGACCACCACCCCTGCTTTGACTCCAGATGGGGGATCTCGCTGCTGGTCTCTGTTGCCATGGCAGCTGATAAAGACACCACAGGGAACACAGTGATTGTGGGATAACAGACGTATTCATTAAAGAAACACCATCATGTGAGTGGAGAGCAGCGACAAGTTGGTGTGATATATCAGAGATTGGTGATGAAGAGATGATCAAATCTGCTCTGAAAATTGAAGTAAGCTGAGAAAACATTTGTACTGAGTGAGGTCAACTCTGGATTGTATTTTATCATCAGTACCAGCGATAACAAGGGCCAAAGGCATAATGGTTTTATTTTTGACTATTTAACTGCCTTTAATTTTTCTCAGTGAGATCTTAAGCTCTTTTTGGAGGTTGTTCCATGGCCAAGGTGCACTGTGAGGAAATGCAGACTTCCCCAGATCTGTAAGGGGTACAGTAAAGAACAACAAATAAGAGGATCGCAGCAGGTAAACAGCAGAGCTGAAACAAATGAGGCTACAGAGGTATGATGGAAATTTAACAAGCTTTACCCTGTAGATAAAAATGTACCAGTGCTGTTGTCTGTGGACTGATAAGGATGTTCATCTTAGGGTTGAACGATTTTAGGAACAGATCTAAATGTGATTTTTCTGGCAGATATTGCGATTTCATTTTGATTCACGATTTTCTTCAAATCAAGCTTCAGTGCTATATTCACTATGTTTACAGTACAGACAACAGTAAGGAAATCAATGATCTAAAGCACGTAACACATTAGTTATCATCTAAGATTGATGAAAATAATCTGTTTTCATTATTTACGGGATACTCCGACTTCTACTCCTAAACAGAGGCTTTGTGTTGTTGACCTGCTTAACCATAGCATCAAGTTTTGCTTTATGAGTGATTGTGATGCTGTCCTGGTGGCCATGGACGGAGCATTTCTCTCCATTTTATGGTTTATCGGTCTGAACTCTGTAAAAGCAACTTTGTTTGATAAAGGAATTAGATATTAAAAGTGAGATTAATTCACCAGATTTGATGGTAATCCTGAAATCCTGCTTCTTCTTACCCTCAGGTTATGCCACCCCAAAGGCTTCCTGGACCCCCAGCCCTGAAAGAGAAAGGCTGATCCCTGCCCCCCTCCCCAGGATCCTGCTGCTCTGCACCCCGTCTTTCCCTCCATCCCTCTCCCACTGAATCCCCTCATCCACCTGTTACCCCCGTCATCCTCTGCCGTTAGCTCTGTTCATCCTCTGACATCTCTCTCCCACAAATCCTTCCCATCTTAGCCCCCCTTTCATTTCATTCCAGCCACATAAGATCCCTCCTCCGCAGGCCCCACTGACGCGTCATAGAGCTATTCTTCTCCCACTGGCTGCACGCCGGGACCCATGGCTACAGGAGGTCATGCCCCAGAGATAGACGTGTTAATCAACCTACAAGAGGTGAGAGCGCTTAAAGACCTTTATGATGTCTGTGGAGTTCATAAAGAGGACATGGAAAGACAAACTAAATTTTATTTTCTTAAATACAGGACGAGTATTTGCTACACAAGTTCTGGTCAAACTTAGTCATAGGATTTTTTTTAACACATTTAGGCCAAAATGTTTTCTAAACTCTTGGCTGATCAAAGTAGCCACCTTTGGCAGATATAACAGCTGAACACACTCAAGACATTCTTTCTGCAATAGAAATCAAATATTCTTCAGAAAGTTCTTCCCACGTCTGTTGCAGAAGTTCCCATAAATGTGTGGCACTTGTAGGTTTCTTTGCTTTTACTCTTCTGTCCAGTTCATCCCAAACCAGCTCGATGGGGTTCAAGTCTGGAGACTGTGCTGGCCACTCCATGTTTTCAAGCTTCCCATCTTGTTCTTTTTTCCTGAGGTAGTTCTGGCATAGCTTGGACTTATGTTTTGGGTCATTATCTTGCTGTAGGATGAACCCCTGACCAATGAGGCGCATACCAGAGGGTACTGCATGGCGCTGCAGAATGCTGTGGTAGCCATTTTGGTTCTGGGTGCCTCTCACTCTGTACAAGTCACCAACCCTGGATCCAGGAAAACAGCCCCAGACCATCATGCTTCCTCCTCCATGTTTGACAGTTGATCCTTTCACCTACTCGATTGCGTACAAAGATCCTGCGTGATAAACCAAAGATTTCAAATTTTGATTCATCAGTCCATAATACTTTCTTCCAGTCTTCAGTAGTCCAATGGTGGTGTTTCATGGCCCAGGCAAGCCTCTTTGTGTTATTCTAACGTCTTAGCAACGGCTTTCTTGCTGCAACTCGTCCTGTCAAAGCTGCACCTTGAAGTCTTCTCTTCACAGTTGAAACTGAGACTTGCTTACTACGACCACTATTAGGCTGTACTTGAAGCTGTTGTCCTGTGAGCCGCCTGTCCCGCAAACTATTAACTCTCAGAAATTTGTCCTCTGATTTAGATGTGGCTTTGGGTCTGCCAGACCTCTTCCTGTCAGAGTTCCCCCAGTTTCTGAGCGCCTTTTGAAGGTGAAGAAAACTGTACTCACTGACACCTTGACTTTCTTTGCAATTTGTCTGTAAGAAAGACCTACATTTTTAAGTGTTATGATCAGTGTTATGATGGTCTGTCTCTCTTCCATTGTTAATTGCCTTTTTCTTGCCATGTTTGTAGCAACACATGCCTTTCTGCAGTACAATGCTGTTCAACTGATGCTCACAAGGGTATGGTGCCACAGGGTATGCTGTTATGCAGACAGAGGGGGCTGTGAGCGATCAAGAAAAGTTGGAAGACCTGTGGGAATTAGTAGAGCCAGCTTTAGAGGCTTGATCGACCTTCACTGCTGCAGAACAGCTTTGAATTGTTAACCCATTTCATGTTCACTGAAAGAGGCCTTTTTGTATAATTCTGAAATGTACATAATTTTTCAGTTTTGAGTAACCTAAACATTTCTTTTAATGGCAGTACAGCACTTACCTTTGTGACATTTCAAGCTATTCATTGGACTTGCACGACTTGAGTTGCAATAAATACCTGGAAAAATTGGGGTATTCTAAAACTTTTGACCAGTAGTGTGTATGTATATATATATATATATATATATATATATATATATATATATATATATATATATAAACACCTTATGTTTTGTTTTTTTGTTTTTTTAGAAATTTTGGGCAAAAGTTGAGATATTTATTTGTGAGTTAATTATCTTTGCCTTGGAGGTTTTGTTTTTTTCTGGTGTTTTTTGTTTTGTTTGTTAGTTTGTGAAAAGGATAACTCAAAACATGATTGAAAGATTTTTGTGAATGTAATTTTTATTAAAATTACAATGTATTTATTTACCTGATTTATTTTACTTATTCTTATTATTTTATTTATATTTTTAATATACATTTTTTAAATCTGTAACATTGTCTTGCTGTTAATTTAGAGCTGGGGAATTATTGTTATAGTAGCTTTATTTGTTTTGTGTTTTTTAAAAAAATTATTTAAAAAAATGCCTTGTTTTAGGGAAAGGGAGAACTTTTGTGGTTTTTATAGTGATCCCACTCCAGAGGCTAATCCAGGAATTTTTAAAAGGATTTTAAAGGAAAACAGTACTATCTACGGCAGTTTTCCACATTTTTGACAATAACTGGATGATAATGGTGGAAATGCCTTAGCAGAGCTAAAAAGGTAACGAGCTAACTGAACAAATTTGCAAGGCATGCGCTGAATTTTGGGGAATCAGCTGATTTTGCATTTATTGTTGTAATCACAAAAATCATGAAATTCTCTGAGACATATTCTGTTCGCTTCACAGTCTTGCAGTTGACTTTGAACAGTGACTGATTTAAAAAATGAAACTGTTTATTCAGGCTTCTGAAAAGTGTTGGAAAGCATAACTCTGCATCAGGTGTATAATATGTACAAAGTCCATTACAGCAGGACAGCAAATGGAGCTCTCAGTGTTTGCCGTCTGGTTGAAACCTTGAGATCGGCTTGTTTGACGGATAAACGCAGCACTCTGTGTCTGCGTGAACTCTTTTCTGCAGAATCACACTCATGCCACATTTTCATACCAAAGAGCTGCCAAGTATGCGCTCCATAACAGAGCGGGGAGCATTGTTAGAGGAGCACTTGAGATTTTTATGCTGGAACTGAATACATGTTGGTTGTTGCATTTCCTGTTCCTTGGATAATGTATTTTCTCAGCTGGACCTGATGTTTCAGGAGGAGGACTTCAGCTTTATCTGTTTATTCTCTTTCCCCCTCAGGCCACTGCTGCCCTTTGAAACAGCCCCTGTATTATGAATGTGGAAAACAAGAGGCTTGTTTGGTTCTGTCTCTGCAATGCTCTGTCAGTTTTACAGGAGAAAAGCAAAGCCAAGCTCTGTTTAATGTCATTTTGTTCATTTAGGACATTTTTTATAAGATTTAAAACTTATTTATGTTGATGGATCTAATTGAAGCTATTACGAGTTATTACCAGTGCTTTCAAAGGATGCTTTAGATTTTCATTACATTATGTTTTTGCTGGCGTATGTTTGTTTGTTTGTTAGCAAGATGACGCAAAAACTACTGGACAGATTTTGCTGAACTTTCAGGAGATGTTGGTAATGGGCTAACTTAAAAATGATTAGATTTTGGTGGTGATCCAGATAACCGCCATTAATGAACAATTGTTTTTGCTCAATAACTGTCTAACTAATAATGATATCAACATGATTCTGAGTGCTAGGTGTGGGTTTTCAGGGTCAAGGAATCATATTATGATGGTAACTTTATCATGGAACTACTGCTTATTGATGTAACAGCAATACGTGAGCTAGTTTAAAATTGTCTCCTCCTTTCACATGAGCATATTGTGTTCAAATCATAGACTGTAAAAGAATTGGACAAGGCCATGTGATGTGCACATACTGATAACAGATTGGAAAGTATTTTTTCTGACTCTGAAACTGGAATGCTGATAACTCAAATACGACGTCATTCCCACTCCCCTCTTCCCAGTTCTGATGTAAATGGAACGCAGCAACACTGCACGCCATCTCAACAGAACTTTAGCTCAGCTCAAGCCATTTCCAGAACCAGGCTGTTGATCAGTATTAAGTACTATCATTAGGGTAAAATTTTTCAGCTGCCAGCGCTAAGCGGACATTTGGGGTACTACAGGCTTTGGCACTTTTGCATACGCCTTTAGTCCTGGAGGTTACTGTCTGGTTTTAACTTGCATTTGTTGATTTTTGGATGAACTGTGCTAACTAATAATGGTTTTCTGGAGTGTTCCTGAGCCCACGTGGTAGTATCCTTTACTGAATGATGTTTGTTTTAATGCAGTCCCACCTGAGGGATGGAAGATCACGGGCATTCAGTGTTGGTTTTCAGCCTTGCTGCTCAAGTGCAGAGATTTCTCCAGATTCTCTGAATCTTTCAATTTTATTATTGACTGTAGATGATGAAATCCCAAAATTAGGTAGGGATTAGGAATTAGGTATTCAGAATTAAGTGATTCGGAATTAAAGTATTCTCCTTCGTGTTTACATGGAAACATTTATTCTGAATTGAGGTTTACATGGAAAACACATTTATTCGCCTTTATTCAATTCCGCTTAAGGTCTGGGTGTTGGGAATGGTTCTGATTGGACAGGGAGCGGACTTGACGTAATGACGTATTTACGTCTACTGGTAGAAAAACTCCAGTTCAGCGTCTCATTATTTCCAAATCTTCCAAGGGTCTTGTTAAATAAATTGTCTCGGCTTGAGTCCAACGCTTGCTTCAATCGGCCATCCTGTTCCCGTCAGCGTCCTGTGCGTCATCGCGACAGGACAAGGGAACGAGCATGCGCAGAATGACCGGAATTAATTTAAAGCGGAATGAACGTATTCATGATCGAGGAATTATTAAATTCAAATTTAAAATCAGAATAAACCAGTCACTTACTTTGGAATTAAGTTTTATTCAGAATTACTATTTTCATTCGGAATAAGGTGTTTACAAGGTCATTTTTAATCTTTTTAAAGAGGGTTTAAGTTTTATTTGGAATTAAAGGGGAATTAGCGCTCTCATGTAAACGTGGTAAATGTGAAACACTGACATTGTTGTTAACCTGTTGGACTGTTTGCTCATGCGGTTGTTCACAAAGTGGTGAACCTCACCCAGTCCTTGCTTGTGAATGACTGAGCCTTTCAGGGATGCTCCTTTTATACCAAATCATGACACTTACCTAGGGCTAAGCGATTTTAGGAAAAGATCTAATTGTGTTTTTTCGGGCACATATTGCGATTTTGATTCACGATTTTCTTCAAATCAAGCTTCAGTGCAATATTCACTGTGTTTACAGTATAGACAACAGTAAGGAAATCAATGATCAAAAGCACAGAACACATTATTCATCATATAATATTAATGATAAATAATCTGTTGTCATTATTTACGGGATACTCCAACTTCTACTCCTAAACAGAGGCTTTGTGTTGTTGACCTGCTTCCCAGCACTTCCGTAAATGTAAGTTGCCTGTAAATCTGTAAAATAGTAAAATAGTTCACACGATTGTGTTGTCTGAAATTGCAATTTCGATCTGAAAACGATAAATCTTTCAGCCCTACACTTGCCTGTTTCCAATTAACCTGTTAACCTGTGGAATGTTCCAAACAGGTGTTTTTTAAGCATTCCTCAACTTTTGTTGCCTCTGTCCCACCTTTTTGGAACAAATTAAAATTTTGTGAATATTTAGAACAAAATAACAAAGTTTATCAGTTTGATCGTTAAATATCTTGTTTTTTGCCGTGTATTCATTGAATATAGCTTAAAAGAGATTTGCAAATCACTGTATTTTGTTTTTAATTTTTTTACACTATTTCCCAATTTAATTGGAATTGGTGTTTGTCGTCTTATATTCTGCTCATGCAGTGATATGGACAGAGGGACAACATGCTCAAATTTAAATTGAAATACATTTAGTAATGAGATAATCATTTTGGAATAATTGCTCATAAACATCAGCTGTTGAGAGGAGAGCAAAGCCAAACAGAGCTGCGGATATTTATGTTGGTGCCGTTTGTTGGTCTGGGAAATGAGCCAGCTGCCTCTATCAAAGGGGAGAGATGAAGGGGGTGGGATGCAGCTTTTAAACACTGAGAAACAGAAAGAGCAGGAGGCAGCAGAAAGCAGGCTAATCAGAGGCAGACAAAGTTATTGTGCTTTATCAGCCTGTATTGTAATAAGAGAGATAATAAGCAAAGAATACGAGTCATATTTCAAACTGATCCCCTTTAGAGCTTTTAAATATAATCTCCTCTCTGCCTGGCTCTGGATTGTTTAGTCTGAATAATAAATCTGTCAGTAGAGACAAACATACAGCGATTTATTGTAGCAGTACTGTAGCCTGGAGGCATCAGCTCTGACGTACAGACATCTACAGACTGTGCTGTGTCTCATTTCAGGGGACGCATCCTTCAGATGACCCAGCCTTTGTAGCCTGTGTAGACAGCCAAGAGTCTGAAATGAGAAGCTCTGGTCTGTAAAGGTTTTCCCTTTGTGTGCTAATCTTGTTGGCTAATTATTTTCATCATATTTTTCGTCAACAACCTTTTTTCCCCGACGCAAACTAGACAGTAACTAATAAAAACAAGTGCACATGGACAAAAACTAAAACTACATTAACTGACTTTTTCATTAACATAAAAACTAGATGAAAATATTTGTCAGAGACTTAATCCAAGCAGACCTAATTTGGTCATGTAGAAAGCAGGGACAAGTTAGTATCCAATCACAGCTACTTTGGTTGTGTGGAGAGGTTGGATGAGTTAAGAGGGACATCCAATCACACCTGCCTTAGCTTGGTGGTGGCGGGATAAGTTGGGGAGCGATCCAATCAGAGCTACTCTCTACAGAACTGATATATTGATGTAGAGCAGGTTCACTGTTTGTTGTCAATTCTGGTATTTGTAACTGAGATGCTCTGCCAGGTAATACTAATAATAATAACTTTATTTATATAGCACCTTTAAAAACAGATGTTTACAAAGTGCTTTAACAGACAGAACAAAAGCAAAAAAAGGCAGAACTTTGAGCACAATAAAATCAACAAAATCAACAATCAGGTCAACAGAGACCGAAAGAGTCAGAGGAAAAGAAACAGAGGGTAATGTTAATTAAAACAACAAAAGGAAAGAAAATGGTAAACTGGTGAGAGGGAGACAGCTGACATATATAATGATAAGGAGACAGTAAGACAATTGATAGATAATAGGTTTATAGATACATAAATTGATGACAGTTGTTAGATCATAGATGATGGATGATAGATGATAGATGAGGTAGCCTAAATAAAGGTGACTGCATTTCACACAAAAGTTTTTTTTTCCTGTTAATTTACTAGCATTCAGTAAAGGATTATTAGATGTTTCCTTTTATCCAAGTGTAAAACATGACTTTGGAAATTCAAGGACACAAAAATGCCTTACACTTAACACTTCATATTTTAGTCGACTAAATTTACAGAAGATTTCATCAACTGAAACTAGACTAAAATCAAAACAATTTAGATGACTAAATTATGACTAAAACTGAAAGGTATTTTAGGCAAAAGACTAAAATTAAAACTAAATTAAACAGTGCTGTCAAAATTAACTCTGACCTGAATTAAGATCTGCTCTGATTTTGCGAGAACCTTTCTCAAAGATTGTTAAAAACAACAGGCTCTTGTGCTGTAATGACACATTTCCATTGACGGCTCCTCTTGCAGATGCTTCATTGATTTTACTGATACCCATGCCACGAACGATTCCTCTTATCAGTTAAATTTTTTAACGTTTCCCTTGATTCCTGATTAATTCTATGTAGGCAAAAGTTCGCCTACACAGGTGTTTATTGGCAAGAATGTCGAACAAATGTCACTCCTGATGGTCAATGCTGTGCCGTACAGATAAATGCTCCTGCAAGTTTCTGGTGTTGGCACTTCATGAAAAATGTGCAGTCAGCATCTTCTTGTCAAAAATTGAGTTCTAATTTTGTCCACTTCTGCCCCTCTCTACCATGATTTTTGACTTTTTTTTTTACCTCCGCCAAGGAGGTTATGTTTTTGCCGTCGTATGTTTGTCTGTTTGTTTGTTAGCAAGATTACGCAAAAACCACTGGACGGATTTTGCAAAATTTTCAGGAGATGTTGGTAATGGTCCCAACTTAAAAATGATTGGATTCTGGTGGTGATCCAGATAAAACGATAGTTTTTGTTCAGTAACTGTCTAACTAATAATGATATCAACATGATTTTGAGTGCTAGGTGTGGGTTTTTAGGGTCATGAATCATATTATGATGGTAACTTTATCATGGAACTATTGTTTGTAGATGTAACAGCAATATGTGAGCCACCTTGGCAGAGGTTTGCACTCTCTGAGTGCTTTCTAGATTTTGTTATTGTTTCTGCTGACTGCCTCTGATGAGAGCATGGAGTTATCAATTTTCAAAGCATACAGAACAAAGTAGAAGGAATTGATAAGGGAATTTATTAGCAAAAAGACTAAAGATATCGATTCCTTGAGGGAGTTGTTATCAATTTTCAGCTGGAATTGTTTTTTGTTTCTCATCCCTTGTCAACATAGACCTGAAAATTTTGCTTTGAATTGAAAAGTAATCTATTTGAGGTCATAAATTCAAAACACTTCAGAACTGTGATAAAGTGTGAGGAATGTGCTTGTAGGACAGCCCTAGCAAAAACTCAAACATTGAGCCACAAAATCACAAACAGCACCACTGATGTGTGAGATGGAAAAAAAATCCCTTAACACACCTTTAAGCTCAAAGGAAAGCAACACATGTCCCACTAAAGAAAGTTTTTTTTTTTTTTTTTATCACGGTGAGCGTACAAACACAAAAACACAACCTCACACACACTCTCTCATATTAGTCAGCAGCTGATAAATATTTTAATGTCTTTCTGGCTCGGCATTCCATTAGATATGAAATATTGATGCTGCAGCAGACGTGGTGCAGATCAGAAGAAAAGGTGATGCAGCAGGTTTTTCTCTGAACACTGACTCAGCTCAGGGGTCAGCTTTATTAGTGTAGTTTTGCTTTCTCATGTTATGATTGATAAAAAAAAAAAACCTTTAAAGGGTGCTCTGAAGTGACATGGATCAAAAACTGTGTTGATGTAGAAGGGCAAACTGTCATCAAAGGTTGCCAGCTTTCATTACAGGGATATCTGGATAAGTAGATCCAAAAAGTGTCACCACAGCTGAGTGAAAACTCCTCTGTGCTCCAGTTTTTATACAGTCAAGTCCTTCCTGACGGCAACACATCCCTAAAGTCTTGTTTATATCACTATTTTTATTTAACCCTGTTCATTCAGCAGCAGTACTCTCCTGGTTGCTTCCTGGGCATGGGGCCGATGCTGCAGGAGTGGGCGAGGCTTGGACACTGGATTAAAGCAGGAGGAACAAACCAGTTGGATGCAGGTGGAGGGGTGAGGCTCAAAAAGACCTCCAGAGTGGTTATTTTTAATGTGTTTTCACACCAAAACTTGTTAGAATAAAATAGAATACACTGTAAATGATTTTTTGAAAAGTATTTTTACCATAATATCTACAGCAACCTACTGTAAAAAATCTATGCAGTAATTTACTGCATGTGTATTGTGGGAAAACATACTGATTTCTGTAAAATTAACAGAATTTTGCTATAAAATGTACAGTTACCTACTGTGACATGACCATACTGTAAATTACTGAAAAGGGCAATGGATCAAGGGAAATTTCAATTTTGCCAGGGAAAACTGACCAATAGCAGGCAAGATTTCTTTAAGTGAATATTTCGGGTGAAACAAATGTTTGAGTAAGTGTGTTTTATTGAGCAAGAATTGATGTATGCATTTTTTTTATTTACAGAATGATAGCTTGCTTATCAATGACCAGTTAAATCTTTAAAGATCCAGTAATGTAAATTAAAATACAAGTTCTCTATAATTTAAAATGCATTAAAAAAGTTGTAGAAAAAATACTGTAGTGATACTGAAAATGAAAATACAGCGAGGATGCTGTTTTAGAAAATACAGTAATTATGCTCTAAATGGAAACAGTAATGATACCTTGAATAGAAATACAGTAGCAAAACTACTATAGAAAATACAGTAATAATGGTGTAAATTAAAATAGTCATGCTACTGTAAAAACGTTTACAATAACTTACTGGCATCTTGTTGCCAGTAAACTATTTTAAATTTACAACCTTTTTACAGTGTAGCTCTTTATTGTCACTATATAAACACTTGTTAGGCACCAGAATTTGTACAGTGAAACATAGTTTGGTATCTTCTGTGGCAGCAAAGAACACAAATAAATAAACATATAATAAAATAGAGACAAGTTAAAAATATGATTAATATATCTGACGACTATAGCTAAAGAGATTTAAAGATTTTTATGTACATCAGGGCATGTAGAGAGAACTGAAAGTTGGAAGTGAGGTGAAAATATGCTTTCTGTAGAGAAATGCTTTCAGTGTTTGTTTTTCATTTAAAAAGAAATGCGGTCCAGATCTAATAAAACTCCTCCTAAAGCTGTTAGCATCTATGCTAATCTTTTCACAAGTTGTTATTGATTCTTAACAGGAATTGGTTTTGAATTCCCATCCGTAATCAGGAGTGTCATGTGTCTGACATTGTTGGCCCATGATTGGTGTAGGCTGTTTTTTTTTTTTCCCCAAACATAAATTCCATGAAAACCAGGAAAAGAATCATCTGAAAGATCGAAAAGAAAAGTTGATAATGGCAGTCATACCGAAGTTAAAGCAGAGGACCAGAGAACCAGAGGAATATTTTAAAGTCTATAGCAGGGTAAGCCAACACGGTGCCCGCTGGTAGCCCACAGGGAGCCTTTGAGGTGCCTGCAAGGACATTCTGAACTTAACATTATTTTGTCACCACAAACATCGAAATTAATGGCATTTTTTTAATCTTATTTTGATATATGTTTTGCGAATAAATCATACTTGCATCAACACAAAACAAAACAGCAAATGTAAGATGTATGTCATATTGTTAGCAAGAGAGCTCAAGAGTGACAGTGTCACCTGTACAAAAAAGACAAAAGTCTGACTTAATTGGTTAAATTTAAAAAATAAATGAATAAAGATGTTTGTAATGTTCTCACATTATTTATTAATCATGTGTAATTCTTGTTGTGAGGAATCATTAAAAGTAAAAAATAAACCTACAGTGTTATAGGTAGCAAATTAAATGCACATTAATTATTTTAAGATTTACCGTACAATTTATATTACTTAAAAACATTAAGTCAAAACAGTTGTAGTTTGGTGACTTGGCTCTACAGTAAGTTAACAAAACCAACACCTCACTATGAATGATGAAGTCTTCTGTTTGTAAAATCTGTTAACATAACTCTCACGCACTTTGTGCCGTCAAACTCCTGCTCACATCCTACCTCCAGCACCTGAGCAGGGGTCGCCCTCCTCCTGCGTCCCTCCACCATAACTTACTTCAAAGCTGACATGAAATGCTTTTTAGACATTTGCTCAATCGGAGCTTCAGCCAAGAACAACCAGGTTCAGCTCTAATCCAGTTATTATTATTTTTTTTAATATTAATGCTTTATTAAACGTTTGAACTATCACTGTCACATCTCAGTCTGCAAACCACATGGTCTGTTTTACATTTTTACATGGCTTATAAAAGGTATTAATATTACCAAGAAACTACAAAAGTAATGATAATAATGATAACAATAGTAATAATGATAATAAAAAAAAATAGCAAATACAATAAAAAGTAAAAAAGATAATCAACATTTATATAGATATATTTATCCAAACACACATGTATTAAACACAAATCTTCACATCTCCCCAAAGACTATTAAAATAAAAACAAAATAAGAAATAAATAATAATACATTAAAGAAGAAATATATGTACCTCCATCAACATGCACCATAATTCAATCATTTATTCGAGGCTGATTCATCATTGCATTCTGTTTACAATATTCATCTTAAGCCCTTGCCTTAGTGTCAGTGCATTTCAAATAATCTTCCAGCTTTATGAAATAATTCTCAGTCCTGTTATTGCAACTAAAAGATATTTTTTCAGATGATGCCATCTTTGCCAGCTCTGTGAACCATCCCTGAAAAAATGTTTTACCGGAGTTCCTCCAGTTTCTCATTATAATTTGTTTTTCAACCATTATACTTGTCTGAATGAAGTCACAGGGTTCCCACGCGTCCTGGAAAACCTGGAAAATGATTGATCAATTTTCCAGTCATGGAAAACATATGGAAAATGAGGAAAAAAAGGTAGAATTCCCTGGAAAAGTTTGAATTGTCCTGGAAAATGATTTATCTTCCTTCTACCTTGTTGGTGAACAAAATCAAACATAGGTAATGAAGTAAAAATGTACTTGACAACTAATACACACTTAACCATAAAATATGAGTAGATAAAATAATGTAAGTTAAGGAATAAAATATAAACTCAAAACAATGGTGACAAAAAGAAATGATAAAAAATGATTTAAAAAATCAGCATCTATTAATAATAGAGCAGAGTAAATAAAGATACAAAATAAGTATAAACCATAAATTTCTAATAGTAAGACACTACATAAAAGCCAGACTAAAAAGATAGCTAGTAGACAATGTTCAGCGTATCGTCTCGGACAAAAGTCAAAAACTATTTTAATTATATTTTTTAGACATTCATGAACCTTCAGCCAGTAATTCTGAATCATGTAACATTCCCACAAGTGAGGAAAAGTCCCTTTGGAATTACATTTCCAACAGTTATCATTGTCCCTAAGCTTCATCCTGAAAAGTTAATTGAAATAGTGATTTAAAATAATCCTGTCATTTTTAATTTTCTTCTTCTTCTTATTCCCTCTTGAATTACACTGGAGCACTAAAGTCAGGGTCCTACACTGCTCACCAGAGGAGGGTGAGACCAGCAGGATGTAAGTGGTAGAAATTAAACCAGAACCTTAAATAATGGACTGAGATTAGCTGTGTGACCGTTAAAGAAAAGGCTTTTTTTAACCCCCTTTTAAAAGTGTCCTTTTATATTGGGTCTTGCTTTGTCTGCCTCAGCTCGGTGTGGAAAGGTAGCTGATATCATTAAACGCATCCTGTCCCTTCGTCCCTCTGGTAATTAGGATGTAATGGAGCCTTGGCACAGAGAAATCGGAGACCACAGAGTGGCAGCCGTAGTGTTCGTCGTGCCAGGACCAATCTGAGGTGGAAGATGGGTCCTGCCGTGGTGATTTGACCTATCAGAGGCACCGTACTTTCAGGCAGGACCCTCCCATCGGGCTCCACTGTCTCCAGGGGGCGTCTAATGCATTTGTTCTTTGCTGCTTAGCACTTTGTGGTATTGATTTAATGTCCTCTGTACATCAGGTGGAGGATGCACACACTCCAGGTACCTATAGTGTATGATAGCAGAGCACATGTTTTTCTATGACAGCAAAGAGGAAACTCAGAAGACACTTTGATTTGTTTTGTGGAAAAAAATGTCCAGCAGATTTAAAATCAGAGTTAGATATGCCAATCCTGCACTGATTCTGATCATATTTTGTGTTTTGATAGAATTCATCAGTTGAAGAGTCAGCTTTTTCTTGGGATTCACAATTTTAAAGATATGTTGATATTCTTCTTGTGATATACTTTCCAGCCATTATATGAGATTTATCTGTTATTCTCTCTCATTGTTTAGAGTTGTATAGGCAATCTGATTTAGATTGAGATTATTACCTCCACCAAGGAGGTTATGTTTTTGCCGATGTTTGTTTGTTTGTCTGTGTTCAAAATAACTTGAAAAGTTATGGACGGAATTGGATGAAATTTTCAGGAAATGTGTGGAATGGGATAAGGATCAAATGATTCGATTTTGGGACTGATCCAGATCACAATCCGGATCCAGGATTTTTTTTATTTTGAGGGATACTTCGTCATTGGGAGATTGTGTTGGGGGTGGACTGAAGCTGCCTGGCGGAGGTCTGAGCTCTGAGTGCTTTTCTAGTTTGATTTGAATATAGACCATAAACATTAATACCAACTTTGAATATATTTTAATCATTAAAGTAGTTAAATGTATTAGTTTGAGTTAAAACTATGAACTAGTTTAAATATTTAAGCATCAGTGTTGTAGTCGAGGCACCATAGCTCGAGTCCGAGTCGAGTCCGACTCCTCAGTGTTTGGGCCCGAGCAGAGTCTGAGTCACCAAAAAAAATCTGAGTCGAGTCCGAATCACAAAACAAACAAAAAAAAGAGTGGAGTCCAAGTCGAGTCCTCTCACCTGAGTCGAGTCCAGGTCTAGTCCTCAGTACCTTAGCCCAAGTACTAGAAAAAGTTCCCCGAGCCTAAGTCTGAGTCCTCAATAATGAGGTATCTGACAGAAGTACCGGACAGTATTCCTTGCATTCACAGGACCTCATCATGCTCCAACAAATGCACTGACTAAAACTGGGAAAAGGTTTTTTTAGCTCAGCTGTTGAACAAATGATCCAAAGATATGACTCAGATGTCTGTTTTTTTAATCCACGATGTTGTGCTTGTAAATTGTTTTTGTCTCTTTAGTATTCTGTCTGTAACTTTGTGTTTTTTGCCGCTGTCTGTCTTTGCCAGGTCTCTCTTGAAAAAGAGGTTTTTAATCTCAATGGGACCAAACCTGGTTAAATAAAGGTTAAATTAAAAAAAAATTGTGCGCACTAGGCACACAATTTGGAATAAAACCCAAATGGGCATAGGTAAATATAAAACGTTATTATATTTTTGTCAGAAGACACAGGAAATAGAAGATAAACTGCATCCGGGTGACAACAAGATGGCGACCATCTACTGTGCTAACTTCTTTTGATACAGAAATTGGATTAGATAACGTACCTAAAAGACCTAACTTTTGGATTTATCATGACGCATTACTTTTACGAAGTCTCCAAAAAGACACTGATGTTTCAGGAGAGATATCTCAGCCTCTGGAAGAGCTACGATCGCACCAGAGGGCTCATCAGAACGGCTAAGTTGTTAGCTTTCGATCAAAACAATCGGTAAGTGGCTGTGATAAACGGTTGTAAAGTTACTCACTTCACTGGGTGCATCCTAGATAGATGTGTTAGAGTTAGACGTTGCCCCAGTCTTCTCTTCAATGGCTCTTTTACATAATAAACACGTTGCGTTTGAGAGCAAAACGTACAACCCGCGGTGCCTGCTTCGACAGTCTGCCGCTCCTTCGACATCAGCGCGTGAACGCGCATGCAGGTAAACTAACACACATGCCCGCCGTGGGCTTTAAGACTGATATGAGGACCTTACACCAGAAGAAATAAAATATACAAAGGATTAATTGATAAATAAGCTCGAGTCCTCCGAGTCCTAATGCAGCTAGAGCTCGAGTCCGATTACAAGTCCGAGTCATCAGCGCACGAGTCCGAGTTGAGTCACAAGTCCGACATGTCTGGACTCTGAGTCCTGGACTCGAGTCCTACAACACTGTTAAGCATAAAGCAGGAATTAAAATGAGTGGGCGTAGTAATTCAAAACTAACTCTGTTTAAAACCTATTGATTTTGAAAGATTAAAATTAACCATTAAAATAATTGCAAAAGTCTATTGATGCATTTGCTTATGTAGCCAGGCACACTAAGACACATAAGGTCTAACTGGACCCTTGGGCTGGGGGACGATGTCCCCCTTGTAAACGTGTCGACACCAAACAATTTCTTTGCAGATTCAGGGAAAAGCAGGAGACGTGCATTTGCTTCACAGTTCAGTTTATTTTAATTTCACAATTTTAAAAGCTCCAAACAGAAAGATGACAAAATTAGGGCAAGTTACTGAAACAAAAGCAAGAAAATGCAAATATAAAAGCTAAGAATGAACCAACTATGATAAAACAGACTAGTGAGATGCTTCAAGTTATGCAAAGTTTCAGGGTACTCGCTGTGGGGAGGGCCTATGGTGAGCCCTGTCAGATTTCCACCAAGTGAACACCTGTAAATTTGGATACTACAGACACGGCAACTATTACTACACTGTACACTGCAGGAGAAATAAGTCAATAATAAAACACTCAAGTGACCATCACCCAGACTGACCACGCAGCATGCAAAGCAGTGGGCCCCACACCTTCTCCCCACAGCTCGTGCCTATGTAATACGAAATGGACAAATCTACTTAGTCTTGCAATAAGTTCGAGTAACAGTCTGTGAGGACTGATTAAACTCGGCCCAGCCGGACCGGGCCCAGTAACACCCCGAAGACGAATTATACAGGTAGAGCCCACGCGTGGAAGGTGGTGGAGACAAAGCAGCAGTCTGGCAAATTAAATCTGAAATTAAGAAAAATGTGATCAGCCATACTTAAAGGGAAATGGCACTCCTACATGACCAGGTAAATACTTTACCTTGCTGAATCTGAGGCCTTGATTGGGAGGAGCAAGCAAGAACTCTGGTTCAAAAGGGGCAGGGTTAGACACAGGCAAAATTCCTAGGTAGGGCATGAAGACATTATTAGTGACAGGCCTTAAATAAAACCATAAAGCCCCTATCTACAGCCTACCTTCTCAATCCACACCTTTCAAAGGGGCACCTCAGTCTCAGGATCTCCAGGAAACACTTCACATCTACAGAGGCATAAAAAATCATTACATTTCTCACCAAAATTGACTCTGTTTCCCCCAGTTTTCCCTTACCTGCACACATCAAGCTGCCCTGCCACACTGCTGCAGGGTTCAGGACAAAGAGGGTGGTAATTGTCAGCACCTGGCCTTAAAAAGGCAGGAAACACTACCCAACCCCGCCTACAGAGGGGAGTGTTTCCTCTTTTGGCTTCAGCCCTCACGTTGCTTAGATACACAAAGGAATGCTTTTTTAAAATGTTTGTTTTGCTTTCAAACAAGTTAAAAATTTTCATTTTTTTCAATGATATATTTTGAGGAAGTTGTGCATCTGTCCACTACATTGGACACCATGCGTCAGCGATATAAATAAGTTTAATGACACTTAATAAAGATCCACAAGCACATGTCTTTGACAAACATTTATCAAGAGCAAATAAGAGAAAAAGCAAAAAAAAGTATACTTATTGTTTGCTGTTTAATCAAACTATTCACTTGTGAATTACACCAAAACCTAAAATAAAAAATAAAAAATTATGCGAAATCTGAATACAGGCATAATACCCAAGTTGCCCTTCATCGGCTATTTTGGATTTATGATACAATATCTGAATATCTGGTAAAAATGTGCAAAGATAATATTTTTATGAGATATTCAGACAATGGTTCGGAATTCTTTGGTGGTGATCCGAATTGAATGCAGATCCCAGAATTTCTTTAAAGGATTTTTGAACAGTGGAAATGGGGCAGTTTTCTACATTTTTGACAATAACTCGCCCAACAGTGTTGGAATGCTCTGGTGGAGGTTTGTGCTATTGGAGCACCTGTAGTTGTATTTCATATTTCTTTATGATTGAGGCCCTGGCTCCTTCACTGAGAATGTAGGGGATGCCTTCTATACTCTTTGTTGCCCCTATTTTGATAGCTTTTTCCTCACTGTCTTCTGAATTGTTTATTGAAAGTACTCCTCTTTCCTCCACCTTTCTCCAGGTGAAGGTTGAGGAGGAGGATGAAGAAGGGTCAGTGGAGGAACATGAGGAAGAAGAGGAGGAGGAGGAGAACTGGGAGAAAGCACTTTCTGTGGAGCGTTTTGGAGACATCATCAGTGACTCTGCTTACACCGGTGGAGACAGGATGGGCCGGCTCTACACTGAGAAGGACTTTGAATGTAAGAAACACAACGCTGGACTCATATTACATACAAATTAATGGCCATTAATGGCCAATTTTTTTTTATTCTGATGTTGATTCTAACATGTCAGATTTACAACCCCAGCTCCTAAAATGTTTGGACATTGTTTAAAATGAAAATAAAAAAAGGTACATTATGGTCGTTTTAAATATATATATATTTTTTTTAAATAAAAGCAGGTTTATGTGCTTGGAAAGTAAAGTCCCCTTAAAGGGATAGTTCAGTGTTTTTGAAGTTGGGCTGTATCAGGTGCATTGCAATAGTCAGTGAAGTGGCTGCAAGGGCTCCCGGCAGCACTGCCCCTTCAAAAAGAACCTTTCGAGGAGTCAGCACCACAGCCAAACACAGGGATGAGCACCCAAAAATGTTCACCTGGAAGAAATCCTCCAAGTTTAGCAAGGGTGAGGAACTGGTCTTTTTGGGGTGTTGTCTTCCTTCATGTTCTGTCTTAGGCTTTGCCAATCTCACAGAACCTGGTCCTAAGTTTGGAAATGGTACCAGAGCTGACACCAGATAATGCCACCACTCTACGTACCAGAACACGAGCTTCCAGTTGCAGGGGAATTTGGAGCATTTTTTGGGGCGCTATCCACATATCTGTGTTGCTCATTCCGAGTTGTAGCTGGTTGTTAAGGTGACTAATCAGACTTTCCAACGCAGTGTTAATTTTGTTGACTAATTATTTTTGTCAGAGTTTTCATTAACAACCTTTTTTCCTCTGACAAAAACTAGACTATAACTTAAAAAAAATTGGTGCACATGGACAAAAACTTAAAATAAATTAACTGATATCTTCATCAATAAAAACTAGACCAAAATGTTTGACAGTGACTTAATTCAGTCAGACCTAATTTCATCTTGTACAAAGTAGGAACAAAGAAGGAATATATCCAATTACATCTACTTTGGTTGTGGAAAGGTTGGATGAGTTAAGAGGGACATCCAATCACAACTGCCTTAGCTTCGTGGTGGCGGGATAAATTAATCAGAGCTACTCTCTTTATGAATTGATACATTCATGTAGAGCAGGTTCACTGTTTGTTGTCAATTCTGGTATTGTAACTGAGATACTCTGCCAGGTAGCCTAAATAAAGGTGACTGCATTTCACACAAAAGTTCAATTTGTTAACTTATACATTCAAACTTTACCAGCGTTCAATAAAGGATTATTAGATTTTTCATTTTTTCCAAGTGTAAAACATGACTTCAGAAATTCAAGGAAACATCAAAAATGCCTTACACTTTACACTTCAAATTTTTGTCGACTAAATTCACAGTAGGTTTCGGCGACTAAAATGTTGTGAAATTTCTCAACTAAAACCAGACTAAAATGAAAACAATTTAGATGACTAAATTATAACTGAAACTAAAAGACATTTTAGGCAATTGACTATAACTGAAACTGAATTAAAAAGTGCTGTCAAAATTAACACTGTTCCAACGAAATAAAATAGGAAACCAAAACACAGTTTTAAACTCTCCTGACCTTTTCTGTCACAGTTTGACTCCTGCAGAGGGTGAGACTAGATTAATGTGTTGGTCTGTCAGTAGATTAGTATGAGACAGATTAGTGGATGAATAGCACATGCTCTGCTAGGAGATAACAGTTGCTGTTATTGGATGGAGCTGCTTTCTTTTGATGTTTATTAATTAGTGCATCTTTCTATTATTGTATGTTAATTAAAAGCTAAAGCCTTTGTTTTGTTTTGTCTTTCGAGTATTTGATAAGGGATTAAGGCAGAGATCCTGCATCCCCCCGGGAAAAGCTCCCTGAATCAAAACACTGCAGCCAAAACAAAACCAGAACTGTTTGTTTGTCATAGAGTCGACAAACCATCATCAAAAGGGTCACAGAGTTTCTCCGCACTCAAAGACAGTATTTAGGAGGCGGGAAAGATGCCATAAACATCACTAGTTTAATTAACCACACGGTAAAGTCTTGGGTCTGATGATTCATTGGCGGCCATCTTGGATTTTTGACGTAAAATGAATGCTAATTTATTAACTGATTGTTCTGCTAGTGAAAGCTAGCTGCATCTTTTAATGCTCTTAATGTTAATAATGTACTGTTTTTAACTTTTTAAAAGAAGAGATCACGGAATTGAATTTTTCTCTGATATCTGTTATGCGAATGTATCGAAACTTAAAACAATACTGATATCCAGGGATTGGAATTGACAAGATTTTCTCGATACCAATGACATAATCAGTTCTGCTAATTGATCCAATTCTTCTATGATTTGCTTATTAATTCCTGTGGATTTTCTGTGTGGGATAAAGTTGGCCTGCAAACAGACGGTTTTCAGTGGCAACAATAGCAAACATGCTACTCCTATTCAGTGCCACGCTACTTAGATTTATGCTTCTTGCATACAAGGTGCTTATGCTCCCACTAAAGCTGAGCATCTTTGCTCGTCTCACAAAGCACTTTCATCATGATTATTCAGTCAAAGATTCAATAGTCAACATTTTGATTGATTATGATAATGCAGTCCAAGGTTCAGTCTTTCTTACAATGACTCAGTCAAAGATTCAATTTGGTGACCATTATTGGTCAAAGATTCAAATTAATTGCGATTGTTTATAGATTTCATTTGGTTGCAATTATTCGGTCAAATTTAATGAATTAATTCGATTATGTTTTTTCAGTCGAGGGTTTAAGTCAATTAAAATTACTCCAGCCTAGATTCAATTTGATTCTGATTATTCAAAGATTCAAACTGGTCTCATCTCAATGCCTCGCAACATTATCATTCTTGATTTCTTTATATAACCGCACTAGGCTAATTTTTTTTAACTACAGAATAAAAGCAGTCAGAGAAATATGAGTAAGTTATATAATCAGAATGTGTTTTTGAAATTATTTTCAGTAGCAATGTCTGTCCAGTGAAAACCAAAATGAATGCATTTCATTGCTCTTGCCAACCTATGATTTTTTTTCCTCCTCAGAAACAAAACTGGTACTTCAATCCAGCAGTAGCCTTGACTAAAATATTATTTTTAACACCCCTAGTTTTCCCCAAATAAATATCTCTTTCACTTCTTTATTATCATTTCTGCTGACTGCCACTGATGAGGCATCCTTGATTCCTTGATTAGTAATGGATTGTGGCAAGAATTAATCAGGGAATTGTTAAACATAAAGACATAATGACATTGATTTCTTGAGGAAAATATTATCAAATCTCGATTGGGCTTGTTTCTGATTATATTCCTAGCAATACGGATAACAATATATGGAAATATCTTAATTTGACATTATTTGATGAATGTATTTTTGACAGCTTCTGAAAAATGAAGCTTTATCTACCCTTTTAGGAGCTACAAACACTGCTTTACAAATCTGCTGACAGAAAATCAACCTTATGTTTGGAGCTTATACTTCCAATTAAAACCAATGAGCAAAAAAATCCAAAAAAGCAAATACAAGGGTAAAGAATTGGCAGTAAAAATTGTTGGTTTTTGATTTTACCAATACTCACATTCGGATTGTGAAGCAGTTATCTGCCAATATGGATATTGTACCTGTAATGTCTTACATCGCTACTGTAAAGAACTTGAAATCGCTTTGTGTATGTATGATGCTTTCAGAATAAACACCTAACCAAGATTCTAAGTCCATCAAGATGCAGAATTGAATCCTTGTGGACTTCTTTGTTATCTGTTGCTCTGTCTTTCAGATCACAGACACACATTTCATCACACCCACCACCCCTTATCCACCCACCTGCCTTTACCTCAGCGTCTACGGAAGAGGGTGCACAGCTCAGACCGAAGACGGAAGAAGAAACGGAAGAAAAAAAAGACCTCCCTGCCTCCATCTGATGTCACACCAACCATCCACGAGGTAGACGAGGAGGAGGCTGAGTCTGAGAACGACAAAGGGGCAGCAGCTGTGAGCACAGAGACAACAGATCTCCAATCACAGGTAAAATAGGAACGAGGAATAATGGACGCATTTGTGGGATGAGATAAAGTCATGCTAAATATTTTAATGTTAATTTAAGTAGGCTAAAACTAATGAATTGACAGTGATCCCCCATTTAGGCTAAACATTTGCTACTCAAATTATCTTTTAACAGAGCCCTATCTATTTTGTATGTTGGTATAAATCATCCTCTTATCTCAAAAACTTGATATGTTGGCCAGCCCTAATGTAATCCACGAGGTATTTGCCCCTGTAAACATATTCGTCCCCTCTCACTGATCTTCCTCTTCCTCTCAGTTTAGTTTGGGGAGCCAAGAAGACTTGGAGGAACCCTCGCCGCTCTCTACCTTTCACACGGAAAATGAAGAACATCCGCTGTCAACGAAAGACTCACCGGCTCTGATAAACGGAGACGCCTGTAACGGAGGGATTTCTGTTCTGGAGCAGGAAGAGGAGGGGGATGGAGAGGAGGCATCCTGCAGCAGGTGGGTTTAGGGGATTTTTGAGCTGGCTCTGTGTTTTCTTTTGACTTTATAATATATGCAATGCTATGTTCATGACTCTGATAAAGTTTAAAAGAATTACTAGAAAGATTCACCGGATCAGTTTGTTGGACATTTTCTGTTGATGTGAAAGATTTTGTTCTGGCTCAGGGTTGTTAATTACTGCATGACTCTTTAATTCCTCTCACCTCTAATGAGACTTTTCCTGATAAGCATCCTTCAGCTAATTGCCTTGCTTTCTGGCCAGAAGATGTAATAACTGGTCCCTTTTTTCAGGTGAAATTATCTCAAAATTAGCTACAATATGCTACATCTACACACCAACCTGCTATCAAAGCTGGACTTCGAGGACACAGAATATCTTTAAAGTTATTATTTCAGTTATTGTGAAAAATGTGGAATATTGCTCTTTCTCCCAGTTTAACAAATCCTCAAATAAATTTCTGGATTCACAACCAGATTCAGTGCAACACCCAAATCTTGTCAAGTCTTCCTTGTGCTATAACTAACATTCTCTGAAAATGCCTTCGAACATTAGTGCAGAACCTATTGAGTTATAAGCGAGAAATGTGGGAAAACACTAAAATTCCTTGGTCCACATTCGTATCAACATCAAAATTTAATATCTTCCTTGTGCCATGACCAATTTCTTTGAAAAATTCAGGAAAATGTATTGAGTTAATAGTGAAAATGTGGAAAACTGTTTGTCCTTCAATGTTGAAATTCTTGTATCCAGATTCAGAAGGCCGCCAAAATTTAATCAGTTCTACCTTTGACCATGACCAACATTCCTTAAGTTTCAGGAAAGTCTGCTCAGAACTTATTTATAATTAACAAAACTGTGGAAAACTGTCATATCCAGCAACATGAACAAATCCTTACAAAAAACCTTCACATCTGGATTGGGATCAACACTAAAATATAGTCCCTTCTCTTTTGTGCCATGACCGACATTGCCTAAAAATTTCATAAAAAATCTTTTGGAACTTGTTGAGTTATTTGGAAAAACTTCCCTATATTGCAATCTTAAAATTCCTGGATCCAGACGTGGATCACCACCAAAATTTTCACACGTCTTCCTTTTGTCATGAGGTACATTGCCTTATAATTTCAGGAAAATCTGCTCTGACCTTGTCGAGTTATAATGTGGAAATGTGGAAAACTGCTCAATTTTAAAAAATTCTTAAAAAATGCCTGGAACCACATCTGGATATGAATAATAATAATAATAGATTTTATTTATAACGCACTTTACATTTGAAAACAAATCTCAAAGTGCACAGTACAAAGAACAAATCGATAAAAACAGTCAGCAAATAAAATCAAATAAAATCAGCCAAAAGCTTTTCGAAAGAGGAAGATTTTTATATGGATATGGATCAACAGTAAATTGTAATCCCTTCTCCCTCATGCCAAAACCAGCATTCCCGTAAAATGTCTTCAAAATACTGTCAGACCTTTAAGAGATAATCACGAAAATGTGGAAAACTGTCCTATATTGAAATGTTGACAAATCCAGATTTTTAAGCTCAACTAAAATCAAATGATTACTTCCTTGTGCCATAAAAAACATTCCCTGGAAATTTTATCGAAATCTGCTCATAAATTTTTGAGTTATGCTGTTCCCAAACTAACAAACAAGCTAACATTACCAACAGTAATCCTTTTAACAATCCACTCAAATAATGGCTCAAACAAAACAACAGTGCTCACATGAACAGTTTTAACTGGTTGATTGCTTGACCATGTTGCCTTTGCATTGTAGCTCATGTATGTATTTAATCTGGAAAAACTGCTTCACTTTTATTGTTGTAATATTATTGTACACTGCATTTTTTCTCTTTCTTCTGTTACTTTTATTATTTTATTATTTCAAAGCCTCTTGTGGACAATTGTTGCGAATTAGCACTTGTGCTAAAATACTCAAACAATGCATCTGGTTTGTCCAATGTAATCATCATGTCCACACCAAATAAACAATAAATAAATAAGTTTTGGATCTATATATATGTATTTATTTGCTAGCATGTTACTGAAACAGCACCTAAATAAGATGCTACAAAGCCAATATTTATGCTGCACCTATAAGGCTGAAACATTTTATTGAGTATTATTTTGAAAAATATTTGTAGTGATATAAACCAAACAAAAATCAGAACCTTTAACCCAACCAAGAATACACTCACTTTGTCTGTACGGAAAAAAAAATCAATAAGAAAAGACAAAGAAAGAAATTTATCCAAAGTAGGATGGGTTTGTGTTTTCATGTTTCTTATGCCAGATTTTGCGGCTACCATCTGAATGTGCCAGCAGAAATCATATAAAATCAAATCTTTAGCTGGTTTTCACCTTGTGTTTGGTAAAGCCGTGAACCTTAAAGTGAAAACAGGTCAACCTGAAGATACTGAAATGTTTGGGGCAGCTGACAAAAGCTACAGACTTATGAGTTGTTCTTGATTAGTGGCTCCTCTCACATCACCTTTGTGTTTGGCTGATATTAAAAAATATTGATTGAGCATCTTCTTGGATAGTTTTTCTTTTTATTACTCCAACTCTATTTCACCTGAGATTGTTTACTCTTATCATGTGAGGAGGCACATGTGATTTTATCTTCAGGTCTGAGAGTCTAATTTAACAGAGCTATTTACCCGTAAGTCAGTAATATCCGAAAGTCCTGTTGGATGTGCTGCAGTAATAACAGGAGACAGGAACCAAAGCTGGATTAGATGATATTAAGTTAATAAATGAAGATTATTTTGCCCTATAAATTTAAATAAAGCAGCTGCAGTGGTAAAGAATGCAAGCAGCACAGAGCAGACAGCAGTTGTCTCGGCTCATTTTGCATGTATATATAATCTAATAAAATATGCATGTTGATTCTACTCTAGCAACTATAAGTGTTTCATTAGGAATGTGAACATCATGCAATCAGACCTGTGCATACAGCTCCTCAAGCTGGAATGACTCATCCGTGGCTCCAGCCACCATGTTTTTACGTCTAAAACTGAGTCAGGTTTTTAGGTTAGGAGCCTCAGGATGATATAAATGAGAGCTCAGAAACAGCGTTGAGCCTGTGCCATGTCAGATTATGCTGTTGTGATTGAGGGAGCACAGCAGAGGATGACTCAGAGGGTTTGTGAGGAGATGCTGGTGTAGTACTGTGTTGTGAAGCCCTCTGCTGGTGAGGATGTGGCATTGCAATCAGGAGATGTGAGGCCGTATAAAAAACTCAGAGCACGTTTTGCTGCTTGGCCCTCTCAAAAAAAGCCACGAATGCTTCTTGTTCTTCCTGAAGCCAAAATAATGAATGAGGGTCTGGCAGTCTGGTGAAGTCCGAGTGATAAATGTGATTTATCAGTTACACAGATATGTTCCAAAAGAGGAAACAGGATATGTTTACATCAATCCATCAATTATCTATACCACTTATCCCTTTGGGGTCGCAGGGGGCTGGAGCCTATCCCAGCTGACATTGAGCAAGAGATGGGGTACACCTTTGACCAGTCGCCAGTCAATCATAGGGCCACATAGAGAAACAGACAACCATTCACTCTCACACTCATACCTAAGGGTAATTTAGAGTCACCAGTCAACCTATAAGCATATTTTGGGTCTGTGGGAGGAAGCTAAAGTGCCCTGAAAGAACCTACTCATGCATAGGAAGAACATGCAAACCCCACCCAGAAAAGCCCTCAACCGACACAGGGATCAAGCCTGCAACGTTCTTGCTGTGAGGCACGTGCACTACCAGCTGCGCCACTGCGCCACTTTAATAATACAGAGGATAGATGGTCTAGTTCCTCAAAAAAGACATGTCTCTAAATAAGAGTTACTGACAGCAATATCCTCATTGTATTAAAGACAATCCATTTGAAATATTTCTTTTAAATGGAGATGTATGTTTTCATCAGTTTTGTTTTAATTCAGCATCATTTCCAAACTCAAAAAAATACATTTGTTTTAGTATTACCTGCATGAAACATGACTTAATTATGAATACTTAGTAACTGGGATTAAAAGATTAATGTGCCACATAACATGCTGAACTCTTATTTTGTTTTCTGTTATTATCAGTATCATAATGGGTATTTGTATTTTTACAAGTATATTTTTTTGTATTGCCTGTTGTTTAATGTAAAAATGACTGCCAAAAGCATATAAAAGCTCAATAAAGCATGTGGTGTTTTAAAATCAATGAGTAGGGATGCATGATATTATCGGTTTGATATCGAGACCAGCCGATATCAGCCTAAATAGTTAAGTATTGGTATCGGCCGATATTTAAATTTTTGGAGATATTTACAGCCGAAATATCAGCCATATATTGGCTGATATGTCTGCAAATTAAAAAAATGTACAATATTGATACACGTTCTCATTACTGCATGGGTACATTTAAAAATCAAGGCAAGGGGTAAGTGCTGTTTTTCTTGTTTTGCATCTGTTCCTTGCAAAAATATACTGTAACACTGAAAGAAACAAGTATCGGTTTCGGTGATAATGAATTAAAAATATCGAAAAACAAAGCAAAAAATAAATAAAATAGATAGAGGGGGTCCACATTCACATAGTCTTATCAGAAGACCTTTGAGAAAAGTTTCCCATAGAGTGTTAATATTCTTTTTGTTAAAATATGTAAATATAATGTTGTCAGTCACAAAGCTGACGGAGCCTTAGGCCCTCGAAGACCCTGGGTGGGGCAGGACCCCAGGTTGGGAAACAAAGCCTTAAGCAATTGAACTTTTTTTCCAACATCTGTTCTGTCTGAATCAGTTAATGCTTCTGGACTATTTTTATTATCATAATTATTATTTATTCTTTTTTCTCAGTGCTACTGATGAATCAGAATCCTCCAGTTCGTCCTCCGGCCGTGGCTGGTTCCGAAAAAAGCCCGTCCACCATCGTCCAGCGACTGCACAAAGAAGCAACTATGACCTACGAGAGCGGATCTGCATCGGCAGCATGACGGCTCATGAGACGGCCGTGTACCAGCAGGTCCCCACTGATGAGGCCGAGGCCCAGATGTTGGCCAGCGCGGATCTGGACGACATGAAAAGTAGGGAGAGATTTTCATGCTGATGAAACTGTTGATTTCACAGACTACCTAAACATCTTCTGATATTGTACTGCCTTTCCCCTTCCTGAATAAAATGGACCTTTAATAGTATTTTTGTTCCTGTCATTTTGAACTTAGAGGTGACAGCATGAATGAGCCGCCTCACTGATTTAATAAATGCATGTCAGTGCTGAGTTTTAATGGCCTGGCAGAGGCGTGATGGAGATCAGCTCAGCTGTTTCTAAAAGTACCTTCCCGATGACTCAGATTTACTTTCACCCACACCACTGCAGGACTGTGGGGGATCATTGTGAGGTGTCTTTTTTTCCTGCATGGATGTTGTTCTGGATCACAGCTGCTGACTGTGTGCACCAGCAGCTCATGTATCCATGATCAGACACATTGGCATTTGGTGCAGAATTGATCATAATAACTGTTGTTGATTGTCAAGCTCTGTTATTTTACTTAAAATCAATTACAAATACAACATTGGAAACTGAGAATGTCCCATTTATTCTAGTTTTAAGGACTAACTAAGTGCAAGGTCTCAAGTGTTTTTGTGGGACTGCAAATCAGAATCAGAATCAGAACTGGTTTTAATGACCTCAGCCAAGGTGATTCTGTTTTTCCCGGTGCATGTATGTTTGCCTGTTTATCTGTTTTATTGTTAGTAAACACAAAAACTACTGGACAGATTTCATTTTTGCTCAGTAACTATCTAACTAATAATGAAATCAACATGATTCTGAGTGCTAGGTGTGGGCTTTCAGGGTCAAGGAATCATATTATAATAGTAACTTTATCATGGAACAGCAATATTTGAGCTTCCTTGGCAGAGGTTTGCGCTCTTCAAGTGCTTTCTAGTATTACATTATTCCTATTAAAGATACAACATGGATACTGAGGATGCCTCATTTTTTTAGTTTTAAGGACTAACTAAGAGCAAGGTCCCAAGAGTTTTTCTGGTACCGCAATTCAGAATCAGAATCAGAATAAGAATTGTTTTTTATGCCAAGTATTCAACACAAGGGAAGAAAAAATAAAAGGTAAAAATACAAAAATAAAATGAAATAAATAAAAACTAGAAAGCACTCGGAGGGTGCAGACCTCCGCCAAGTGCCACAGTTCCCCCTATTTGTCATTTGCACCATAAATATTAGTCCCACATTTATTTTGACTACATTTTTAGATTCCTGACCATGAAAACATACCATTGGCAACTGAATTCATAATGATATCAACATTAGTTCAGCAGTTATTCACGAAAATCGAATTTTCCTTAATGGCGGTTTTCTTCTGGATCTAGCTCCCTAACTTTTGAAGATACAGCAAATCCGTTGGCACCTTCCAAATTCCACAATGCCTTGGCTATTTAATGGTGTTTGTTGCGTGTTTATAGCTTCATTTGTTCTCTTCCTATGATGAAAATTCCAAAGGTCCCCTATTTTTTCATATTCTGGATCATAGTATCCAGAATTAGTCCTTTATCCGGATCAGTCTTTGATATACTGTAGAACATGTTAGAAACTTGTCCTGTTTTTTTTTCCCAAGTGCCCTGACCATTATTTGTGGAGTTATATGCACAAATGTTGAAAATGGCCCTATCTCCCAATGTCAGAGAATCCTTTAAAAAATTCCTGGATCCAGACGGAGATCCAGATCGCTTCCAAAATCTAATCATTTGTTCCTTATCCCATTCTGGACATTCCCTGAAAATTTCATCAATATCTGTCCATAACTTTTTGAGTAATGTTGCTAACTAACTAACAGACAGACAGACAAACCCTCCCAAAAACATAACCTCCTTGGCGGAGGTAATGAAATAAAAATGAAAATAGCTCTTAATAAATGCAGCATAGATATAAAATCATAGATTGTAATATTTCTCTAAAGTAAACAGAAACTGATGTGACCTCATATTTTTTGCACCTATGCAGTCATTCGGAGAGCTAGAAAATCTTGTGTTTGCAGTTAAAAAATATCATTTGACAGTTTTATTGTAGCATTTGGACAGATTTTGCTTAAATTTTCAGGAGATGTTGGTAATGGCCCAACTTAAAAATGATTAGATTTTGGTGGTGATCCAGATAACCACCATTATTGAACGATCGTTTTTGCTCAATAACTGTCTACCAAATAATGATAACATGATTCTGAGTGCTATATGTGAGTTATCAGGGTCAAAGAATCATATAATGACTGTAAATTTATCATGGAGCTATTGCTTATGGATGTAACAGCAATATTTGTTTTAAAATTAGTGTTCACTGACTTGCTGTCATTTTGTAATTAAAGCTGCATACACACTGAAGACTCTACAACACTGCTGCAAGACTAAAGACAGATATCAGACAATAGAAATCATAGACGTAATGCAACAGAATCAACTTTGAATCAGAATGCTTTTGTTCATGAATACTCAGTATTTCTTGGAAGTGCTCAGGCTAAAGCATTTACTGATTATTATTCATTTATCATTCAAAGCAGATATTATCACAAGAGGCCTTTATATGAAAAACATACATTTATATATACTTTATACGCAAGAAAGTCTGTTTTCTTCATTGTCCGTTTAGTTGGTTGTTAAAAACGCTCTAACTCAGACAGCCTGTTACAGCAGTTATTGACAGGCTGACTGCAGTGATGTTGACAGATGACAGGCTCTCTTATTGCTGCTGAATAGTTGGGCTCACTGTGGGCGTCCAGCATTGTGTCTCATGAAACATGCCCACACAGCTCCTGGCCCACGCACACATCGTTAAAAATATTTCTAATACAGTTTCGAAAATGGTTGGCAGAGAACATCGAGCATCCACACATAATTTCTGTAAATGATAAATACATTTGTGATGAATCCCGTTCATCAAAACAATGTTTTACAACGGTTTTTGTTCTGCTGCATGCTCTGGAAGGGCATCTGAATTAGAGAATTAATGGATGGTATATCATATAATTGCATCAGCATTTATTTTGTTCCTGGAAAAAGAGAGAGAAATGATCTTTTGAAGAATGGGAGACAGGTCTGGACTGCAGGCAGGTCAGTCTAGTACCTGCACTCTTTGACTGCAAGGCCATGCTGTCGTAACACGTGGAGAATGTGACTTGTCTTGCTGAAAAAAGCAGGGACGTCCCTGAAAAAAACGTTTCTTGGCCCTTTATCCTGGAGGACGCCACGTTCATGACTTTAAAAAACAGTCTGACATGTGCCTCAGTCCATCTCAGATGAGCTCAGGCTCAGAGAAGCTGGCGGTGTTTCTGGATGCTGTTGATTTATGGCTTTGGTTTTACATGGTAGAGTTTGACCTTGATCTTGTAGATGTAGAGATGAACTGTGTTAACTGACAGTGGTTTCCTGAAGTGTTGCTGAGCCCACGTGGTAAAGTCCTTTACAGAATAATGTTGGCTTTCAATGCAGTGCTGCCTGAGGGATCAAAAGTCATGGGCATTCAGTGTTGTTTTTCAGCTTGCTGCTTTACGTTACAGAGATTTCTCTGCATTCTCTGAATCTTCTGATGTTATAGACTGTAGATGATAACATCCCTAAAATCTAACACTTGTACACTGAAAAACTTTCTTAAACGATTGGACTGTTTTCTCACTCAGTTGTGTTAATTTAAGTCTTTCCTTTTCACTGTGGACAGAAATTAAAAACACCAAAGCAATGTCAATGTCAATGTCAGCTTTATTTATATACACATGACAGCCATAGGGCTACCAAAGTGCTTTACAGTAAAATAGACGGAAACAATAAACAGTAAAAACAATAAAAACAGTAAAAAGAAACACAGAGAGAAACATGCCAAATAAAAGACCCAATAAAAGGGGGCTATGCTCAGCCAAAGGCCAAAGTGAACAAGTGCATCTTAAGCAGACTCATAACATCCTCTAGACGAGCACGTAAAGCACAATCAGACTTATCTGAAGTCAGGTTGGTTAAAAAATATAATCAATTTTAAATTGAAGTTGGCAGCATGACTAATAGAAACAAGCTTAACAAGCCTTAATGAGTGGTTTTAATATGATGTGTTCAATGTGACAATCAGTTGAGTAAGTGGAGTTTAATTATGATGTGTACAAATATAAAATCAAGGAAGGGAAAAAAAATCTAAAAATTTAAATAATTAGAACTGTATTAGAAAAGTGATAAATACGATTTCTACAGATAAAAGTCACTTGATTTGTTTCCCACTTATTTCATGTTTTATTTTATATTAAAAACTGCATTGAAGGTTTATGAAACTGACATTTTGTTTTGCATGAAAATAAAATGAGGAGTTTGTTTGTCAGTGAAAAAAATACCTTTCTCACCTCAGTAACCCCTTTGCTGTGCAAAAAATATAACATATTATAATGTCTAAATGGATCAGAATGAAAAAAGAAAGTAAAGTAAGGGCTTAATTGGCAAAGATGTCAAAGCAGAGCAAAAAACGTGACTAAAAAACAGAGGTACACACAGTGTTTGATTGCTTCCATAATATGACTACCAAAGCAAACACTCTGTATTAAAAGTAGCAAAAGTTACTTTAATTCTTTATTCAGCTCATTAATCTAATAATAACTTAGAAATATTGAAATAGTAGTATAGTAGATTTAGATAAATGCTTTCACTAATTTTTCACCAAGGCACACCTAAAACCAAGCCAAAATATTAAGGCACACAAATTCATATTTTTGCAAAATAGCCTCTTTAATGTGTGATTAAGTATCTTATCAGTCTTTCCACATTTTTTACACACAAATGCCTAAAAGATATGACAGTATCACCAATAAATTCTCATGAACAAATTTATCCAACATTCACAACTCCTTTCTGTCGTTGTTGGTTTGTTATATTAATTAAACATATTTGTGCAAATGCCCAAGGCACTCCAGTGTGCCCTGCCACACCATTTGAGACCAACGGGACAAAACCGTTTTTGGCCCTCTAGGCATCCTTACTTGGCTGGCTTTTGCGCCCCCTGCTGGCCAAAGTGACACACTGCAGCAACAACATTCTCCCCTTGATATAGAAAACCATGTTAATTATTTATCAGTACATCTTTTCTGATAGAAACTCAATTATAGATAAAGCTCACTGTGAACAAAGAAGTTTATTTTTTAAACATTTTGAAGGACCTGCCATAAAACACCTTAAGCTGCATAATACAACCTGCTACTGTATATAAACAGAAAGAGTTTAACAATGCAAAAGCCCTTTTCTGCTTTCACAATGATAGCAAACAACTTTAAAAAGTGGTTTTACATTTACATTTACATTGGTTTTATTATTTATGTATTTATTTTAACCCTCATAATATGTTTTATTTCTCAATTTCAGTTCAGATATGTTGTTTGAAATTTTGTTCTCTAGTAATTGATTTTCTTTCCAATAGCCTACTTTAGTTGATTTTATTACACATTTGGTGTTTGGGTATCTCATTTTGCCGTGTTATTATTTTAAGTTTTATTTTATTCACTCAGTTATTGACTTTTCCTGTAATATTTTTTTAATCTAATTTCTTATCATGATTTTTTATTGTCATTTTAGTCTGAACTCCTGTGGTTCCTCATTTTTAATACAAGATGGCATTTCCTCAGTCCTCTAATTCTGTTTTCTGTTAGAATCTCCTCTTTATGTCTTTGCGTTTGTGTGTGTGTGTGTGTGTGTGTGTGCTGGATGTGGATTGTGAAGGTGGGTGGGGTTTTGTATTGACATTGTTTTCATCTTCTACTTTTAATTTATTTATTTTATTTTATTTCTTTTTATGTAAAGCACTTTGTGCAACAAGATTTTGTATGAAAAGTCCTTAACCAATAAAGTTTGATTGATTGATAGATTGATTTTAGGGGCATCTCTCTGGAACCAAGGATAAGGCTACCTGCATGCCATCTATGTACCAGCACAAACGTACAGGAATTCACTTCAGTTGGTATTTCAAACAAAAGTTTATTTTCCCCTGCTGTGACAGGCATTAACATGATCAGTCTGTTTACTGTGCAGTTCTCAAAATAACAGCAGCAGTTGAGATTGTTGCAGAATAACAAAGTTGATGCTTTTCTTCTGTGAAAGTATCACCCTCAGGCAAGCATCTAATTCAAGTTCAGCTTCATAATTGAGTGAATGAACTTCTTTAACAGAGTCAGAAGAATAAAACCCAGAGAGAAAAAGAACCAACAACAGAAGATGAGACAGAAAAAGGGAGGTGAGCACCCATGTCGCTGCATCCAGAGGCTTTAATTAACCGAGGCTGCAGTCGATTCCCCTTTAGCAGCAACCCTGCCTGCGGCTTTTCCTGCTTTAGCAGAGCAGAGTGATCATTGACTGTTTGGGAACCCTCTGGAAACACAAAACAGGGCACCCACAGTCCATCAGAGGCAGCTATTGGATTTGTAGGGAGTGAAGGCTGAAATTGACGAGCTGTACACAGTAAACAACTGGAGGTAACTCTGGTTCTAGTCAACTCAGTGTTAATTTGGACAACACCTTTTAATTTAGTTTTAGTTATAGACTTTAGCTAAAATATCTTTTAGTTTTAGTCATGATTTAGTCATCTGAATTGTTTTCATTTTAGTCTAGTTCTAGTTGATGAAATTTCACAACATTTTAGTCGACAAAATGTACTGTAAATTTAGTCGACTAATAAATGAAGTGTAAAGTGTAAAGTATTTTTTATGTTTCCTTGAATTTCCGAAGTCATGTTTTACACTTGGATAAAATGAAACATCTAATAACCCTTTATTGAATGCTGGTAAAGTTTGAATGTATAAATGAACAGAAACAAATTGAACTTTGTTTGAAATGCAGTCACATTTATTTAGGCTACCTGGCAGAGCATCTCAGTTACAATACCAGAATTGACAACAAACAGTGAACCTGCTCTACATGAATATATCAATTCATAAAGAGAGTAGATCTGATTGGATTGCTCCCAACTTATCCTGCCACCATGAGGCTAAGGCAGTTGTGATTGGATGTCCCTCTTAACTCACCCAACCTTTCCACACAACCAAAGTAGCTGTGATTGGATATGTTCCTAACTTGTCCCTACTTTCTACATGACCAAATTAGGTCTGATTGAAATAAGTCTCTGTCAAAAATTTTGGTCTAGTTTTTATTTGTTGATGAAAATGTCAGTTAATTTAGTTTTAGTTTTTGTCCATGTGCACTTGTTTTTATTAGTTACAGTCTTGTTTTCTGTTGATGAAACTATGACAAAAATAATTAGTCAACAAAATTAACAGTGAGTCAACTATTGTGTTTGATTTTGAGCTGTTTTCTAGTATTTTACAGACTTTACAGGCTTATAATTTCAAGCAAATTTGAAATCTAATCTTGCCAAAATGCAAACCCCAATTCCAATGAAGTTTGGACGCTGTGTAAAACATAAATAAACTTCTTTGGAGTTGGGCTTTGTAAATGAAAGATAGCATGATAAGAGTAAAGCCAACTTAATAACTAACTAACCAACTAACTTACTAACATTCTTCTTTGGAAAACAATGCAGTTAAACTTCTTTCTCTCTGCCAATCCCTTGATCCATTGTTGTTAATTGTTAAAACAAATGTTGCACCAATACCAGTGTTGGGTTTTAGTTTTGATACCAAGACTTGAAAAGCACTCAGAGAGCGCAGACCTCCGCCAAGCAGCTTCAGTCCACTTTGGCGAAAATGGTCCCAACTGGCAATGTTACAGAATCCTTTTAAAAATTCCTGTATCCTGATGGTGATCCAGATCAGTCCCAAAATCCAATCATTTCTTCCTTATCCCATTCCACACATTATCTGAAAATTTAATCCAAATCTGTCCATAACTTTTCAAGTTATCTTGAATACAAACAGTCAAACAGACTAACCAACGCCGGCAAAAACATAACCTCCTTGGCGGAGGTAATAAGTACTCTTTCTCCAAAAGCACATTAAAAATGCTTGAAAATGCAAAAAAAAGAAAATTCGAACAGGTCATGATGTAATTAACTGTGATTTATCGTAGAAATTCTCAGAATATTAAAAACATCCTTCGGTATTTTTAATATTCTTAGCTGCTAAAAAGGAGTTTCTCTTCTTTTCCCTGAGAAATGTTAGCACTGTACACAAATAAATAAACATAAGCATCAAAACATGCATTCAAGTGCATGGATTTTTGTGACACGTCAATACAATATTGAAAAATGAGCACTCTGCCGTGAGAGTCCTGTCAAAGACAAGTGCACTTGTAGAGGAGTTAGACCATCACACCTCAGGGGTTTCCATGGTTTCCATGGAGACCAAGACCAGAATGGTGCAGCATGCTCTGATAATTAGCACCATGATTCTCACTAAGATTAGTCCCATCAGTCAGGTTAGTCACAAAGAGCTCGCAGTCTTATTTCTGCTTTTCTCTTCTGGTCTGGTATGTGTGCGTTTCCAGTGTGATGCACTCCAGTTACAGACCGCAGCCATCAGAGCTTGAACTTCAACCCTCTGCTCATCACATGATGGGAGTGTGATGGTGGAAACTATGGAAACAAAAGGCATGAACTCTTCTGGCCTGATTCACTTCATGTTGGTTTTCCAACAGCCACAGAGATCAATGGACTGGGGACATCGTTAGAAAAGGGCGGAGCAACCACTCAGCTGACAGGCAGGTCTCACTAAGTAGACCATTCCTGTCAATACCTGATTCTGCACTGGCTGATAAAGTGGTCTTTGCTGCCATTTTTAATCCTGGATCTATCAGGGGGGCTTCTACCTGAGGGTGCGGCTCCAACTTTGGATTTTAATTTTCAGAACTTTTTTACAAGCTGGACTCCTTGTACCCAAGAAAGATTTTCAAAAGGTTTGAAGTTCAAGGTTGTGTTTTGGGTTTTTGAATAACTCGAGGTACACCCCCAGCCCCCGCTAAGACCCAGCCGCATTAACACAGGGATCCAGGAGAAACAACGGCGTTCATGAGTGAAAGCCCTGGATGAGCAGTGTATCCACTTGGAGAGAGGAGGATAGGAGGAGGAACCGGCCGTGGAGATGACAGACATTGAGGGACAGGACACCCAGGGACACGACACCCCTGAAAAGAGGCTCAGCATCGAACATCATGGACAAGAACGTCGGCCCAGCACCCAAAGAGGGACTCCCAAGCAGCACCAACACGAGCACCACGGCTCATCGTCCACGGGGGATGGTTTGGAGGACTTTGACGAGTTTGTTTTGGATTTTGATGACTATGACTTACTTGAGTCGATCCAAACTCAAGTGGAGTCATCAATCGAACCCATGCGTAAGTTAGAGGCCAGCTGTGGCCTGTGGCCCTTTTTTGATAGCATAATCCAAAAGGTGAACTTACACTTTAGAACTGGGCAATGAATTTAACTTTATCGAGATTACGTTAAATTCCTGTCACAATTGGGATCAAAAGACTACCAATCAAGCTTTAATCAATCAATCTTTATTTGTGTAGCGCCAATTCATAACAAGTGTTATCTCAAGACACTTTACAATAGAGCAGGCTGGAGACAAACTCTTCATTTTATGGATACGCATATATGCATGGATGCATATATAAAATACACATACACATATTTATATACAAATACACATATCCAAAACCCAACATGAATCCGTCATAGACTACTGTGCCACATGCCATGTTGAACCTTGAAAAAAAAAAATTCCAGTATTATTAATAGCATTATTTAGAGATTTTTTTTTACAAGTATATTTCTTTGTATTGCCAAATCTTTAAACTTAAAATGACCATGTCAAAAGCAGTTATGTTCAACGAAAGCATGTGGTGCATCTTTTAAAATCAGTGAGTTATTGGGTTTCATTATTGTGACTTCAGTATCTATCAAAATAATTGAGATTATGATTTTAGCCATAATTGAGCTGCCCTATTATGTTGCATTTTGACCTTGTTTACTGCTTTGGACTCCCCTAAACCAAAGAAACAGACATTACATAAAGCAGGGTCATCTCAACATTATACATTATTTAGGGTTTTTTTTTTACATCTGAAATGTATCAAATCAGGAGCCAATGAAGCATCATTTTCAGAATAATGCTTTAATACATCATAGAAAAAATAACCAGCCAACGATAACCAGCCCTACATCCTAGTAATAAAGAGCTACACATCTGTCCATTCTATGAGCAGCTCAAACTACAGACTCTTGATAGTAGTTAATTTTTGTCTCGCTGTTGATATCTAAGTTAGTTATGTAATCATAATGGATGTGCATTTATTCCTGGTTTTACATGGATAATCAATGATGGGGTGTCCTCCTGTTACCATTGATTGTAGATTGGTTCAAGCTTAATTAATGGCAATAGACCTCATTCATGTCCACATACAGAACAAGTTTGTCCACAGTATTGAGTAAATTGACATGATGCCTGACTGTTGCTATTTCCTGCTCTCCTATTGATCTACTGGCCCCCATTCATCACATATGGGATCAGCCACAGCTGGAGTGGAAAGACTTTTCATTGATGGGCAAAGTAGGGACAAATAAATGTTAAAACATGGAGGTAATCAAATTTCAATACTTACGTAGGTGTATAAATGACTTCAATTGTAGTTGTAAGGTTTTATTTTATGAGCAGTTGTGGTTGCTCTTTTTAGTAAGTATTTATGCAAAAGCTAATTACTCACAGCATATTATGAAGCTACCACTGCTATGCTGTGCTGTTTTCCTGACGCTGCTCTTGACAAAGATAGTAAGGAAAGTAAGATGACTCACTCCACATAGAACAGTCTTATATCCGCATATCACACAACAAAACAACGAATTGTGTAGTTGTTTTATCGCATGCGTTGAGTAGTTTCATCCTTACATGATTCAAAACAACCTGCTTAAGACAGTCAAAATGACAGTGAAAAGCTAGGTTTCAGCAAAACGACATGACTCAGTGTGTTCAATACAGATTTGCACATTCTTTGTAATCATAAAAACTGGCTCTAACAGACATTTACATCCAGATTGAAAGACACAGCCTGTTAGCTAGTTAGCAGCTTGCTAGCAAAGTTGCAATGTTATATTTGTCTGTGGTCTACTACCAAATTACATCTTTGGCAAACTTGTACATTCCAAATTGTGCTGTTATGAGGGACAAAATATTTGAGGGCTCATTGGATATAACAGAAATTGTCAGAGGAATCAATGGACTTCTTGTAAACTCATCTCCATACACATACTGTTCATGAATAGAAAGTAGGTGCAAATGCATACTTTGACGGAAAGACTTAGGCTTTGTCCACATGTTGGTGGGTATTTTCTAAAAACTAAGGTATTTCTGTTTTGTCCCTCTAACCTGGAACACCAGACGGACTGTTCAATATTTTTCAACAGACCATCTGGGAAAGAGCTCATAGAAAGTGTTTGGGGAAAGCAAGCCCTTTCAGTGGCATATTAACAAGACATCACAAGCACTAAATATTACAGAGCTTGGGGGACATAAATTTCCTTATACCAATATACCTATGTTTAAGTCCACTGCTGGATTCTTTAAGGTACCAGTACATAAATATATCAGGCAAGCACTAGTTGTCAGTAGCCCCTGAACTATTAGATAACACGTTAAATTATACATGCATATGAAAAATAAATAAACAAACAACAACAACAAAAACAGCAGCAATTAAGTAATAAAGTTAGCCAAAAAAAAAAAAAGAAAACATCAATATCAGCTGTTGGGACAAAAAAAACAAAGAACTTCCTCAAAGATTGTGGCAAAAATTGGACATTTAACCTTCAGACCCTTCCAACAGCTCCTCCATCCCCAAGATTGCACTTTGTGTTTCTGGCCCCTCAGGAGAGACAGTTAGTGGGTTGGGGTTCAGTCTTTGTGCTGGAAATTGTTGGCCATTAGTATGCAAAATGACCAAATGACACCATAATAAAGGCAGTTACCTGAGCACAAAGACCACAATCAATTGAACCTCAAAAGAAGAAGGACAAATACCCCACCAAGAGCAAGAAAGGGGGATGTGGGCAAACTGGGTGCAGCCTCAATATCTCAAGATAATCAGTTCTAATGAAATGGCAACCATTTTGCACCAATAAGAGGGTTAAAAACAAGCTGGGTGTCACCATCTTCTTTGAGAGAGGCAACAACATTTAAAGGCAGAGTCCTAAATTCAACAAACTTCTGTTTTTTTAGCCTAAGTGACCTTCAGAGTTCTGAAATGGAAACATTCATGTCACGAAGGTCTCTCCAAGTCCAGAGATGATCAATCTGTGCTGGTATTTTTAGTCTGTTTTACAGCTTTAGGATCCAGTTTCCATTTGATGTTGAACACGTGCATACTCTTGTTTCTGATCTTTTATGTTCCGTCAATGACCATAGGTGTAGGATTGCAGTAAGAAGAAGTTTTGTTTGTTCTGAAATTAAACTAACAAATGATTTTTTTTCAATGATTTGATGTAACTCAGTCAAAGAGCACAAAGACAGATAATTTATGGTCAACATGATACCCGACAAGCAAGTAAATAGGCTTGTGACTTTGATATTTAAGGATTGTTTTGTTGTTGTTAGTATCTTTTTCTTGTCTTGAACCCACATAAATAAGTTTCAATCAAAGGAGGAGGTTGGTTACACAAATATAGTTTACTCGTTCTAGATTAAGATTGACTTAGAGAAAACAAATGGCTTATTGTTAACCCATGTTAACTATCAAATTACCCATTTGGGTCCCATCATAGCAGAGCCAAATGGTTTGTTGTCAATAAATGAGAGTTTCCAAGGTCAGCATGAAAACCTAAATTTTAAATTGATCAAATTTGTTGTTTACGGTGAAAACTCCTCAGAGAGTCAAAAGTTGCTTATATCAAAGCCATCAGTATTTAAGCTGAAATGCTCAAAATAGTAGTAAGACTTAATATCAAGTGGGGATGGGAATTGAATACCAGTTCCAGTTTAGAATCGATAACAACTCCCTGCAGGATTTGATTTCATTAGTCTTTTTGCTTAACAATCACCTCATCAATTCCTTCCACTTGTTCTGTATGCTTTAGAAATCAAGGACGTCAAACTTAAATCAGAGACAGTCAACAGAAATGATTAATACAAGTCAAAAATCAGGTTAGACGGGGAATAAGTGGCTAAAATTGTGGCTTAATTTTCGACAAAAAGACTCTTATTGAGCACCTTTCATAATGTGTAAACACCAGCAACTTGCAGAGGAATCATTAAGAGATTTGTTACAGAATTTGATCAAAAATCAGACTCATTAATGGCACTCTAATCAAAGTCTTATCAATTCCAATCCCTCTTTTAAGTTCAAAAACTTTTGAAAGAGAGACTTTCCTCTTTCTTGTCTTTACAGGACACCCTGGTTGCCTGCTTTTTGCACTACAGCATGTAACACCCAGTCAAGACTGAATACGTGTTGGCTCATGGTTTCAGATCGTACATGTTACATGAGGGCTACGCCTTTCTAATTATCAGGAAGAACCACTATGAATCTCTCAATAAGTGACTTAATTTGTTGCAAACCTTGCTGGGGAACTAAGTGATGGCAAAACCAGGCTTTACAAGTACAATTAGGGGGTGTAACCATATTGTGTTTGTCTTTTCTGTGACATGCTCTGTAGATGTCTGGTAAAATTAGGTAGATATGGCTCTATATTTATCATTTTTATGTCTATTTTGCCTAAGAAACATGCAGGGCTTGTCAAAACAATTGGTTCACCTGCTGTTCTTTAGATTCTTAGTGCACTTAATGTATGTGAGACATCAGGCTCAAGCAAAGATTCTAAATACCCTAACTTTCTGGCACAGCAAGAGGGCCCTGTAGTCAGTGTTAATTTTGACAGCACTTTTTAGTTTAGTATTAGTTAGTCTTTTGCCTAAAATGTGTTTTAGTTTTAGTCATAATTTAGTCATCTTAATTGTTTTAATTTTGGCCTTGTTTTAGTTGACGAAATTTCACAACATTTTCATCAGTGAAATCTACTGTAAATTTAGTTGACTAATAAATGAAGTTTAAAGGGTAAGGCATTTTTTTATGTTTCCTTGAATCTCTGAAGTCATGTTTTACACTTGGAGAAAATGAAACATCTAACAACCCTTTATTGAATGCTAGTAAATTTTGAATGTATAAATTAACAGAAACAAACTTTTGTGTGAAATGCAGTCACCTTTATTTAGGCTACCTGGCAGAGCATCTCAGTTACAATACCAGAATTGACAACAAACAGAGAACCTTCTCTTCATAAATATATCAATTCATAAAGAGAGTAGCTCTGATTGGATCGCTTCCCAACTTATCCCGCCACCACGCAACTAAGGCAGTTGTGATTGGATGTCCCTCTTAACTCATCCAACCTTTCTGCACAACCAAAGTAGCTGTGATTGGATATATTCCTTGCTTGTCTCTACTTTCCACATGACCAAATTAGGTCTTATTGGATTAAGTCTCTGTCAAACATTTTCATCTAGTTTTTATTTGATAAAAAAATTCAGTTGATTTAGGTTTAGTTTTTGTTCATGTGCACTTGTCTTTATTAGTTACTGTCTAGTTTTTGTGAGGTTGTTGAAAACTATGGCAAAAATACTTGGTCAACAAAATTAACACTGCCTGTAGTACCCCTGTGTAAAGTGTTCTGATGTGAAGCACAGGTGTCTTCTCTAAAGTCAGCCTGACGCATTCATAAGGTATTCACCCATGCTGTTAAAATAACAAATGATCGTGCACTCCTGTTCACACCCGGGGATGTGTTTGTCTTAAAATGAGAAGTGGTGTGTTCCTAACTCAAAGACACATAAAATGACTGTGCTTTATATACTTGGACTTAGGTCTAAACTCTGTGTTTCTGCTATTTAGAAAGATTGGCTCGCATCTGTGAGTTCAAAACACACACTTTACTGAGTTTGTTCCTCTCACTTGAGATGCACAATAGTACATCTGTTAAATATCAGAGCATTTCTTGAAAATTCTAGTTAAAAGTTTGTAACTGAACCGAGAAAAAGATGAAATGCAGCATATCTAACGGCACAGGAATACTGGAATCTCAATTATTTAGTTTTCATAATTGTGGCTTAATTGTAATAGAGATTAAATCTCAGTTAATTTCCCAGCTCTAATAAGCATGTATTGGTATCTGTAATGGTATCAGCTGGAATCAGTTTGGAAATATTGTTGTATTGGATATCCAAAAACCCCTGTAAGCATTGCACTGTATTTACTCCTTCATGCAACATACAAATATAAAGGTCAAAGGTCAAACGCCAGTTAAACGATCAGGACTATGGTTAGAATTGAGTCACTTGTAGCAGCTTTTTCCTCACTCAGTCCGTGCCCTTCCCTGTGGTGAGAATAAAGTGCTCATCAGATCAGCTGGGGCAGTTCACCAAAGGACAGCTTTTACAGTTTTTCCCTTCGGGGAGCGGCTGCAAAGTGAAATACAGCCTAACTTCATCTTGATTTCCATTTCTCTGTGTTTCCCCGAGGAAGACATGACGCAGCACAGCGGAACACTCGCTGCAGACGGACATTTTCTCTGCCTGTCACCTCCTGTAGGTCCAGCTGCTCGTGGAGAAGATTGAAGAAGACAGTGTTTATTTAGTCAGAAAATTAATTCAACGTTTGGCTGGTGTGATGAGTCCAGGGCAGCTCTGACAGAAATGTCAGTTTTTAAACTCTCTAGCAGATCTTTTACAGTGACCTTAAACACACCAACGCAGTACGATGACTTTACCCCTTATAACCTCAAACATACTCTTACTTCATAACATAAATCTGAACAGATGTGCTTGTGGGCTTTCTTATTAAACTCCTATTGGAACAAATGAGGATTTAGAGCATGCAGGTAGGGCTGGGCGATAAATCAATTAAATCGATTAATTTTTTTTTTCTTATGGAAGATTTGGAAAATAAAAGCAGGGATTTTTTTTCTTTACTGACTTTACTGCATCCTTTGGAACCTTCTGGGCTTATGGAGTTAACCCTTTTTTATTATTTCTTATTTCATTTTATGTGAACAAAGAACAAACGTAACTGGGACCTTACAGTCTAATTACTGCAAAATAAAATAGACACAGGAAGTGGGCACATGCATGTAGGTCCATCTGGGTCAGTGGGAAGATAAAAGAAAAATAGATGAGAACAAAATTTCAATCTTAGAATTTCTAACTATCCCATTTTTGTACTCTTCTCTTCCATTCTGTGCTTGGAGCAGTAACTTCAGAGTATTTTTTTCCACGCTGCGGTTGGAATTTGTAATGTTAGTTAAGAGCTTCATGGCAGGCGGATTGTTCATGAGCCAGCACTTAGTTACTGCTTTCTAACTTGCAACAATGAAAATCTTCAAGATGTGTGCAGCTCTTTTACTGAAACCTTCAGGGATTTTTTCCAAGGTTTAAATCAGAAAAGGAGAAATCTAGTGGTATGTTTGGGGTTGCTACAATTGCTTGGCTGACAACTCTCCAGAATGTCACAAGAACTGGACCAGTGCTAATTTTGACAGCACTTTTTAATTTAGTTTTAGTCGTAGTCTTTTGCCTAAAAGATATTTTAGATTCAGTCATAATTTAGTCATCTAAATTGTTTTAATTTTAGTCTAGTTTTAGTTGATGAAATTTCACAACATTTTAGTTGACGAAATCTACTGTAAATTTATTCGACTAAAATATGAAGTGTAAAGGGTAAGGCATTTTTTATGTTTTACACTTGGATAAAAAGAAACATCTAATAACACTTTACCGAATGCAAGTAAAGTTTTAATGTATAAATGAACAGAAACAAATTGAACTTTTGTGTGAATCGAGTCACCTTTATTTAGGCTACCTGGCAGAGCATCTCAGTTACAATACCAGAATAGACAACAAACAGTGAACCCGCTCTACATGAATATATCAATTCATAAAGAGAGTAGCTCTGATTGGATCGCTCCCCAACTTATCCCACCACCATGAAGCTAAGGCAGTTGTGATTGGATGTCCCTTTTAACTCATCCAACTTTTCTACACAACCGAAGTAGCTGTGATTGGATATATTCCTAACTTATCCCTATTTTCTGCGTGACCAAATTAGGTCTGATTGGATTAAGTCTCTGTTCAACATTTTAGTTTAGTTTTTCTTTGATGAAAATGTCAGTTAATTTAGTTTTAGTTTTTGTCCATGTGCACTTGCTTTTATTAGTTACTGTCTAGTTTTTGTCAGGGGAAAAATGGTTGTTGATGAAAACAATGACGAAAAATAATTAGTCAGCAAAATTAACACTGAGCTGGACAAGACCAAAAGACATTAGCATAATCTATGGGGACAAAAAGTCTGCTTTGTTCTGAGCCTGAGACTTTGAGCCATACCACAGAGATGGCAGAATGAATGCTGACAACATGGTGAGCAGCACTGAACTGACCACTTACCACAGAGTGGACCGGTCAACCAACCAAAGCAGACAGGGCCCAAGTTGGTAAGGAAGCCTTCAAGTGGCAGAAGCTCCAAAAGAGCATCTAAGACAGGCTGAGAACAGAGATGGATCTGGGGCACTGAGTAAGTAAAGTGATTTTTTGAACACTGGTGATGATATAGCTTTCCTTTATACCCCTTAAAATGGAGTGTTTTCACACAGAGAGGGGCTGGGTAGGCATTGATTTGGCAATTTCAGATTGCTCTTATCAGATCTACTGGTGGCTTTATCATGGCAGTCCCCAGCAAGAACAGGACTGTTATAAATAGAAATTAAGCATTTCCTCACTTTTAAGAATTGCTTTAAAGTACTCCACAAAGAAAATAAATGAAAGATTTTTTTTCCCCCAAAATTTCATTATAAAAATAGTGCAAAAAAACTAGTTGCGCTCCGAGAAAACAAACCTCAGCCAAGGTATTTCCACTGCCCAACTTTGTTAGGCAGGTTATTGTCAAATGTGGAAAACTGCTCTACGTCACACTGTTGGAAATACTTTAAAAACTACTGGATCTATATCCAGGTTTGGATCACCGCCAAAATCTGATCTTTTTTTGCTTGTGACTTGAACAACATTCCCTGAAAATATCATAAAAGTAAATTGAGAACTTATTGAGTTTTTAGCAAAAATTTGGAGAACTTCCCTTTCTCACAATGTAAACAAAATTGCTGGATCAGGATTGGGATCCTGATCACCCCCAAAATTAAATCACTTCTTTATTGTGCCATGACCAGCATTCTCTGAAAATAGCATCTAAATGTGTCCATTAGTTTTTGAGTCATCCTGTTAACAAACTAGCAAACAAACTAACTAACAAACACCAACAAAAACACAACCTCATTGGTGGAGGTAACAATATGTATTGCACCTCCAAGTAAGAACCATGTACAAAAATGTTGCAAGAGAGTGTTTTGATTGACTTTTCACAACGAGAAAAATCAATCAAAACACTCTTAGAGAACCATTTGTAAAATAGTTATGCACCTGATTCTCGACTAAAACAAGTTGTGGTGTCCTTCACTGTACAGCATCTCAGACTACTGGGTCACCGAGTACCAACTCATAACCATGTTTTGTATGAAAACACACTCTTGGCCTCCAAGTAGTTTGTCATAATTTTACACAATTATGCCTATTTCCTCCTCAAATCACTTAAAACATCCTCTACCACCCTTGAAACACATGTCCTCACAGGTGGTTAATCTCCTCTGGTTTCCGAGTTCATTTATTCAAATTAAATGACTTCCTTAGCCTCCCACACCTAAAAGCCAGAAATTGTTATTCTCTCTCTGTAATTTAGAGACCTCCTCATTATGTTTAACTCAATAAAGTATGATTTGTGGTGAGGATAATTGAAAATGAAATTACTCTTTTTGAACTGACAAATGCCTGTGAGGAGAACCAGCTCTTCTGTAACAGTTTTCCATGGTGAACATACAGCAGACTCTCACTCACCCGTGGAGCTTTCACCTTTTGTTAGTGGATGTTCTCATGTCAGCTGGAAACCGAAGCAGACATTACAAATTTGATTTCTGATTTTCCAGGATAGAGCTCATATCCTGGATTAGAGGGCATGCTTGATATGATTTCTTTCCTACATATGATCTTTTGGTCATAATGGCCTAACAACGTTGACCTTTTTTGTCTGAATGATAACACTTGTTTTTCCAGGTCACAGATTTGAGGACAACCCTGGAGTGAGGCGCCACCTGGTGAAGAAGTCATCACGATGCCAGATGAACCGAAGCAGCAACAGTTCAACGCCTCTATGCAGCCTGAAGAAGAAGAAGAGAGCGGCAGATAAGAAGACGCATGAGGTTTGCTGCACATGTTTTTTTTCAACCAGCCAAGCAGCACAGCTAAACGTGTGGGTAGCACGCCCTAAGAAAATTAAAGCCTGTGGTTCCTCAGTGTATCAAGAGTGAGGAACCAGTATTCTCAGGTGTTGTCTTCCTGGGACGCCTACTTTGCGGCCTTTCTTTAACTTTCGCCATTCTCAGAGAATTCATCTTAAGTTTGGAAATGGTACCAGGCTGACACCAAATAATACTTCCAGTTGCAGTGGATTTTGGCACTTTTTTTGGGCAGCTTCCCAAACGTTTAGTTGTGTTGCTCATTCCACAAATATACCATCCTTACAAGTTCTAACTCGTTGTAAAGGTGACTGATCAGGCTTTCTAAAAATATGATATAATATCTCAGGGTTCTGACTTGAACTTTGATCGCAGAATTTGTAGTTTAATCTCAAAAGTCTGACTTTATTCCCTGAACCCTGATTTGTATTAAAAATACGTAATTTAAACTCAGAATTCTGATTTGATATCATTTTTTGATTTAAAACTATGGACCCTGACTTTAATTGTAATCCCAGAATTTTGACTTTAATCTGAGAATTTGTGACTTAATGTCAGAATTCTGACTTGAATCTCAGGATTCTGACTTTAATCTCGGACTTAATGCTTTTATTTTCAGAATTATGATTTAAATCTATGAACCCTGACTTTTCTCACACACTTGATATTTTTAAACCTCTATTTTTGACCCTGACCCTGTTCAGTGTTTTTAATAACCTTAAAATCAATAAATATATGAGCCTATCAATACTTAGTGGTTATCAAGCTTCAAATGCATTAATATTAAGCCTCAAATTTGACCAAAAGGCCACAATTTTTAACTGTAAGCTTAACCTGATTACTCTGAGCCCTGTTTTTTAAAATGGTAATACAGATATTTTGTGACTGAACGAGCTGATATATGAATAGAATAAGATACATTTGAGTCCATCTTATAAAAATGGTGAATTCAGATGTATACATATATAGTTATACAGTTGTTTGTCAGTTTTATTGTTATTTTATTTAAAAAAAAATGCACAGAATAATCAGATGCAATAACTCATGTTTAAGAGGCTACTTTACAGGGGTATTAATTTGGCGTGACTTAAGATTTTGGCTGAATCTTTGGTGTACTTGACCAACAAAAGACTGAAAACCCATTTGTGTATTTTACTTTAAAGAAGCTGACTTAATTCCAGAAACATTTCTAATATTAAAAGAATGAAAAGTTGATAGTTATTGAATTGAAAAATTAATATTAACCCACCTCTACTCATCTATTTTGAGCATATTTTCCTCGGTGATCTGATGAGAATTAACATAAATTTGTTCCTTATGTTTGACCTCGGTTTGACAGGAAAATGTGCTCCAACATCACAAATCATGTTATATGTTGTTGCTCTTACCGCTTTGCAAAATGTGAATCTAATGTTGAACTTTGACAAATGTCCCTCCAAACTATTTGGTTACCCATGCGGTCCAAACCACTTTAGACTGGATCCAAACCGCTTGGTTCAGTCAGTCCCCATGAACATGAGTGTTGACTGTGTCACTGGATTAGCAGTCTTTGAACTCAGTCAGGGACTATGGCATGCTTGTTAAAAAACCCATGGTGAGATTCAGTTTTCCTATTTCATTTCTGCGAGCTGCTTGTCAATAACACTCTGTTTCACTTCGTCCTCAGTTGTTTGTGGAGCTGAACGAGCTGATTGTGGAGAAGGACCATGAAATGCGTTGGAAGGAGCGCGCTCGCTGGATCAAGTTCGAGGAGGATGTGGAGGAGGAGACGGACCGCTGGGGAAAACCTCATGTGGCCTCGCTCTCTTTTCGCAGCTTGCTGGAGCTTCGGCGCACCATCACTCATGGTAAAACTAAGTCTCCATGAAAGCAGAAAAATACAGTAAATGCTCAAAACACTGTTACATAATATCCATATTTTTAATAGAGTTTAAATATGAGTCAGGATAAGTACAACATCTAAAACAGGAGATCAAAAGTCTGTTTTAATTAATTATCACAAAGGTTGAGCCAGATGTTTAGGCCCACCTATGTGAAGAAACGCCAAGCCGCATCAAGCTAAGTCAGGCCACGAAGGGCTAAGTTAGCATCAGTAGGGCAATGTTGTTCACTTGGTATGTCGACAAAGTTTAGGTATGCTTAAAAAATTCTGGCATTCAATCCAACATGCTTTAAAACGCCAGAAAGAGTTGATCTCCGTTTACCTTCGCTACCCTAAAGCGGGGTACCCACAAAAGGATTATGGGGCTGTTTTTTGCCCCTACTTTTCCCCTTCTCGACCAAGGATGGAAAATGCCAGATTATTTGATGTCTTATCCTATAAGAATAGAGTATCCTATAGGATATAGAGTATCCTATAAGAATATCCTGTGGTCTGAGGTGTGTTAAGAGTGAATTTGTCCCGATAATCAGCTCTGAAACGTGTCAGGCTGACAATCTTAAATATTGAACTTGTTCAATATTTACGACCAAATATCTTCGTGTGTGGGGAAAGCCGATGACTCCCGACTTATGAGTCCGTTAATTGTGATGTGAAATGGAATGTAGCCAGTCGGGACAAGACCTGACTGAGGAACAAGGAAGCAGACGTAAATAAAAACAAGCATGGCCGACCTGAGACATAAAGTTCAGTGGACCTCAGAAATGGAGGACCAGCTCACATGTTCACACTGTCTCCAGGATTTTTTCCACAGTCTTTTCTATTTTTTAGTTCAGGATTTAGTCCAAAGACCATCATTCCCTCTCCTCGTGCGTCCTCTTCCACAGTGCGTGTTGTGTTGTCCAGTTGGTGCTATGTTTCTTCTTCTTCATTTTTGGTAGCTCACATTTAATCACGCAAGATTTCTGTCTTAGAGGACTAGATTATAGATCATTGGTGGGACAGAATGGTTATTTGTGTGGTGTGCTGTGTTGAGATTATTGGTGCACACCACACACATTACGATCAAAACTGTTCAATGCCTGATTTTTTATCTTTATGTGTGGGGTATCTAACTGATAAAAAAATCTCTTCAGATTTAAAAAAATCCTCATGTGTGTACCCCGCTTCAGGTACAGCTCAGTTCATTGCTATTGGCGGTCTTTGGGGCCCGCCTGTAGTTCAACATCCATCATCTCTGTTGGCTCTGGCCTGGATTCCTGTTGTACGGCTTCAGGTGCTCTTAAGGGGACAGCCATCTGGTTGACATCGCAATACGTTTGTACAACAATCAGCAACGCCAAGCTCTACTGGGCCAAAGCTCCCCTTTCTAAGTTGAAGGCTACCCATGTGTACCGTGCTACCATCTACTTTGGCGAACGTCAAAAGTTTAGTCGGGAGTTCCGTTGGGAAACGTCACACCAGCACAACATTTCCTGCCACTTTAGATACATTGACAAGAGTTAAACACACCAAAATTGACCCTAGATATGTACTTTTGCTGATATTGTGATGATTTCTCAGCTAAAATATGATGACGTGTTAATGGGTCTTCAGCATGTAGATCTGAACCTGCCTCCCCCCAGTTATATTTAGTCAAGCCATGATGTGAAAATGTTGGACAGTCTTAATCAAGCTGCATTTTTGCCCCTTTTATCCTGTATTTTCTTTCACCAGGCGCCATCCTTCTGGACCTGGAGCAGAACTCTCTGCCTGGCATCGCCCATTTGGTGGTGGAGACGATGATCATCTCTGATCAGATCAGAGCAGAGGACAGGCCAAGTGTTCTCCGAGCTCTGCTACTCAAACACAGGTCAGTAGATAAGCCCAGTGTAGTTCAAAGCAACACCCAATTCATGTACCCAACGTACGTACTCTTATGTCCTGTCATCTGGTTTCAGCTTGAATTACATTATCAAAAGAGGCTTCAAAATGGAGCCTAGACCAGGCCTAAAAACTCCAGCTCAATCCTTCTTGCAAAAGTTCTTGCACATCTCTCTGCCCGTCCCATCTACTGTGTTTGTGGACTGATGCTTATTTTTATCCAAACATATTTTGACAAGTTGGATATGATAAATGAATTTAAACTGCAACTTACTTGTTTTGGTGTAAGAAATCTGTTCAGATGAAATCATAATGTGCATGTCAGGGAAGCATCTATTATGTGGCTAAAGCAGCAGTGATGATGACGAGCGGTTGCATCGACAACAATGTGTGCTGAACACGTGTTCTGCTTTTTGGAGATCGCCTGTCTGCAGTGATGTACACACTCACTGGTAAAATGACTTGCATAACTGAAAATGATCGATTGGATTGTTTGTTTCTTGTTCCTTCATTTTGCTCATTCCCAAGTGAAATGTTTTTTTTTTAAACTTTAAGTTGTGGCTTAGCCAAACAAAGTCAAAATCTCAAGGCACACCAAATTTATATCCTTTCTAAGTATCCTTGTGCTACCATGTCTTATCAGTCTGGACATGTTCATTCGTACTACTAATGTCTAACAGAATTTGACAAACAGCAAAATCTCTAATGAAATATATATCAACTATATTATTGAAAATATGATCTTAGACTTAGATAAATCTTTTAAATGCAGCAACAGACATTTCACATTGTTCAGGGGACTAAAAAAAAAGAGAGTGGAAAGCTGAATGATTTCTTCGATCCATGACTTACAAACTTCAAAAGATGGCATTTTCGCAAATGTTTTTTCAATAGATTTTTGTAATTTGCTACAGTATATTGAAGTTCACGCACCTATTGACCTATTTAAACATTTTTTTTTATTGTTGCAAAAATATCTTACGATTGTCAAATTTCCCCAGGCACACGAGAACCACTGCCCTAGTGCACCATATTACTGTTTGTCGAAGGAGTGAAACAGGCTGGTAGCACCACTTTTAAGCAGCTTTTCTCCCTTATTCTCTCAAAAAACATACATTTAGAACAAAACAGTTTGGAGTAAGCTTTTAATTTAAAGGTATGTTAATTTGAGACATGTGAGCAACAGCACTTTTCCAGCCCATAAATATAAAACAATGTGGTAAGCCCTTGAGCTTGCCCTTTGGAAATTAGCGCAGTAGGTCTGTAGCACTTTCAGCGGTTGATCTGAAGTGACGACAGGAAAAAAGGCCACAACTAGAAGAGCCAAGGGTAAAATGTCTAGTTTTTCCACTATTTCTGATACCTTTGACTGGGTCAGGGGATGGTAAGGGCAGTAAATCTAACGTTTGATTTGAAAGCTCTTACCTGTAATATTTTTGTCATTGCAACGCCGAGTAGCTTATAAGAAAATCATTAACCTTTCTCAAGTCAAGAAGGACAGGAGGAGGAACCTAACTCACCAGAGTCAGGGTACATATTGAACTCCATCTGGGCAACATCCCTAGCAAAGTCTTGCAAATCCATCAACTTTGGTTAAGTGCATAGACTCCTTTATGAACCTTGCAGAGTCATGATAGAACTGATAAGGGTTTCTTAATCTGGGCTCACATCTTCAGGGTAAATAATCATTCAAATGGTTCATATTACTCGCTTCAAACTCAGAAGCTAAGAGACAAGGAGGCCTGTCTCTTAGCCACAACAGTGGGTGTTTCTGCCTTGTTGATCCATGATAAACAATCATGGTCGTTTCTACAATCACTGTCTGTTCTGTTCGCAAATACGAGAAGCTAAATGTCCCAGAAAAGTTAGAAATAGAAATGCATCCATTTAAAGATCCCTCTGTTGCAGAATCTGCCCAGCTTTACTCATCTTTTTCCCTCTCTTCCTCTCGTGGTTGCTTTGGTAGTTCCTCCGTGACGTTTGGCATATTTTCTTTTGTAAGAAACACAATAAATCACCGCTAGTAAGCCAAAAAAACACACCAGTAGCCAGCTAGCAGTTGTGCTAACTATCATTGTGCTGGCCGACTTTGTTCACAGTGCAGTCTGGGAAAAGTGTTGCGTAAGAGCTGAACTTGTCGGGTGGTTCAGTCTCTGGACACTAAAATAACCATGTAGAGGAGCTACGACGCCATGTGCAGTGACGTTTACTTCCTCCTCTGTCTGTGATGTCATCCTTGTCACCATTCACTTTTAATGCTGATTGGCTGTTGCGCCACTATTTCAGGTGAATTTGTCGCCATTGTGATTATTTTCAATTTAGCTTAAGAAGTGAAAGAGGCAAAATTTGCTTCACTTGCTGGACAGTTTGCATCATTCACAGGACAGTTTTTTTCATCTCACAACAGACTTGGGGTCACGTTTGGTGTGAAGACAGCTTTGGGGGTTTGATCTAAATGAATATATTGAACACATTGATTTTTTGCACCACTTGTGGGCAAATCAGGACCCTTTATTACATGATTGTTTTTTATTAATGTGTAAGTATTATTTTATTTAAAAAAAAACATATTTCTTCTTTGCAACAGTCAGACATATACATATCATGAGTCTTCGCAGTGGAAGACTTAAAGGCTGTTTTGCCTGCATTCATTTGTACGACACATACCCTGGGGCAGCACTTAAGAGGCAATAGGAATAAATATATAGAGATACGCAATTTGTAATCTAATAGACCTGTTTGCTTTATAGTTCAAAGAGAGACATCAGTGTCAAATTCAGTCTGTTTCATAACGAGTTAAATACTCCTTATGGTAACTTTAAGTCGTCCTGATACTGACAGGCTTTTCCTGACTTTGATTTATTGCTTCTATTGGCAACCATACCTGCCATTTAAGTCAGATTATGCTAATTATTTAACCCACATCTGTTTGTTAAAGAGCCTTTTTTAAAAGTTTAATGTAGAATTAAGGTCGATTTTCTGGTCTTTATCCTCAAATTATATGTTTGGTAGAGGCCTGTGAAGGAACTCCTTGTGGTTTTGGTCTCTGGGATAGTTACCATCAAGCTGATCTCAATTAATCCACAAAAAAATCCCAATCCCATTAATGCTTAAGTGAGAGCCATACCTGAAAATAGCATTACCTTAGATTGAGCTGTTTATTTTCACCCATTGGGAAAGTGTCATTTAGTTGGAAGGTAGCCTTGTTTACATTATGAACATGCAATTTAATTATTAAAGCATAAGGAGAAATGCACACTCCCTCTTCCATGTTAATTATTGTGCTGCAGTGGAGGCTGTTACAGATGGCAAACTCAAGGGAACAGAGAGGGGAATTTCCAAATTGTGACATTTAACAACCGTTGGCTCATCATCGAGTGTACTTCCCCGGGGTTGACTAAGATTCAGATGGCAAGGCCGTGTTAAATCTGCTCTGGGTCCTAAATCATCGACCTTAAGATTCTGCGTTTGTTGCGCAAACCACGTCTGAAGTTTGATCTCTTTGCCTTTTTAGTCCTTCTTCCTGTCTGGCCTTCCCTTTATACACAAATCCGTGGGTGCTCTTGTCTGATTCTCGTAACTGCACAATGAAGATAAAAAAGACAATGTTTGAGGCTTTATAAAACATGTAATTTTTCTAGGTTAAACCCAGCTATTTTGATACTTTTCATAAATCCAGGTTTATTGTATTTCTGTTGTTTGATTCAAGCAAGGAGATGAAAGAACAGTGTCTAAACATGGGGCTTTTTCAGTCTTTATTCAGACGGTCGACTGTTGCTGGATAGCTGGGGCATTTGTCTTTTTATTTAGTGTGAATAGTTTTGGGTTTTAACCTGTGAAGGTTCCTTACAATCAGGGTAGTCATTCATAAATATTCTACTTGGGAAGGATGGCACTTCAAAAGGCCAAATCTCAGCAAGTGTATATATATCTGATTTCTAGTCAGATGCAAAACACTTATTTCAAGCCCCATTGACAGGGACTGAAAAGTCCAAATAATTATCTTATTTCAAGGGATAACAAACACAAAGTGAGGCTGCATTCTTAAAATGAGCTAAAACTACTACCTCCACAACCTCTTTACTTTATGCTTTATGAAATTCCCCTTTCCTGAGATATTGTGAGGTTGGAAATGAGGCCCTTTTACATTGACCTTTGGCCTTTGTCATATCAAATGTATTCAGGTCATTCCTGAGCCAGAGAAGACATATAGGTAAAGTCTGAGGAAAATCTCTGTTCTGAGTTCATAAGGGATTGAAATCACTGACTATGGATGAACAAGAAGCCTGTTGACTGTGACCTCCATTATCTGTTCAATTTTTCTCGAAGTCAGAATGGACACCTGTGTGAAGCTCAAAGTGAACTGCTCCAGTAATTCTCCAGTATTTGCTCCAAAAACAAGGGACAAACCCGGTACAAAGACATGTGGTCCATTGACCAAGACCTTGGATCTTCAAACTTTGTTTTTTCATGCTCAAGTAAGAGTAAGAATTTGTGCTTAATTTGAAAAAACCTTCACCTGATCTTCAGTTTTACTTTGTAGTGCAGCTGGACCCACCTGATTCAATGTCTGTAATCAGGCAGACCCATCTTGCCAAGCCCCTATGTACAATGACTGTGCTTAGCCGAAAGAGACAGATCAGCATCCTTTAGGGCAGAAAGAGGTGGGAGCTACCAGCAAGACAACAGCAGAAAGTTAGTGCTTGCGCAGAGATTAGCATAGATGCTAACAGCTTCAGAAGCAGTTTTGTCAGATGTAGACCACATTTCTTTATCAAATGAAAAACAATAGAAAGGACATTTTTGCTACACTTCTGATATGTTTTGTTCAGACTTCGTTCTACAAAGAGGCCCACAACTTGTATTATACACTGCAGCAGCACTGCCTGACTACTACATTACCTAACTGGTGGGTAATAAACGTGAATGATGGAATATTTGTCTGATCACCTTCCAGATATACTTTTCAAGGGTTCAGCCAATCTCCAAACACTTTCTATGGGCTGTTGCCCCAGTGATACATTGAACGGTCCATCTGGCGTGTCAGGCTATCTTCAGATCCTGTTATCATGCAAAGGCAGGACACAAGTCCCACCGACCAAGGTCAGAGGTCGAGGTCTAAAATTAATTCAAGGATTCTCCAGTTTTCTCAGTCACAAGCAAGGTATGAACTTCAACCCTCAACCCAGAGCTTCCAAAATCCAATAAGGTCTTCTGCCAAAGTTAAGGAAAATACCTTGAGTCATTCATAAAATATTAAACCTATAATACAAGGGATGACGATGTCCCCCTAATGATTTTTGACCTTCGAGCCATTATTTCCTGCTCTAAGGAGGTTAAGTTTTTGCCGGCATTTGTTTGTTTGCTTGATTGTGAGCAGCAGTGTTAATTTTGTTGACTAATTATTTTCGTCATAGTTTTCATCAACAACCTATTTGCCCTGACTAAAACTAGACAGCAACTAATAAAAACAAGTGAACATGGAAAGAAATTAAAAATTTACTGACATTTTTGTCAACAAATAAAACCTAGATGAAAATGTTTGACAGAGACTTAATCCAATAAGACTTAATTTTCGTCATGTAAAAAGTAGGGACAAGTTAGGAATATATCCAATCACAGCTACTTTGGTTGTGTGGAAAGGTTGGATGAGTTAAGAGGGACATCCAATCACAACTGCCTTAGCTTCATAGTGGTGGGATAAGTTTGGGGAGAGATCCAATCAGAGCTAGTCTCTTTATGAATTGATATATTCATGTAGAACAGGTTCACTGTTTGTTGTCAATTCTGATATTGTAACTGAGATGTTCTGCCAGGTAGCCAGAATGAAGGTGATTGCATTTCCACAAAAGTTAAGTTTGTTGCTGTTCATTTATACATTAAAACTTTACTAGCATTCAGCAAAGGGTTACTAGATATTTCATTTATCCAAGTGTAAAACATGACTTCAGAAATCCAAGGAAACATAAAAAGTGCCTTACACTTTACACTTCATATTTTAGTCGACTAAATTTACAGTAGATTTTGTCGAATAAAATGTGAAATTTCATCAATTAATGATAGACTGAAATGAAAACAATTTAGATGACTAAATTATGACTAAAACTAAAAGATATTTTTGGCAAAAGACTATAACTAAAACTAAAATAAAAAGTGCTGTCAAAATTAACACTGATGAACAGGATATCAGTTCTGATAAGATTTTGATTTAATTATCTGGAAATTTTGTCCACACCACATGGAACAAGTGATTCAATTTTGATGGCGATCTGAATCTGGAAGTGGATCTAGGAACTTTTTCAAGGATTTGTCCACAATTTGCTCGACAATGCGGGAAATTCCTTGGTCAAAGTTTGTGGTCTGGGAGCACGTCTAGGTTTTTATTTTCTATTAATTTTATTTGGGAGCTCCAAATTTGCCCATGATCCACCAGGAATTCCTCTTAACAAATGTGCACATGTTGATATGGTTATTGTTGCATATAATTGATTTTGGGAGGGTTTTTTTACCCTTATCAAAGTGACATGACACTGGATAGAGTTTTGAACTGGGGGAAGGGAAAGAGTGTGGCATGACGTAAGGTAAAGGAGCCGCAGGGCCACCAGCATCTACTACACATTGATATTAAATAGCATCTAAGGAGGGCCCATTTACTACTCCTTTCAGGGGTCCAGCCATTTCTGTGTTTGGGCCTGAGTGTGGGTGATGTTGGTAAGCCAGCAAATATGTCCATGTAGATTTGGAAAGAAAATAGTTGTCTCTGGGAAACACAACCCCCGTAGGTGTCTGGATCTAAATCCAGCACTTAGCCGCTGCAGAACATTAAAGATTCAAACTCTCCCAGCCAGACTCACAAATCACCAGAGGGCATGGTTACATCAGATCCTGCTCACTGCTTTTTTATAATCAAATAAAGCATGTGGAAGTGAAACATGTGACATATCGGTCCCCTCCCTCTACATACTGGCTCCCCTCTTATTGATTGGCAGCTGCATTGACCTGCCAGCTAAACTGACCCCGCACACACGGCCAATGGAATAGTGTGCTCCATGCAGTGCATTATGGATCCGTCAGGGTTATATAATGAAAAAAAACAGTGAACTAAATGTCCACTGTCAAGTTGAATTACCCGGAGGAAGGAGAAGCCAGGCCTGCCAAATGCAGATGTTGTCATCGCTCATTTTGCAGCTACTTTTATGTGACATTTATGTTAAATGGAGAGCTATGGAATTTTTAAGAAGACATTTAAGGTCACATTTAAACTCCTCTGACTTTAGTGCTCACTGAGGTTTGCTTTATAGTGAAACTTTAATGTGACAGAAATTCATGGAAAGTAGTTGATGCCCTGAAGGTTTTTCGTCATATTTTGCATAAACCCAGGCTACCTACGGTAGCACCACAACTTCTACTTTCATTTGTACTCATATTTGACACCTCTCAACAAGTTAACACGGGTCCCAGATATGCCCAAAACATACTTTTAAAGTTTCTTTCCTAAAATCCCTCTCCTATGTTCAATTTTGGCATGCCCATAAACCCTGCTGTCCCAGCCCTGCCCAAAACAGACTGTTTTAGTGTGAATCCTCCTAAGTTTTCTAGCACTTTACTTTAACATTTATTGTGGTTGCACAGGCAGGCTGAGAAATGCTCCTTCCACTGGAGCTGCCTGCAGGCTGAACAAACACCTGGCTCAGGGAGTGTCTCCCTTTTTATGTGTCTGTCTTTAGGGGACATTTTTAAACAGACTGTTTGAGCATACAACTTCTAGAAGGAGTGGTAAGCAACAGAGGGAGAAGGGGGATTTTCCTTATAGGGCTGAAAGATTTATCGTTTTCAGATCAAAATTGCAATTTTAGACAGCGCAATCATGTGATCGCCAAAGCTGCAATTTTTTGCGGCATTCCTGACTGACCCAGGATCTGCAACTATTTTACTATTTTACAAATTTGCAGGCAATTTACATTTACAGAAGTGCTGGTAAGCAGGTCAACAATACAAAGCCTCTGTTTAGGAGTAAAAGTTGTAGTATCCCTTAAATAATAACAACAGATTATTTATCATCAATATTAGATGATGAATAATGCGCTTTTGAGCATCGATTTCCTTACTGTTGTCTTTACTGTAAACATAGTCAATATTGCACTGAAGCTTGATTTGAAGAAAATTGTTTAAAATGTTTAAATAGCAAAACTTCATGCACTAATTTAAAAGGAATGAGAGCATACAGATTGTTGTGATCTATGCTGTGCCCAAAACACACCCATGTGTAATAACGGGCCATAATCCATCCCCTTTGCCTGGCTTTGCACCCAGAACATGTGTCCTTCAATTAGCAAACATAGACCAACATGCCCCAAACCGCAGTGCAACACATGCTTTAGGCCAGTGTTAATTTTGGCAGCACTTTTTATTTAGTTTTAGTTATGGTCTTATGCCTAAAATATCCTTTAGTTTTAGTCATAATTTAGTCATCTAAATTGTTTTAATTTTGGTCTAGTTTTTGTTGATGAAATTTCACAACATTTTAGTCGATGTAATCTACTGTAAATTTCGACTAAAATATGAAGTGTAAAGGGTAAGGCATTTTTTATGTTTCCTTGAATTTCTGAAGTCATGTTTTACACTTGGATAAAATGAAACATCTAACAACCCTTTATTGAATGCTAGTAAAGTTTGAATGTATAAATGAGCAGAAACAAATTTAACTTTTGTGTGAAATGCAATCTCCTTTATTCTGGCTACCTGGCAGAGCATCTCAGTTACAATACCAGAACTGACAACAAACAGTGAACCTGCTCTACATGAATATATCAATTCATAAAGAGAGTAGATCTGATTGGATCGCTCCCCAACTTATCCATGAAGCTAAGGCAGTTGTGATTGGATGTCCTTCTTAACTCATCTAACCTTTCCATACAACCAAAGTAGCTGTGATTGGATATATTCCTAACTTGTCCCTACTTTCTACATGATGCACATTAGGTCTTACTGGATTAAGTCTCTGTCAAACATTTGAGTCTAGTTTTTATTTGTTGACAAAAATGTCAGTAAATTTAGTGTTAGTTTTTTTCCATGTTCACTTGTTTTTATTACTTGTTGTCAGGGAAAAAATGGTTGTTGACGAAAACTGTGACGAAAATAATTAGTCAACACTCTTCATGCTGTGTTTGAGTCACATAGTATCTGAGCCACAGTTATTGTCACACATGCATCTTTACTGGGATGACTTTGTCTCCTCATTGATCTAGAATCTTCCTAGGCTCCTTCATTGTACTAATCATCACGAAGGGGCTCACTTGTTTGATCAAAGGCTCCAGAACTGCTGTTAAATGTTATGTTATGTTGAGCTAGAATTGTGTTGACAGCAGCCTGTGCCATGGTCACCAATACATAAAAATACATATAAATATTTTTCTCATTTTCAAAGTAACTTATATTTATGTCTCTGTCCACAGCTGTCCTGTGCCACTTTTGCAGCTGCTATTGCTGTCTCTCTCACCCTCTTTAAAGTCAGAATGGTATTACCATGCTCCTACCAGATGAGTGATCTTAGTGTGTGATGGCACTTCATATTTTAATTTGTCCAGCATAGCCAATAGAGTTTTCTCCCTAACATAGCAGTGATGGACTTTGCAGTGTCACTAATGTGCATGTGATGGATTTTGCACACTTAAATCGACACAACAGACGAGCATAAAAATCCAGCCAGCAGATTTTCTTAGCGGCAGGCATTTATACTTTTGTACCAGCTTTAGCAGCCTTTTCGCATAAATTCCCAGCGTGTCATTGGCTGCTTCCACAGTGACAAAAAACACTCTGTCACCACCGGAGTCATCACTAGTGTGAGATACCCGATTTACGACGTGGAACCAGACCCACTGAGGAGCTGCTAAAATTCAGCTCATGGCTTACTCGCAACACTTGAAAGATCCTTCAGAAACGTCTCCAAAACAATTCATGTCAGAGTCACAGCTCGTTCTTTTGTCACGGGTGCCGTTGTGTCCAATGTGTGCGCCGTCTTATTGGACTGCGTGGGCCTAATGATGGAGATGATGTCAGCAGTGTGTCTAAGGAGGAATAACCCAGTCTTAAAATCTTGGCTGGTGTGACACATAAATACTTCTTTAAGAGGGGAAATGTGCTTACTCTTAGACTCACTTGCATAAAGAAGGAATAATAAGCCCATGCAGATTAGACTCTGGCTGTTTTATTGCTGTTCTAATGCAAATTTCACATTAGGAAAAATTACTCTTTCCACTCAGGCTTTGTCTCAAGTGCTTTCTAATGAGCTTACATTAAAACTGGATCAAATTGACAAGAATTTTGCTGATAACTATTCTAAATTTATGAGCTGCATTACAGTTGCATGAGTTAAAGCTCTTAAAGATGTCAAATTAATGGAAAGCAGATTATAGGAACAAGGAGCACAGCTATGTGGATCCGTTCTACAGTCCAAGTTGTCATGCTTCCAGTTTCACAAAGTAGGGCTATCAGAGATTAATCAGGATTAAAAAATTTAATTCACTATCTTTGATAGTTGACATAAAATTAATTGCCCATCTTCAATTTTATTATCAAGATTTTTTTTTAGTGCAAGTGACAAATTGAAGCAATCATTACCATTGTATCAACTCATGAATCAAATAAATGCAGACATGTATTTCCTGTTGTCTAGTTTGGTATTTCCTTTGTTTGAATAATTTCGTAATTGCATCATATGAGTGTTTTGAAACAATGATTATGAGGTAGGAGACAGCTCTGTATATATAAATGCACACATCAATATTCAGAAACTGCCTGTGTTTTTGGACAATTGGACAGAGTGAAGGAGTTTTTATACTTTATGAGTAAAAACAAAAAGGTGTCCAGTATTGCTGTGGTATTGAACAGTAAATCATGTTGTTTGATATTTTCCTAGAATCACATCAAAATTTTTGACTCAGGGTTTATGGGCACACCAATATTGAACATCGGAGAGGAGTTTTAGGAATGGAACTTTAAAGTATGTTTTGGGGACATCTGGGACCAGTGTATAACTTGTTCCACTTTAGATGATTTCTCAATGTACAGATGCAGCCACTTCAATTGTCCCCTTCCAGTGAAATGCCTACCAAGTTCCAGCCAAATACCAGCCAGCATCCAGCCAATGGGAGTGCTCAAATTCCACCATAAGCATGCCCATTTATTGTTGCTTCCCTCACAAGAGCACACCAATGGGCTTTTCCTTATTGGAGTGGCTTTAGCATTAACCGGTCACTACGTTTCTGTAATGACGTTGCGGGGGATCTCATTATAGTCAGTGGGCAGGTCCCAGTGGGATCCAGTCACAGACCAGTTAAGACTCAGTCATGGAAAGTGGGGAAAATTTAAGGGGCTCCATCTGTAAATACAAGTTGACAATCTTAATGACCAATTAGATAAGCTACTGCAGCAGAGAAACAGATAGATATTTTTTTAAACCAAATAAAAACTCATTGAGATATAGATCTCGTTCACAAGGGTGACCAGGCCAAGAGGTCAGCAGTACACGTCACGAAAAAAACATCATGAAAAGGTAACAATAAACGTTAAATACACGTATTTGTAGGTGCAGGTACCTTGCAAGTAAAGTGCAGGAGAATTTAGAAACACAGGCACAGCTCAGTGGTCTCACGCTGTTTATCCAGCAGGACAGAGCGAAAGGCTCCAAGTGTCAGCTCAGCTTGTAGAGTGTTCATGCTGAGGGGGCAGCGAAACTGAAGACTCTTTTCTCCAGTTCAGGTCTGACATGGAGAACAAATAGTTTAAAGGGATAGTTCAGTTTTTTTGAAGGGGGGTTGTATGAGCTCCATATGGCCACTAAGTACATTAGATGCAGAAGAAAGTTCTCTCCTCTCCCTCAGTACGCCACAATTCATAAAAGTTTATGACGCAGAACCAACCGCAAACAGGGAAGTATTGTACCAAATACAAAGGGTATTTTCTCCACCTACAAGAACTCCCATCAAAAAATAATACTACAGTTTAAGAGTACGCTACCTAGAATTTTTTTTGAGTGCATTTACTTTTCCGAAAATTAAAGTCTACCTGGAACTAGGAATACGTGGAATACGTGATGTGAGTCAGTTAGTTCCAGATAAACTTTAACTTTATTTTTCCGAAAAGTTAATGCACTCAAAAAAATTTCTAGGTAGTGTACCCTTAAATTGTGGTGAAATTTTTTGATGGGAGTTCTTGTAGGCGGAGAAAATACCCTTTGTATTTTGTACAATACTAAACAAGATTTATTTCTGTAAAAAGAACCAAGCCTTATTCTAAGTTTGGTGACCAAGCTTGCAGTCTTTTCACTGTGTTTCTTCTCTGCTTTGACCAAGTTGAAATTTGTTGAAAGTAATGGTGCCTTCCATTTACATCAGGACTGGGAAGAGGGGAGTGGGAATTACATCACATCCCAGTTAGACTTGTTTCAGTTAGGAGCTGGTAAAGTTGGTATAGCTGAAGATGACTGACTTTGGAGTGAGAAATTCCACCCAAAGGGGGCATTCCTGGTGACTAAATTTAATTTAATTTGCTACTAGTACCATCTCAGTTCCGAGATCAACTGGAATGCACCATTATACCCCGGGCGGCCATCTTGGATTGTCAAATTTAGGGTGGTGAGGATTCTCCGACTTTCCGACTCGGAATTCCAACTTCAGGGGAATTCCAATTGAAATTTCCCACTCGGAACTCAGAAATCCCGATTTTCCAGTACAACTGGAATGCACGATAAGGTCTGCTGAAGGTCTCCAAACTGACCTATCAGCCCCACAGCTGTGCCTTGAGATCCTGTCTATGAAAATCGCAAACATAATCAGTGACTCTAAAAGCTGATAAGCAAAACTACATGACCTACACAAAGCCACATTGCATGTACAAGTTTTGTTTTTGATCATTTAGGTGCATTTGTCAACATTATGATCCATTTCTGTTGGCTTGGTTGAATGATTATTTAACAAATGTGACTATAAGAATACTGACTTTGCCACTTTTAGCACATTAGCATGGTATCATTGGCTTTTTCCCAGAGCACAGCAGTGTCTACAGGCTGCCTCACAAAGGAAGGGACACCAAGAAACCCCTCTAACTATACATTTTTTTCTTTTTTTTTCTTCAAAGCCATCCAAGTGACCTGAAGCATCGCTTTCACCGCCACCACTCGTCCAGCAGCCTCGGTCATGGCAGCTTCAATCACAACCACGTCCAGGACACCAACCTGCCTCTCGTGACTGAAGAGCATGAGGAGCATGGGGACGGCAAAGGACCTGTATACGACCCAAAACAAGACGTGTTCGTCAGCCTGTTTGTAAGCTCGATTCTTATCTGGCATTACTCGTATCCTTCACACCCCTTTTATTCTTTGTGTCTATTTAAAGAGCTGTTAACAGAGATCTGAGAGACGTGAGATGTGGACGGTGATAAACTGTGACACGGCTGAAACAGCACAGGTGGACAGTGCAGTAAATATGATTCGCCTGAAGCCAGAGTAACTAGTTTTGACAGGACTCTACATGGATAATTGAACTCAGCTATCTAAATGGACGGAGATAAAAGCAATGCGGAGGTGTCTCGTTGGAGTTTATGGTTTGAATTAAGTTCCAAGAATCAGCAGTAAGCAGAGATTTAAGTATGATTACACTAAAGTCCCGATGTGAGTCCTGCAGCCCTTGCATTGTTCTTTGAAACACCCAACATGAGGTCAGAAGTCATGTAGGTAGTTCTTGAAGTCGGAGAAAGTAAGCCTCCCTGAGCCACATGTGTTGAATTATGTTCTTAGTCAGCTTACAGGTGCTCCTGGTTAAAGCTTCTTGATGCATTAACTGTGAAATCTTAATGTTCCCTGCGGCTTCAAATGTTGGCAAATTTAAAACAGCCTATAAGGATAATTCTGTTCAGATATAGGGCTGGGAGATATTAGCTAAAAGTCAAATTTCAATATCTGTTTAGCTGCTTGCTTATACTAAAAATATTCCATCATTTTTTTTAAATAGATATCAAATGGTTGTCAAAATACCTGAATCATGAACTTTGTTGTGATTCTTGTAAAATATGAAGCAATATGGATTACTCTTTAATACCGCAGCAGCAAAAGTCCAGGACTATCATTATTGGACACCTTTTGTTTTTAATCATAAACCATAAAAACTCATGCACACTGTTCAAATTGTCTTAAACCACTGTCATTATTTCCTAAAATTGGGGTGTTCAAATTTTTTGTACACTCTTGAAAACCATGTTTATGCTCAAAATACCAAAAAGTACTGAAGGTATTTGATCTTCAGGCATATTCAGTTCATGATTTAAAGCATTAAAGAGAAAGAAACTTCCTAAACTGCACAAAAAGTTGCAAAATTTGGATTTTCAAATCAGTGTATCTGTTTTTATTTGCGTTTTACACAATGTCCTAACTTAATTGAGAGTGGGGTTTGTACAGGATGAGCATCTATGTTATTGTCAGTATTGAAATAAAGTAAGCCCTTTAGACACAATTAAGATATGTTGTTCTTATTTATTAGCTATTTCGAGCAGTTTTTCCATACTGGCTTAGTTGTCCAAATATGTTGGCAGTTCCAGCCAGTGGCCAGTGTCTTTGTGTAAATTAGATGATACTTTCTGGCTGTAAAATTAGACAATTTTTGGGATTTGCCTGGAAATGAAATTATTTTTAATTCATATTGCATTTTTTAAATAAGATTTATTTATATGGATATTATTTCCAGTCAGAATTACTTGAAACAAACTGTTCAGGCTATTTATATATTATTATTATACATAGATTTCTCCTCTCATGTTGTTGTTCCGTGCCATATAACTGTGTCTCATCATATTTTTAAAAATAATAATGTGAATTTTCTTCTGTTCTTTATTCCAGAAATCCCTCCACCCACTGCCAGAGAGTCATCCCGCTGCAGCCAGATCAATGAAGCTGCTTGCCAAGATTCCCAAAGAGGCCGAGGCTGTCATTGTTTTAGTTGGTAAGATTTGTTAGTATGGACAGAGTCCATTAATCAGAGGAATTCTGTCATATTTTAAGAATTTTATAGGGAATAAATCTGAATAACATTTTCTTGTATCTAATACAAAAAAACAAGGTAAAACTACTTCACAGGAAAATACCAAAGTCATGGCATCTTCACTGCTAACAGAATAAACACTCTCTATTCAATGTTAACTTGTTGTCTTTTTGGTCTTTTAGGTTGTGTTGAGTTTCTGGAACAGCCTGCCATGGCCTTTGTCCGACTGAATGAAGCCGTCCTCCTGGAGTCTGTCCTGGAGATCCCCGTCCCTGTTCGCTTTCTTTTCGTCCTGCTCGGTCCAAGTCAATCAAACATGGACTACCATGAGATCGGACGATCCTTCTCCACTCTAATGTCCGACAAGGTTGATATAGATAACTGAATTACATTAATAAGACTCAATGCCTAAATCACTAAAGGCAAAGAAAAATAATTTAAGTTCTGAATAATTGGATAAACATTTTAAATGAAGTAAATACATGATTTATGGAGAAGAAGTCCTGTAAAGTGGTTATGTTCTGGTTAGCTTGGTATTTGAGATGTTGCTCGGGGTTGTGATAAGGGTTGAAGCTTAAGATTGATATTTTTATAGTTTTTTAATTAATTTTTAAAATATTTAAGAATAAGATTTAAGATCAATTTGAGGTCATTTTAGGCTGTATTCTTTGGTTTTTGTTTAATTTTAAATCATGCAGACACAAATGTTGACAAAAATGTCAAAATCTTGAAAACTTGTCAGACAAGGCAAAGACATGATTTACTTAGGATCTCAAGAATATTCGAAAAAAGTTTTCTGAAAGTGAAAAGTGCATATAGATGAGATATAGATATCTGAAACAGGTTGATTAAGAGTGTATATTTTATCAATACTAATTCTTGAAAATATCAAATACTCGTTAAATGATATATCAATTTTTGAACCCATTTTTGGGTGGGGGGATGCAGCAGATATTAAGTTCCTACAAGACAGACATACTCCTGACCAATGCTATTTTTCTGTCTTGTTTTTACCCAGAATTCTTAAAATTTTGTGGATTTGGAGGCACCATTAGCAGCAGTGTATAGCCGTAGCATTTGTGCCGAGTATGTTGGCACTGACTGAGAGCCGTGTACGTCTTAGGCTAGTGTGCAGGCTAATGCTGTGTACCTCACATAACACCACTTCAAAAACCCCAAACTATCCCTTTAAGATAATTACTAGGGTTGAATCCTCAAAGCTGTTCTACATTCTGTGATAAATGTCTCTTAAAATGGCACCTGAGAAGTTAAGTTATAAGAACAAGTCCTTCATATCCATTGATTGAATGATAAATAACAGTAAAGCAACCCTAACTTAAAAAAGGTGCTGCAGATGTATGCAGTTCTGGTTTATATACAGGAATAAAAGCTCCTGGAAGCCTTAATTGCTTTAAATTGCTGCTTCATGAGGATGTCTATCATGTTGTAGAGTTTCCACGAGGTGGCCTATTTCGCAGACGACAGGCAGGACCTCCTGAATGGTATCAATGAATTCCTGGACTGCAGCATCGTGATTCCTCCCTCAGACGTGGAGGGAAAAGATCTCCTGAAGACGGTGGCTGACTTCCAGAAACAGATGCTGCGGAAGAGGAAAGAGAGAGAACTGAAGAGACAACACTCCACTCCGGGAATTGAACTTAACAACAAAGGTAGTCCGTCAAACACCTCGTTTTCCATCTAACTTCTTAAACTATAGATTTCAGGAAGACACCGCCAAGTTATTGGAAACCAATACTTGTGCTCCAAACATTAATTAATGCCAACAGTGTGACTTCTTTAAATTTTGATCAGAATTTCTTAATAAATATGCCTGTATGAATGCCAGCAGAGGTGAGTCAAGAGGAAGAGGAAGAAGGGGACCAGGAAGTGGACCCATTAAAGCGCTCAGGGATCCCATTCGGAGGCCTCATCCACGACATTCGCCGCCGCTACCCTCAGTATGTCAGTGACCTGAAAGATGCTCTGGACATGCAGTGCGTCGCCGCTGTCATCTTCATCTACTTCGCTGCTCTGTCACCAACGATTACCTTTGGAGGCCTGCTGGGTAAACTGAAACTACACAAGTGATGAAATCAAATATTGTTATTTTAGTGTAATCTTCAGGCTGTTTTATCAGACAATTTTTGCCCTCTTGCTTTGACACACAGGAGAAAAAACAGAGGGCATGATGGGGGTGACAGAGCTCATTGTGTCTACTGCTACCCTCGGGGTGATTTTCTCACTGCTTGCTGGTCAGCCTCTCCTCATTATTGGCTTCTCAGGACCCTTACTAGTGTTTGAAGAAGCCTACTACAAGGTATGTTTAGTCTGCACATATTTAGGTAAACACTATCTGCTGGTAATTTCATAACATAACCAATATTGTGATAAGATGCATTGGACTTTGTGAAGCTCCTGATACAAGTTTACCCCAAGATTTTTAAATATCCTAATTTTTGTAGACATAATGTCAATGTTTATGTTATTTATTAACTAGTGATGCACAGCATTGGTTCAAATTAATGTTGGCCAATAGAATTCCTTTTACAAACCAAGGCCATTGGCAAATTAACACGGGGTAAACAGATACAGTTTCAGATGTTTCAATAGGACACAGGTCTGGACCACAGGTAGGCCAGTCTAGTACCTGCCACACTGTTGTAACACGTGCAGACTGTGTCTTTGCATTGTCTTGCTGAAATAAGCGGGGACGCACCTGGAAAAAAAAGGTGCTTGGATGGCTGCATATGTTGCTCCAAAACCTGTATGTACCTTTCAGCATTAATGGTGCCTTCATAGATGTGCATGTTACCCATGGCATGGGCACCAATACACACCCATACCATCACAGATGCTGACTTTTGACCTTTGCTCTGATAAGAGCCTGATTGGTCCTTTTTCTCTTTAGCCTGGAGGAAACCACGTCCATGATTTCTAAAAACAATTTGAAATGTGGACTCAGACCACAGCAGACTTCTCCACTTTGGGCCCGAGCTCATCTAAGATGGACTGACACAGAGAAGCCAGCGGTGTTTCTGGGTGTTGTTGATATATGGCTTTGGCTTTGCATGGTAGAGTTTGACCTTGACCTTGCAGATGTAGAGATGAACTGTTAACCGACAATGGTTTTCCGCCGTGTTCCTGAGCCCACGTGGTGAAGCTCTTTCTGTGGTGATGTTGGATTTTAGTACAGTACTGCCTGAGAAATTGAAGGTCTTTGACATCCAATGACAGTTTTTGGCTTTGCCCTTTACATGCAGAGATTTCTCTGGATTCTCTGAATATGTTGATGATATTAAGGACTGTTGATGAAACCCCTGAATTCCTCCTGATTGTACATTGAGAAATATTGATCTTTAACTGTTGAACTTTGTTCTCACGCAGCTGTTCACTAAGTGTTAAACTTCGCCCCATCCTTGCTTGTGAACAACTGACCAGTTTAGGGATGTTCCTTTTATACTCAGCCTTTTTCCAAATGAACTTTTCACACATGTGTTTTTTGAGCATTGCTCAACCTTCCTGTTCTTTTGTTGCCCTTGTCCCAGCTTTTTTTGAACATGTTACAGGCATTAAATTCAATATGAGTAAATATTTGCAGAACAAAAACAAAACTTAAGTTTATTTGTTTGAATAATAAATATTTTGTCTTTGTAGTGTATTCAATTGAATATAGGTCAAAAAGACTTTTCAAGCCATTATAAACTTTTTAAATAATGTCCCAACTTCATTGGAATTGGGGTTTGTACATATAGCTTGCTATATTGATTTAAAAGGGCACTGTACTGTAATATATCTTTGACAAACTGATGAAATTGCCCATATTTACATCAACTTTTTAATTGTATTTTAAGATTGCCATAGTATCTACTACAGTTTACATCATTCCCTAGTTTCCTTTTTACAAAATATACCATATGTGTGTAATTTCCTCTCAGTTCTGTCAGACCCACAACTTTGAGTACCTGACTGGTCGCGTGTGGATCGGTTTCTGGCTCATCTTCATCGTCCTGGTGATTGTAGCAGCAGAGGGAAGCTTCCTTGTCCGCTACATATCACCTTTCACCCAGGAGATCTTTGCTTTTCTCATTTCTTTAATCTTCATATACGAGACTTTCTCCAAGCTCATCAAAGTAAGTACCAAAGATGGCAGTATTATCACAGATCGTTCATATACGGTAAGTGATTGCTCAGTGTTTATAACTCTTTTCCTCTTGTTTCAGGTGTTTCAGGAGCATCCACTGATGGCCATTTATCCCACTGACGCCACGCCGGCCACGGGGCTCAGGGACTACGACGGCCCCGTCTTCAACCAGCCTAACACTGCTCTGCTGTCTCTGGTCCTCATGATGGGAACTTTCTTTGTTGCTTTCTTTCTCAGGAAATTCAGAAACAGTCGCTTTTTGGGTGGCAAGGTACCTAATTTACTGAGTCATGTTATTGAAGAACAAACCCCAGTTTCAATGAAGTTGGAACATTGTTAAAAATGTTGATAAACAGAATACAGTAATGCACAAATCCTTCTTGACCTATTTTTGATTGAATACACTGCAATAACAAGATATTTATGATACACTGATCAATAGATAGGTAGGTAGACTGATGGATAGATAGATTGACTGATGGATACAAGGATAGACTGACCGATAGATAGATAGATACATAGATAGACTGATAGATAGATAGATAGATAGATAGATAGATAGATATTTGACTTTGATGCCCTCAATACCTTTCAAAAAAGCTGAGACAGGGGTGTGTTTACCACTGTGTTACATCGCCTTTCCTTTTAACAACACTCAGTAAGCGTTTGTGAATTGAAGACACTAATTATTGAACCTTTGTAGGTGCAATTCTTTTCCATTCTTGCTTGTGAATGACTTCAGTTACTCAACAGTCTGGTGTCAAATAGGTGTTTTTTGTGCACTCCTCAAGTTTCCCAGTCTTTTCTTACCCCTGTCCCAGCTTTTCTGGAACAGGTTGCAGGTATTCAGAGTTCAAATCAGTCAACAAAACAATAAAGTTTATTAGTTCAAACATTAAGTAACTTGTCTTTGCAGTGTATTCGATGAAATACCAATTGCAAAGGATTTGCAAATCATTGTGTTTTATTGAATCGTGCCTTCAACAAAAATGACCTTTTAAGGGATAGTTCAGGATGTTTGAAGTGGGGTTGTTTGTGGTCCATAGCAGTAGCCACCACAGTGATCATTAGCCACAGAGATCAGCTTTGTACAGAGCTGATCTCTGTTGCTGTGGCTAATGTTCAGGCTAATGCCATGTATCTCATACAATCCCACTTGAAAAATCCTGAACTATCCCTTTAAAGTAAAGGTTTACAATGATGAACATCATACTGGCTTAATTGATGCTCTGTCTGTCTCTCCAACTCTCCAGGCCAGAAGGATCATTGGAGACTTTGGCATCCCCATCTCAATTTTACTGTCAGTCCTGGTCGATTACGCTATCACTGACACTTACACACAAGTGAGTTAAATGGAAAACACACCGCTTTAAAACATCTGAGATCCTTTTCTCCAATGATAATGTTTATTTTGTTCTTTTAGAAACTTAATGTGCCGTCAGGTTTCTCCGTCACTGCTCCTGAAAAACGTGGCTGGTTCATCAGTCCGTTTGGTGACAAGCAGCCGTTTCCCACCTGGATGATGGGAGCATCCATAGTACCTGCACTACTCGTCTTCATCCTTATTTTTATGGAAACTCAGATCACTTCGTACGTACATAAGATCATCTGCAGTAATGATGCAACATTTTCTGTCTTTTTAACTAAATCAGTCTTTCCTCCTCTCTACCAGACTCATTGTCAGTAAGAAGGAGCGTAGGCTGGTCAAAGGCTCGGGCTTTCACTTGGATCTCCTCCTCATCGTCATCCTTGGTGCCATCTGTCCTCTCTTCGGCCTGCCATGGCTCACCGCTGCTACTGTCCGCTCTGTCACTCACGTCAATGCCCTCACCGTCATGAGTAAAGCCACAGCGCCAGGGGAGAAGCCCATGATCCAGGAAGTAAAAGAACAAAGGCTGACGGGGCTCATTGTCGCCGTTCTTGTTGGTAAGGGGACAGGAACAATAGCAGTGTTTATTGAACACCTATGAAAAAGTGATGTTGATACAATACATAATTAAGAAGATAGAAAACACAATACAAAAACAGCAGAACGGAAAATATATGTACACCAGTAGCTGCTACAAAGTCATTGCAATAAAGATTATAACTGCAGATGTGGAACGCTGTTGATTCTATGAATTTTAAGCTAGCTCCCGGACTCACAGCTGTACAAAAAACCCGTTGTTTCTTTTTCTAAACTCAAAATGCAGTTTACAATGTGTTTCTTTTTATGAGAGATTATTGTCAGATTCTCTTATCTTAAATTTAACTGAAAATGTTACTTGACACTATATCCAGTAGTTCAATACAAAAAGGTAACGCAGTACTTTTCGCCACTTCATGAGCAATTCTACATGTGTAGACTTTTCTATTATCTTTCTTTGTGGTATATAGTATGATATTTTTTCTAAATTTTACAGTCCTGATTTTCAGCACCTTCAAAACTACATAATAGTGCCTCTGCAGCTCCCGTATGTAAGGCCAATTAAATTTATAAACAGCTCCAAAATTATTTGCGATTCTATATAAATCGTCATTTAAATGAACCAACCTCAGTCAATTTTTGTAATGAGAATATGCAACCTTCAGCTTTTATCCCTGACAGTTCCACATATTCGTTCTCATCTGGCTCATACTGGTTTTCCAGCAGATTATCATAATATAACGAAGGTTATCAGCACAGATGAAGGGCTAGGACTCAAAGCACCACATCAGAAAACACTGTTGATTCTATGAATTTTAAGCTAGCTCCCGGACTCTTGGCAGGCCATCACATCCTCTCCACTCTCAAATTACAGGTACTCTGCAATGACCTTTGTTAACGTTTACAGCTGTACAAAAAAAAAACATTGTTTCTTTTTCTAAACTCAAAATTCAGTTCACAATGTGTTTCTTTGTGTGGGAGAAAAGCATGCTATTATTTTCAGATTCTCTTATCTTAACTTGAACTGAGAATTTAGCATGACACCCATCCGGTGGTTTGATACAAAAAGTTAACGCAGTAAATTTAGCCACTTCACGAGCAATTCTACACATGTAGACTTTTCTATTGTCTCTCTTCACGGTATATGATATGATGTTTTTTTTTTTAAATTTGACAGTAATGACTTAATTTTTAGCATCTTCAAAACTACATAATGGCGCCTCTGCAGCTCCCGTATGTCCAGCCAAGTAATGAGAATTAATTTTCAAACAGCTCTGAAATTATTTGCGATTCTGTTAATAAATCATTATTTAAATGAACCAATTAATTTTTGAAATGAAGATACTCAAGCTTCAGCTTTTATCCCTGACAGTTCCACATATTCGTTCTCTTCTGGCTCATACTGGTTTTCCAGCAGATTATCATGTTTCAACGAAGGTGGTTCCCAAATTCATCTGTAAGTATAGTTTGATCCAGTTTGGGTACACAGCTGTAGTGACTCATCGTGACTGCTGAGCTTTTATTTGATTGAAATGCTGTCTGGATCAGGCGTAAGACCGCTTGGATTAGCTCAAGTGGTGTTTCAGCTGAACTGTGGATATGTTTCAAATAAACAGTAATTACAGCCAGTTCATCATGAGGGCTGCTCACATCTTGAAGGAATACATTTAGTCACAGTTGTTGTTACAGAACATTTGTGAAGTGTCTAAAAACACTTTTATCATTCACAAATAAATAAACTCATCTTCAACACATCCCACTCTGCAGGGATGTCCATCGTGATGACAGACGTGCTCCGCCTCATCCCCTTGGCTGTCCTCTTTGGTATCTTCCTCTACATGGGGGTCACCTCACTGACGGGCATCCAGCTGTACGAACGCATCACGCTGATGGTCACGCCTGCCAAGCACCATCCCGACCACATCTACGTCACCAAGGTAACACAAGCTAAAGGAAATGTTTACATGCCCTCGTCTTCTGCTATTAGTGGTGAGCCAAACCCAGCAGGGTGGTATCTGCTGAAAAGTTCAGGCAGAATTTTGGTTTTCAGGGTTAGTTTGTAGCTCGGTTTGATAAACCAAGCTGATTTTCTAGACGCCTTTCTACATAATGCATAATCATGACTCTGGTTTTTATAGATACGCAAGACTTAACCTCCTTTACGTTCAACAAATGTCAGTCCTGCACAGTCAGAGAATAACAAGGCGGGTTTTCTGGCAGTAAAAATGCATGACGAAGGAAAAATCTTTACCCCAAACTGAGAGTTTCTTTAACACGGGAAAAACCAGAGTTTCAATCCGACTTCAATGAGCTTCTTATTCTGTTCTTAAGTGATGGAGTAATGTAGTTTTACAGAATTATCTTTTCACAGTGGAGATGTGTCTTTACCTTTTTTGCTCCCGTCATTGTCATCTTTCTTTACACTTTGCTCTCACGTCATATAAGTAATGAATTTGTGCTCCAGTTAGCACATAGAAGCATGCTCTTCCTAAAAAGCGTGACACCTATGGTGTGTTCCCTTTATGTCAGAAGTTGGAAATTCCAATTACCCAGGAACACCCTTAAAAGTCAGAGGTCCCACTAGGAAACCCGGACAACCTGTACAGATCCCAAGTTTGTCCACAAACATGGCTACTCAGTGCTTGAATAGGAAGTAAAAGCAGTGCTGAAAACAACCTAAAACATAACTTAAGTAGTAACTTAGTTAGAGTTGTTTTTATAAATTTAAATCAATCATATTGATAGTATTGTTCATCTACATGTGGAAATATTGTGATGTTGACTTTTGCATGACATTGTATTTTTTTTTTTCCTCTCTTTTTTTCACTCACAACAACAACAATAAAACAGCTCGGGCAAAAATTGGTCTGTACAGTCATCATGGACAGAACATACAAATTTGGAAAACAGAAATAAAGCAATGGTGCAATCCATAGTTTTTCCTTCTTTTACCCTACAAGGTCATCATCCATGGTTAGTCAAACAATGTGGTCTTGAAAGTCGAAGCCACAGTAGTATTTTAGAAACGCAGGTATGGAGTCCATAAATCGTCCCTTTGTAGAGCGAAGCAAACAAGTCACTTATCCATGACAGAAAGATGTTCTTCCTCGCAGCATATGCAAGAATATCATACAGTCCTTTGGTGCAAGTAGCAACAATGACATTGTATTTTAGTGTGCTGTTTATGTCTGTTATGAGCTAACAATACTAACTGCAGCTGAAGCTCCTATAGGTTTGTGACGATCTATTAGAAGTGCCACAAAATGTGATATCTTCATTTAAAAACCACTTGATTATGATCTTAAAAAAAAGTCTTTCAGTGCTGAAGTTGCAGGAAAAGTTATTTAATAATTTCCATGTTTTATTAAGGTGAAAGTCCTTTCCAACCTTAGCTCACAGAAAAAACTGGAACAGCTTCAACTTAAATGTTACAATATCCCCAGTTCTCCAGTTGGACCTCTGACTAGAATGACAGCATTATGCTATCTTGGCTGAATTAGGTCTTGAAGCTTTTGAAAAGAAAAATAGTCAAGACAGAAGGAGTAAAGTGAGATAGAAAACATCTTCTGGCTCGTGGAAGTATGTCTATGTTGTTAAAGGCTTCTGCAGAACAGTCGGGCAACAGAAAGAAGTAAAAAAGAAAGAAGGTTTATTATCCAGCCAAGCTAGCTGCTAGGCTAACTAGTTTCCTTCTGCTGTTGGTAAGGAGCAGCAAACAATGTGGCCTCCTCTGGCAACTGCAGTTGTCTTTGGATTCAGTTCTGGTGTATAATCTGCAAGCTAACTGGGTATTGCAGAGATGGTTTGAGGACTAATCCATATAGTTGGCTTCTTGGACTTCTGGGGTGAAGCCGTCATGATATGTACAGCTGACCTGTGATATTGTAGCTTCTCATGCTTATTGCAAGCTTCTCTGATGATTTAGTCCATTACACCTGAAAGCAGAGTAGCCAGATTATCACCTGCATTTGCTAAGTGGCTTGGCAACGGATACCCTGTGAGTTAGGTCCAGTTCCTGAGATGAATCAAGAATCTGCTCCCCTAGCAACTCCACCAGCAGATTGTGAAAAACTCAGAAGGTTTTGGTCTTTCAGCTGACTCAGGAAAGCTGACAGTTCTGACTCAGTCCCTCTTAAGTCAGCTATTATAGCCATAAGCTTAGCATTGCTGTAGGCTAAGGCCTTGCATTCCTGCTCCAGCTTACTTATCTGTTGGTCTTGGAAGTTTGCATTTGTGTGATGTGTAATTGATAGATTGATTGGTGCAAATGCTTCTCATTGAATCAGTGATTGTGTTTAGTCGTCCATCATCTCAATCACAATCAAAATAATTGTGATAATGATTTTTTTCCGTAATCAAGCAGCCCTAGTGTCCAGTGTGTTGTGTTTGTTCTTTGGTACTATAGAAGGAGAAAGATTCAAAGAATCAACTTAAGTTCAAGCCTTCTCAGTCCACAATCTGTTTTACAACCCATAATCAAAAACTTTTAGGGCTGTCACTTTTCCCAAAAATCAAACGTGATCTGTTTGCAAGCATGCACACGAATAACCAAAGATTTTCAAACCAAATATGTCTCAATTGAAGCCGTGACAGCTATGGTTGAGATGCTGAAAACCGAAATTTAAATAAATCCAAGTTTCCAAACAAACAAATGGGGTGAATCATGTTGGCTATGCCCATATTTTCTAGTTTAAAAATGGGCGCAAGACCTCGAAAGTGCAAATCCATTCGTGGAAGATAACCCAATGAACCCAAGTTAGGGCAAAATGTGACCACTTTGCTTCACAGATTATTTTTTACTTTTGTCAAAAATAATAGATGCCAAAGTAAATGTTGTTGTGGATTTGACAAATTTCAATGTAATCTGTACAGACAGGATCTCTGAAGTTAAGACAAATCATGTGGTTTATCCAAAGTTAGTGATTTAATTATGAAATTCTCCTTTGTTGTTGTTTGACTGTCGCAGCTCAGCCAAGAAACACTTTCTTTAGAAACACAAGTAGAGGATGTAATGTGAAAAGATTGAACATTTCATGTTCAAATAAGCAAATGAATATATTTTTCCATTACTTAAGAAGAAAGGATTATTGTCCTCATCACTCCCACTGAGAGGCTTTGAAAAGAGATCCTTGTTTTATTTATTCTGACCATTAAAATTAATGATTTTATTTGATTATGTTATGTAGATGTAACTAAATGAAAACAATATGGAAACTCTGAAAGGCAGATAATATTTAATAGACTAAAGTCAACACAATTTGAACTTTATGGGGGTCAAGCTTTTAAAAATAAGCTTGAAAGTAAAATATTTTAGATTTAATATTAACCAAGCAAAGGGAGGCACGGTTAAGTTTGGAAAATAGACTTTTTTCTGAAACAACAAAGAGAAAATTTGACAATGATGAGGAACTATAGCTGGTGAGTTACCCAGAAGACAGTTTGCAAAACATGCAGTGATCAGTTTATCGCTGGAAGGATCTTCTGAAAAGTATGACACATCAACAGAAACAAAAAAATAATCATATTTCAAACTCAGGCCAAATGATCAGGGTTTGTCCATATCTGCACATTCTGTTTATAATATATCATCCTGTCTGTATTAAACAGTCCATCAATCAATCAATCAATCAATCAATCAATCAATCAATCAATCAATCAAAAAGGTAAAGAAGTGTGACTTCATCCTTCCCCTTTTTTCAAACATCTTCATTTTTTTTATTGTTTTGATAGTCAGCTTTTCCGTTGTTAAAGTTCAATGAATTTCTGTTTTGATTTGTTTGAAATAAATCAGTCAGTCAACAAAGTAATAGAAACTCAAAACAGAGGGAGCAAAACCTAATCCCAAATCAGCATGAATTCATGCAAATAATCACATTAAGTTATGACTCACATAAACAGTGGTTATGTTATGCTGTCGTAATCTGCGTTTGATTCAGAAGTAAACGGTTTAGTGAAAAAACAAAACACTTCAGTTTATCACTGTGATTTGATTCTAAGAAATAACTACTGTGGTTTTACTAGGGCCACACTTGATAGTTCTCACGAAACATATTGAAGACTTCAAGTCTTATTTTTGTTTACATGTCTTGTACTGAAGTCTTTGAAACTGATGTTTTCTGAGAGGGTTTTTCATGACTAGTCAAATCGTAGGTGCATATTTGTTTAAATTACATAATTAACAGAACAAGACTGTATTAGATACATGGTAGTATACATAAATATGTCAAAATTGCATACATTAACTTGTGTTTGGGGAACACTGCAAGTTACGTGTGTTGGAATGGCACAAAAGATGTTGTGAAAGCAGAGAGGATGTCCAAGAAGATGTATGTTCTGGGCACCCATGGACATCCGAAATTAGCCCGAAATTATCTTGTGGGCTGTATTATTGTGTTATTATATCCTGGGCCAGATTTGGCCCATGAGTCCTTAAGTTTGACATGTCTGAGACAGACAGACCGAGAATTGCAAAAGTTATTTTTTTGTTTTACTGAGTTTGATAAGTATGAATTGTTATCAACTTGAATAAAGGGAATAAGTTTAAGATGATGGACCATCAGTGAAGAAGTTCTGAACAAGAATCAACCAAGTTTTGGGAACATATTCTGAAGTAAAGATTTAATTATGATTAATTTAGACACGACTAAGACAAGAACTTGGGTATTTGTTTTACCAAAATAGACCTTAATATCATGGTTAATGTGCTCAAATATCTGCTTTCCCTTTAGGTTCTCAGTAATTAGGAGAATATTTGGGCCAACTCTTGTCTGAGTATGGTCATTTTTGAGTAGATATTTTAATAAATACTAAATTGAATTAAGCAGTAAATATGATTTTAATTAGTGTGATGATCAGCTACTAAGTGTGAAATACATGAACCTTAAGCTGAAGTGTTTACAAAAAGAGTGAACATTTATTCATAGGTGTACTGTAAACATTTTAAAAATCATGATCCATTGCTTTGTCCTTTATGAATTTATTTCATGCTTTCTAATTGAATTTCCATTTTCCACTTCATATCCGCTCCATATCAACGTTTTGTCGAATATGAAAAAAACGAAGATTCTCAGCAGCCTTGGTCTGTTGTTATAAATTAGGCCATTAGTTTGCAGCAGGAATCATCCACTAGATGGAGCCAAAAACATGTCAGACTTTCTGTTTGGAGGGGAAACTTGGATTCAGTTCAGTTTCATGTGTTTCAGAGATTATCAGTGTTTTTGATGTGGTTTAAAGTGAAATGTGTATTTAATAATTATCTCTGCCTTTGCTCCCTCAGGTGAAGACATGGCGTATGAACATGTTCACCATCGTGCAGCTGGCTTGCATCGTGGCTCTGTGGGTAGTCAAATCCACCGTGGCCTCCTTGGCGTTCCCCTTCGTCCTCATCATGACGGTGCCGCTGCGTCGCCTCATTCTCTCCAGGATCTTCGAGGAACGTGAGCTCCAGGCGGTAGGTTTGGAAGCAGACACTGTCCTGGAATGTTTGACTCTGTGCCACAGCAGTCTGATCCCACATCGCCTCAGGAAGCTTTCTTTACAGCAAATTTAACTTTAGGTGGATGCTGGCACGTTTTTATTTCTAACAATCCCAAATCCTACAAATGAACTACAAATGACTTCCTCTCCTGTGATCGTGGACAGCTCTCTCATCCAAATATTTTTTCACTGTATGCCAATATTTGCTTTTTCTCTGAGCTCTAACCAGAAAGAGTTTCACAGTCCATCCTAAGGCAGGGCTTCGTGTTTTCGTGGTTAGAGCCCCCAAACCCATACATGTCATCACTGTGACATTAAAATGCTCGCTCTCCAAAATGTCAATTTATTCAGGAGCGAGGATAAACAGGCTGCCTCTGACCTGACCACCATTCATGGTGTGTTCATCCAAAGGTCTCATGAACCCAAAGCACTGTGAAATATCTGTCTCACACTGCTGTCATACACCGGGAGATCAGGTTCAAAGTGGATTTTGCTGGCCCGCTATGATGACTCTCCCTTTAGGACAGAAAACTTTCATCGTTGGATGAACAGGCCAGCGGGAATCTCAACACAGAAACTTAGTCATGGGCTGCTGCAGAAACAGTCACAACAACCCTGTACTTTGAGTGCTAAAGAAAGTCCTACATGTGTAACTGTATTACAGTTTAAGGCAGGGATGTCCAGACGTTTTTAATCAAGGGCCAAGTACAGAAAAAACATGGATGATTGAGCTGTTTACAACAACAACAACAACAAGCTTTATTTATATAGCACTTTTCATACATAGGAAAATGCAACCCAAAGTGCTTAACAAAATAAAACACCTCACTGTCGGTGTACAAGTTAAGATTTTGAATCTAGGGGAATCTTGGCCCTAGCTACCATGGGATACTATCCTGGTCAGGATAAGTGCAATGCTAATCCTCAGTCAGACAAAAACAAGAAAAAAACAAGAAAAAAACTGCAAGAAGCTGCCACACTTTGATGGATTGTTTGCGCTTGAAGGGAAATAGTGCAATGTGCATTTCTAGATGGATGGATGAATAGAGGTTTAAAGCCATATCAGCAACTAAGGCCATCTTCATGGCGAAAACAAATTAGACAGACATGTCGAGATCAAGAATATATAACTTATATAAGTATGTAAAGACTAGTCATTTTCAAGAACTCCAAAATTACTTCTGCCTCTACTCTGTTCAAATGCCTGTTGTATCATATTTGATACATACTTGTATGATACCTCTATCTAATCAATATGATCAACAAATTACTAAAAAAAAAATATGAATACAATCAGATAAATTATAAAAAATGTCCTCAAGTGGATTATCAGTTGCCAGAAACATTTAATGTATCAAATGAAATACAAAAAATATGCATGTTAAATTTCATGGAAATTTTGATGTTTTTGGACATTAGTAGAAAATGAAATAAGCGTTTCAGCTTCAAAAAATTAGAATTTTCTGGCTTTTTTAATGGAATTTTTTAATTTGTGTTTTCAGGCTTTAAAGTGTTAAAAAGATCTTGTACACCAGCTACTCTGTAAAACCTTTCTCTAAGGAGGGTAAGATCTGCACAATCTGAAATAATGTGTTTTATCGTCAGGACATTGACAACCAGCACATTCAGGAGGAGGCTCTCCTTTTAGTATGAATGTTTTCTAAATGGACTTGGAGTTGGAACAAATAATGCAGAAAATAAGCATGATTAGTGTTATTTGCTGCTGAGCTCATATTTGCTTTATAAATTCAATGTCATGGCAATGCCCCAGTTTACCTCAAAGACTTCCTCACCCCGCACACTTCCAATCGACACCTCCAGTCTCTCGGCACCAACCGCCTCCTTCAGCCCCGATCTGGAACTCCCTCCCCGACCATCTGAGGAGTCCTTAACCACTGGACTCTTTTAAAAAAAGGCCTTAAAATTTTCCTGTTCAGACAGGCCTTTCCAAACTGCTTTAACACTGTTCTTATTCTTTCTGATCTTGGTGTTTTTACGTCTCTTTGATTTTTAGCATACTCTGTAGCACTTTGAGATTTTTCTTAGTGAAAAGTGTTTTATAGATAAAATGTATTATTATTATTACTATTAATTTTGGGGGCCAATTTCGAATGGATGGTGGGCCATAGTTTGGACACTGCTGGTTTAAGGGTATGCAGCCTCACCTTGATGTAAAAATGCTTTTCCTCTTGACTACATCACGACTGTCCTGCGACTTAAACAACACCATGCATTTACAGGGCGTCTGTAGTTGTACCACCCTTTCAAAAATAAATTAAATTCAACTAGTGTGTGCCTCACAGCAAGATGATTGCTGGCTTGATTCTATGTCAACCAGGGTCTTTCTGTGTGGAGTTTTCATGGTCTCCTTTTGCCTGCTTCAGTCTTCTCTTGGCACTCCGGTTTCCTTATACACCGGATGGGACTGTTCAATATATTTCACCAATCTGATTGGGAAACATAGGAAGTGTTTGGGAATGGGCAGAGCATTCCCCAAAGCAGGTGATTGGATGATTGGTCCTTAAATCCCATTCATTATGGACCAATCAGATAATGCAGTAGGTGGGCTCTACTGCCGAGGTGTAAATTGCAAAACATGAGTAATTTTGTAGAAAAAACTCTCACCAAAACATGTCGGAAGTGGAGCAATTAATAAAAAAATGCAGTCCAGATCTAATAAAACTCAAACCAACACAAGCCCAGGAACAACATGCTAACTCTACACAGAAAGTGTAGAGTTAGCATGTTGACCCGGGAGTCGATCTAGCAACCGTCTTTCTGTGAGGTAACAGTGCTAACAACTTAGCATTAGAATATCACGTTGGACTTGTTGAGCATTTCCAAATTGTCATTTTAAATCACGTCTTGCTTCCTTGGCACCGCTGCCTTGGACAGCCTCTCACTCAGCTGCTTATTCAAGCACTTTATTCAGGGAGATTTGCAGTGCAGCCTGTTAAAAATGTTTCTGGAAACTTATCAGAGCAACTCTAATAACAGCTCATGTCTTCTTTTGAGATTGGAAGTTATTTTTCGAGACTGATCCTCCCTTGTCTCCTCACAGCTGGATTGCGACGAGGACTCTCCCAACTTTGATGAAGACGGACGCGACGAGTACAACGAGATTCACATGCTTGTGTAAATTCGAAACTGGACCCTCCTCCATCCTGCAGCCCGGATCAATCAGAGCAAGGCCTCTGTCACAAAAACTAACGGATCTACTGAAATTCTGTTCATAAGATACTCCAAATATTCTGGAAATACATCTGGACTTTGCCCTTCCTTAGACCCGAGAACACCTTACGTTATATCTTTTTGGTGTTGTGTTAAACCCCTGATGTTTTATTTTGTAAAAGGCCATAGAAATTAACTAACCTGAAGTGGACGATGCAAATATAGCAAAAACTTATGAACGTTTTATCCTTGTTTCCATCCTTGCTATCCCTTTAACTACTCTGCAGGTTGTGGGCAAAAGTGCAATGTTGATGGGGACCTTTACGACTACAGGGAGCTGGATGATTTTGCCCTTTTATAAACCTGAAGGTGGGAAATGGGGTCAATTTGTTGCCATTTAAGCAGATTTTCATCAAAAGTTGTACATTTGCCGGCTAATTGACCCTAAATCTCAAATCCCTGAATTCCACTGCCTATGTAGATTAGCTGCCAGATTTCCTTTGTACCACTGCCGTTGCCAATTGCTCGCAATGAAGTGCAAACAACAAGTTAAACAGACCTTTTCCTTTCTGTACAGACTTTTAGTAATGAGCACTTGACTGGGCAAAAGTTCACCAACAGTTCTCCCTGGCACGAGCCTCCTCCCTAAATGTAGTCTCCCCTCGAAGCCAAAACTCCACAGAGACTGTGCAAGCCCCTCCACGGGGTGTTACTGTACTTTGTTAGGTGTTTAATGCCCGACACACCAAGTTCTTTACCCTCTTATTGTGACCTTGGATGTAATAATGTAAGTAAATAGCTAACATGGTCTAAACCTTATTTTTCTACTTTGTTGTACCTATTTATTTTGTGACCTTTTGGACTCGATGCCAGATTCTTAGCAGTGTTTAGACTCCAAATACTTATATAGCTATACAAAATAAAATTAACATTGTGTAGGCTGACACACTGAAAACAGAAGATGTCATTATTCACCGGCTCTTTTCATCTCTCCGCAGTATTTCCATGGCGTGGTGCATTTTTCACACGTGTCATGAATAATATAATAACACACTCGAGTGGAAAAGCATAGAAAGCGAGCAAACACACAAGCACTGAAAACGCCGGGGAACAGTCAAGTGTTGGCAGAATGTATGAATGATGCATTGTATGGTACAGTATGACTGTGAGCTTGGAATTATAATGTACCATCTGTGTTCAGAGTTCTTTGGAAATGCCCAGAGATTTAGTTTTCACCTCCTATATTTTCGAGGCCGCTATAGAATTTTAATTACCATTGAGCTGTGACTCCTCAGAAACTCTTCTGCTGCACAGAAACAGCAGTCATACATAGAAATTACTCATAATTACATGATTATGTCGTGTACAGTTTATCGTAAGATCTGTATTTCAACCTCAAACAAAGATTACACCACAGACTGTGTATAAGAAGTGGACGTAGCCTCTTGGTTTCAGGAGTGAAGTCATTGCAGAAGTGCCTTAAACCTGCATTCTTTCTAACTGCCAGCAGGAGGAGCCGCCTCTGGTTGGAAAAAAATGTCTGGCCTTACATTAAATGAAAAAAAAAAAACAAGTTTTGTTTGAAATCAAGTTTGTTTGATTACAGCATAATAGTATTCCTTATTTTACTCGTTAAATCCAATTCAATTGTATTAAACCCTTAGGGCCGGGTCTAATATCAGTCACGCCCACACCACTAAGCATGTGATTTTTTTTTTTTTTTTTTTTTCTAATTAAAAAATATGCATTAATACCCATTTCACCCAAACCTTTCCCTAATTACTGATGTAAATAATTATTTTTCAATGAATTAAACGTTTGAATGCCAGGTTTTTGTCATGATGCCACAATGTTTTCAGATGGAAAAAAAGCAGAAAAAAATATTTTCAATGTACAACATGCAAAGTATATATTTTTGTTGTAGATTATTACGGATAGGTACAGTATGTCAATAATTAACAACACAGCAACATATATTTTTATGCAATAAAATTTTAAAAAGTTGCCATTGACCATTTTCAAAACAGCTTAAAAACGAAGAGTAAGCACTGTTTTGCCAAAATATAGTATGTAGTATGCAAATACTTGTGCCAAAAGTTCTGCTACTTCAGGAAAAATTACAGTATACATTGGATCAGTATACCCCGCATACTGTTACCCACAATGCAAATCACCAACAGATGGCCAACAGATGGTGTTTTTCCATGGTAACAGCCTTGGAATTATTAGCATTACCATTTATTTCATGACCTTTATAGACCATGACCAGTTAAGTCATTTTTCAAGTTGTTTCATAGATGCTGCTTATCTAATATGCAAATGTCCAGTGGTGAAATTTACATACATTTAAAGTAAAAATCAATCACAAGACTTTTTTGAGTCTGTAAATGAATGGTAATATAGCGGTGCTAATCATTAGCTTTGCCACAGTTTACTTTTGTTTTCAAGACCTGAATTAGATATTGGATAAATTATCAGTTTGGGGAGGGAAAGCACACAATTTTGTTTATATATTTAAAATAAATTGGCTTATTTTTGTGTTTTACATAGTTATGTTTTGTAGAAATAGTTACTCTGGCCCACACTTTAGCACAGTAGATGGCAGTAACTCACTTCATACTACTCACCCAAAACAAAAATGATAAGAAGAATCAGCTACGTGGGATCCATGAGGAAGTGCCAAAACTTGTAGTATCCTGAGTGTCCACCTGAGGCAGGCTGCAGAAACCTGACACATTAATGATGTTGTGCAGAAAGAAATATGGCTTTTATGGCTCAAATAAACATATTTACAGCCTGATCAAGAAACAGTTTCAGTCTAAATGTATTATTCGTCCATGTGCTCTCAGTGTGAAGTAGGTGAATTTCTTGATGTTCATTTTTCTTTTATTGGGGATTTCTGGTTTTGGAAACACAGAGTCACTGTCGGTCAAACAACCTTATGTGCTAAAATTTGGTTGAAATAGCACCTGCAGCATGGCAGCATCCAGTGGAGGTCATCAATGGTGTTCCAAAGTCTCCTATAATAATCAAACGGCTGACGTCACATGGCTATGGGTCTAGCATACTGCAAAATAACAGCCATTTTGGAAGTCACTCTACATACTATTTACAAATACAGTGTGTAGTATATTCTACATGCTGTGTTTTTTGTAGTTTGTAGTAGACGGTTATGAAAACAGCCACAGCTTGGGTTCATGAAAAAATGAGCAAAATCGTGGAGGCTATGTTCACTTCTTTTATACAGCAGTTGACGTTAAGATTAAATCCTGAGAAGATGAATTATATTGCGACGACGAAAATGAAATGTTGAAAATACATGTGTCAACTTTCTCAAACATGCTCAAAGCTTGAGCTGATTCAAATGGTAAAATAAAATACTCTGGTCATTGAATGCTTTGTCCACTAAACATTTTATGTAGAATTGAGATATTAGCTTATGGTAAAGGTGCAGTATCTGGAGGGTTAGCAGTTGTTAAATGGAGGAGTGTCCCTGCACAGATTAAGATTGTATGCACTAAAATGTATGCTAACAGTATATAATATTCCTGTGCTTCACCTCTGCACTGTATCTGCTGAAATGCAAAAAGAAATTGACTGGTGGGATTGAAAGCATGGCAGCTGAGGAGGTTTCTTTTGTAAATATCTATAAAATATGATAAAAATAAAACCAATATATTCATACAGTATATATTTGTTTTTACCTGATGGCCATGATCTCTTCTGCAGACATACAATCAAGTTTAAAAATACATTTCTCGGGGGCAAAGTATATGTTGTATTAAAAAAAAAGTACAATTAAACAAAAAAATGCTCTGGATGGTTGGCAGTGCAGCAGTGTTTTTTCAGGCTATTCTGATTCCATGTATTTGTGCCCTACATTATGAGCCATGGAAGTACTCGGTCTCAGGGGAAACTGACCTATGATCCGTAAATATTGATTCCCAGCCTCTCAGTTTGTTGTCTCCTTTGTGTACATAAAGCGGTCAAGGCAATCCAACACTTGCAATGTAAAAATATATGGCTTACAGTTCGGGCCTTTTGTGTGAGACTAAGAGGGAAAAAAGGAGGTCAAGTGGAGAGAATGCCGTGTTTACACAAGTGCAGTCACATGGAATTCAAACTGTAAATTAAAACCTTTATTTTGCCTCCATTGTTCCCAGAGAGCAGACATTTCAGGCTCCACTTTGATGTGAAACATGCACCTGCTGCAGCGTGGATTTAATCCTGCAGCTCTTTAACTTTATGAGGAGCTGGATTGACTTCAAGTTTGCAGGTTACGGCAGTTTGAGTAACTATAGGGTGCACCGTTTATGGACCTTTTCAACCACGTGTTTATGTCGTGGTAAGAAAACTGAAGGGCAATCTGATGGCAAAGATGAATAAAAGTTCATCCTCCTTGTTCTTGTCTACATCATACTCATGAAATGAATGGATGTAAAGGTTCAATTGTCTGTATTTGAGCAAGAGTTTTAGGGTCGGGCATGAGGAAGTCAAAACAGTGAAATGTAGAAAGAAAGAGTTCATCCATACATAAAAAGACAAAATGATGAGAATACAGTGAGGAAAAAAAATCTAGAATTAAAAAAAATGGAAATAAAAAAAAAAGGTGAAAATTGAGAGAAAAAATGAAAAGATTGACAAAAAAATAGATCTGATCTGAAAAAAAGTTTAATATCAAAACATTAAAACTTTGAGAAAATAAGTTTAAAAAACGAAAAAAGTCCAAACATCTAGAGAAATTTGAAAATGTCAAGTCAAAAGTAAAGAAACTTGTCCTAATTTTATTTTTTTTTTAAATATATATATATATAATATTTGCTTTAAAATTGTGAGACAAAAAGGTAGTTTTTCAGGGAAACTGTGACATATTGGGATTTAATTCAAATGCTTGGAAAAAAAGTAATATAAAAAAATGATCAAAATAGCAATTGCATTTCAAAAAATGTCTAGAAAATGAAATGTAAAAAAAAAAAAAATTCAAGATAAAGTAGTCAAAAGTTGAAATGTTGAGAGAACAGTCCAAATTTTAACAAAGTAAAAAGTTGAGACAGATGTTACAAAGCAAAGGCAAAAATATGTATATTTTTTAAGTTTTAAGAAATGATTGAAAGTCAATATGTAAGGACAAATTTTCAGAAAGTCAAGCTGACAGTAATTTTGAAAACTGTTTGAGGTTTATATTTTCATTTGAATTTCCACTCCAGTCATTTCAACTCTTTTCTCAACACTTAAGCTTTTTTTAAGGATATATCATAAATCAAATTTTCCCCCTTAATTGTTTTTCTTCTTCATGCCTGACCCTTACACTCTGTTTCAAAGGCACGTGATTTTGCTGACAGATTTAACCAACCAGAGTCATTCTTTGGAGCTCCATTAAGAAAAGAGGTGACCGAGCGGTAGTCGAATGTTAAAGATCCTTCGAGCACATGGGACAGATGTTGTGTTGGATGTTTGTGCACAGTTGGTGTCAATTTGTTTGAAATCCTGATGTTGAGCCAACTCTTGACCCAAGAAGTTATTATGGGCAAAATGTGTGAAAAAAAGTTTACCTATTTTTGTTGTATTTTCTTTGTATTTATTTGAATAATTATATGTAAAAAAAAAATAATTCTGTCAAATTGTCTGAGATTGTCTTTTTTCTAAAAAGCATTTTCACTTTTGAAAACCGCGTCATGCAGCAAGTTGAGCACGTTGCACTCTGTTAACGGTCTAACTGCCAGCTGACACAAAGAAAAGTGCTCTCTTAAAGTGACAGGAACCAAAAAGCATCATCAAATACCTAAATACCTAAAGCAGATTAACTCTATAGATATATCATACCCATCTCTGGAGTCCTTGGGAAGGGCAGAACCTTAGAAAACATTGGAAGGTGGTTGAACCAATGTTTAGTCTGTCACATTCATTACAGGCCAGTCACAGGCATGCAGTCACTTCTTGCTTTCAGCACAACTAAATCAAGCTCATGGCTTTCCCTTTCACCAATTGCCTGATTAGCTTTCAGAATAGGAAAAATATTTTAGTTTGAAGCTTTGCAAGATGGATCTGCCCGATGAGAGACATGGAATCAGGAGACTCTTGCTTGGCAAAGTCAATTAGAATTAATAACTTGGAAAATGTGTTTTCAAATCAAAAATTTAATGATTTAATTTAATGTCTTTTTTCTGTTAACACTTAGATATATTTGTTCTGTTATATTTTTCAAACTTGTCGCCCCCTGACATTTAAAACTGGAATAAATATGCAGTGAGGGGCAGTAAAGTCACTACAAATACTGATATCAGTAGCTTGATTACATATCCAGTAGCTTTGTAGTTGAGATGTTTTTTGAGTCAAGTAGCGTTTTTGTAGCTTAGTCATTTTATTGATCAAGTAGTGCTGTAGCAGCCCAACAACCTATAAAAGGCTTGGAGCACTCTGTCACAGTCCAAAAACACACTGTAGGGATAAGTGAAAGACACACTGAGACAACAACATTGGCGGACAGTGGCTGTATTTCTTCATCAGTGATGCAGCCTGATCCTTATAGTCTTCATCCATTCTGCTGCCAAACCTGCAGGCTGACAAGCATGAGCAAACAACAGCTTAAATCATATCAGAAGCTGACTTTGAGGCGCTCAATACGAAAGGAAACAATGGACAACCAAAGGAGACATTAACAGTGTAAGCCATTGAGGTAAGATGAGCAACCTCCTCTTTTATGGTCCATTTTGGTTATATTTTTGTTTTGTCAGGACAATTTTTTTTATTTTAACTTATAAAACAAGACTTTGGATGTGACATTTTTATTTATTGACTACTTAAATAGCTAAAATGTAGTGAGCTATTTTTGCAGTGATGCTCAAAATTAAATTAAAAAAAATTGCTGAAAAATTATGAGACAAAAATTCAAGACAAATATTAATTCAAATACTTGGAAAAAGTAATGTAAAAATGATCAAAATTGCAAGTTTGCATTTTAAAAAGTGTCAAGACAATGAATGAAATGTTAAAGAAAAAAAATGTCATGATAAAATAGGGAAAAACCTCAAAGTTGAAATGTTCAGAGAACATTTTGAGTTTTAAGAAGAAGACAGTCAAAATGTCAGGACAAATTTTCAAAAAGTCAAGTTGACAATAATTTTGAAAACTGAGGATTGTATATTTTGATTTCCCAAAAATAATTTTGAAAACTCCTTGTTTGTCAATTTTTGTTTTATTTTTGTTTTGTCGAGACTATTTTTCGTTTTTACTTACAGAACAAGACTTTGGATGTCACTTTTTATTTATGGACTAGTTAATGAATTAAAATACCTTAAATGTAGAGAGCTACTTTTGCCATGATGCTTTAGCTTAGCTTGCTACTTTTCTCCAGTTCAAGCTTTAGGGTGCTTCCACATCTAACACATTTGGTCCTGATAAACTTAAATCTGGTTCACGTTTTTGTAAGTTCAGTTAGTTTGGGCTGCTGTGAACCATATTCTGGTCCATCGAAAGAATGAGGGTCTCGGATTGCTTCCAAGGGGACCAGAGCTCACTTTGCAGTGGGTGTGAAATTAATCCAAACAAGTAAACCAAAAGGAGTGAACTGTTGCTTAGATTTGAACAAATATCACAACAGAAAAATCTAACACAACAGTCACTGACAATGTAAAGCAAATTGTGGCTAATGTTAGCATTGCTAGCACTGCCATCCTCCATTTCTTTTGACAGGTTAACATCTACATGTCCCTGCAGAATATGGTCACACATCCCTCCAGTCAATATGCAAGTGCCACCTGATGCATGCAGCCTGATCGCAGCTTTATCTTTACTTTGTGGTACAGGATACTCTTGAACTACCTCAAGCTTCAGGCTCTTAAACAAAACAACTGGCTGGATGGTAGGAACAAAGGCCACTGCTAGAGTCCCAGCTAGTTGAGAGAGGCTACATTAAATTCTAATTTTCAGTTGAAAGTGACCTTAGTGTAGTGAAGCTGATAGTTTATTCTACCAACACTTAGTTACTTAGCTTACTACATTTTACCAGAAGCTTGCCCAGCACTGTAAATATGTATTAGCAAAGGTGGTTGACCCTCATTGGTTAAAACAGTCCCAGAGGTTGGCGTCTTCTGTTGTTATCTGAGAATACAACTCTTCTAAACTGTTCAACACATCCACGTGCTCCTGTTATGACAAGAACCGGTGTGTCTGGGTGTGTGTGGAGGTCCATAGTGCAGAGCCAAGACAGAACCGCTGAACGTATCCTTAGCAAAACATCCCTTTGGTGTTGACACAAGAGAAAAAGAGGAATTGTGGGTATTATTTGAGATAATAAAAGGTATGGTGCTGCCACTCGCTTCTGTCTGGGCACTGGATGTTAAACAAGCAAGATGAAAAGAAAAATAGCTTCTCTGACCCTTGAAAAATTCTGCAGAGTCAATGTTCGGAGTTTCCCACAATTCGTCACCTTATACCACCATGGTAGCAGTGTGGACCACCCACTCAATTCTAACACAGTGCGGTGTTGATTTTTAACCTCTTTAATTGGACGTTATTGGTTTGAGTGAAGTCGTCTGGTAATGTTGGGGCTCTCTGTATGATGTACAATGTTAGCTTTGACTATTATATAACTCTAAATCATACAGGAGAAACCAGATCATTTATTATGGTGGAGGATTTTCTCACTTTGCATGCTCGAGCCAATCAGATTTATGGTGGATGGTTTCCTTTTGAATTCAGAAAGAATGCATCTCTGTGATGTAAGCCACATTCAGATGGCAAGTCCAGATGGACATTGAGGATTTTAAAGGGCTCTGAACTATGGACCTCCACACACACCCAGACACACCGGTTCTTGTCATAACAGGAGCACGTGGATGTGTTGAACAGTTTAGAAGAGTTGTATTCTCAGATAACAGAAGACGCCGACCTCTGGGACTGTTTTAACCAATGAGGGTCAACCACCTTTGCTAATACAAATTTTCAGTGCTGGGCAAGCTTCTGGTAAAATGTAGTGAGCTAAGTAACTAAGTATTGGTAAAATAAACCAGCAGCTTCACTACACTGTGACACAGAACCAGTGACACAGAATATGGACACTACTGCTCCTTTGAAGTTCTTATTTCAGTAAAAACTCACATACAGCTTGGTTAACAGGTCATAAGTTATCAGATACTGAGGTATGTACCACTGAAGTTTCCAACCATTCTTGAAATTTTGGATTTACCAGGGGCTCCTTATTTCCTTTAAAGTTAAGTAGGCTTCTATCTGAACAGGAGGTTAAGTCTTTTTATCATATCTAGGGCAGTTTTAAAAATCAACCTACTCCATACCACTAACAAAACACAGAATTCATGGTTGTCCAGACTTTAATAATTGAGGGCCACACAGAGAAAATACAAGGATAACCTGACCCTACTATACTTTAACTTAAGTGTATAAAAGTTCAGGATTTAAGGGGGACAGTCAGATTTCCAGTGACCCTGGTTGGCCCTGAAGACCAACAGACTGGCCTATGTTTAGGATAAGAATGACGCTCCATGCAGCATAAAAACCCAAAACCTCATCTTCCTATTCAAACAAAAAACATAACCAAACCGAATTAGACTGCCAAACTTTGTACATGTGTTGATGCATATAAAGATGACAAAAAATTAATAGCTCTGTGTGCTTTGTAAGCTTTGATATACAGCAAATAAAGAAGAAATGAGTGTGATTTTTTGAGATTGAAGGAAACAATGGACAAGCTGGATAAGACAGTAAGGGAGATGTGGGACAGTGTGATCCATTGAGCTATGATTAGCAACCTCCTGTTTTTAGTCGATTTTTGGTTATATTAGTGTTTCATAAAACCAGTTTTTTTTTTTTTTTTTTTACTTTTTACTTCCAAAACGTGGCTTTTGATAAATATTTCTGCAGATTTAGAATGACGACCATTTTAAAGCAAACTGATATATGTCTGATTAAAAAGGTATTTAGTTACCTCTGTCATATAGAAATGTGTTAATTTCAGAAGTTAATAATGGAGACCATATCTAGTTATAACTTTAATAGTGGCTCAAAGACCACATTTGGCCCCATTGCCATAGTTTGGACACCCTTGCCGTGTCCATGTGATACTACATACTTTCAGTAGTAGTATGTAGTATGAATGCCAAATGGTTATGTTGTAGTATTCAACACCCAGCCACCTGTTCATTCTAATTCTTCTTTTTGTTATCTTGTGGGTGGCAACTATCATAACAGGTGCATTACTGAAACCTACTGGGCTAAAGTTTGGATCAGGGTGACTATTTCAACAAAAAATAAAAACACATGTAAGTAATTGAGATTAATTTAGTTATGCAAACAAAGCAGTGTACTTTCCCTTCCCCCCAAAAAATTGAGCTGATTTCTGTTTATGGTCATAAAAACAAAGGTAAATGGCAGCTAAGCTAATAGCTAGCACCTCTAGCAGTTGATCTCTGCATGGTTGTTTGTGCCAAAACAGGCATTGATTGCTGCCTTCATATATGTTCAAACAAACTATGCTGAGGAAAGAATTCCCACTTTTATTGGAACTTGTGGGAAGAAAATAACCTTTATTTACCAAACCTGCTTCTTTAACATTGCTAACTTTTGTTTTAAAATGAAATTCTAACAAGTAGCACTAAGCCATTGAGGCCACCAGACTTTGTTGCGTGTCTCCGAGTTGTGGCAGGCTTCTTGAAGGCAGGCTGGCTGAAACTTGCTCCCTGATTGGCGGCAGAGGTTCCCGCAGCTGCTCTCCAATCAGGTTGATCAGTCTCTATTAGCTCACCTGTGCCAACCACACACATACCCACACACGTACCCACACACACACACACACACACACACATAGCACTCCAAAACAGGCAGATTGGAGGGAATGTGGAATCAGCCATTCCAGAGAATTAGCCCAGAATATTCCAGCTGCACCATGAGGCAGTGTTGGTAGTGGGCGCTGATCTCACTTTTATTTGAGATTTGACACTTGTTTATTCATTTAAAAACGAGAGAGTATGCATTAATGGACAGTTACATGTAAATACATGGGATTATAGCCAGGCACTACTTTCCATCCCCTGTCCCACTGGCAGGTTGGTGTCAACACACAAAACAAAACAAACATCAATAATAGGAATAAAACCCACAGCGCACATTAAAAGACAAGCAACAAACATAAACCATGGACAACCTAAATGACATACAACCCAAAATATAATGGGCCAGGAGTTGGGGGACTATGGAAATTATACATAATGAACTGAATGCTGGAGTGCTAATTAAAGTGCCATAATGCTAGCTGCCTGGGAGCTCATGTCCTCATTATATTGCACACTTTTAAAGGCTAAGATCCACAAACAATTTAGATACAATGGAAATAAAGAACTAATGTGTGTAGTAGTTAATTTCTTTGGTTCCTGCACCCATGACAAATGACTTAAGCTTGCACTAATGTAGCCAATGACCCCTGGTGTAGCAGATAATGTGTGTTTTATTTTAGGCTAGCCTGAAAGTTAGTATTGAGCAGGCTTCCTCGACAAAACCTAAAGGATTGTTCAATGCATAATTGGATTATTGCTGGTCATAAAGTATGTTTTTTTTATGAATCTTTTTCAGAAATACAGTGGATACAGAAAAAAAGATTATATGTATTACAAATTTCCCACTTATTACTATTTTTTCTTTCAACTCAAAACAACACCAGACCCTCACAAGAGGGCTGGTCATAAAGTTTGTGGCAAAAGTCAAGTCAGATTATTTCTAGTGCACATTTTAAAAACAACAAATGTTGACCAAGTGCAAAGGGGCATTAAAGCTGAAGTTTAAAATTGGGGGAGAAACAAAAAAATGAAATACAGAAGCAAATGTAAATAAGAAATAATGATGAAATAGCATAAATCATGGGAGGCAGGACAAAAATCAAACATGCTAGACATCCTGTAGAGTCCTGAGACGTCCCAGACTGGTATTTTGTTGTTGGTCACTAGCTGTGTTTCCACCAAGCAGTCCGGTTCAGTACGGCTCAGTACAGCACGCAATTAGCGGTGCTTCCACTGTTGGATAAGGAGGAAAGGTACGCAAATAACCAACCCATGCCATCCAACTTTTTGGCGTACCAATCCAACCCTAAAGGGTGGAGCTTAAAGCCCTGCAGTCTGTTGATTGGTCACAAAAATCGTCTCCTCCCAGCTTGCATCTCCGCTGTCAAGTGGAAAGGCAGGCATTATCAGGGTTAACCGCACCAAACGGTTCCGAGCTGTGCTGAACCAAACCAGACGACTCATTGGAAACTAGGCACAAGGCACTGGGGCCAACGTGTGCTGGAACCCAACAACTCTTGGATCATGCCGTAATCAGTTGTATAGTCTGCCCTTGACATTAGTGTGACCTGATCAAGGTGGAGTTCATGGCTTTGGCAGTCGTGGAATGGAAATTATTTTATTCAAAATTCTTTACCCTTATTTAATTTCTTAGCAAAGAAGACAACTTTACAAGAAATCCATTGGGGCCCTAATCCAAAAGTGAACTCTTTTTAATGGATTAGTTTATGCATGACTCTCTTCAATGCTCCATTGTTCTTCTCATCCTTTTTTATGGTGTTTAGGTGGAGTTAATACAACATGGCACAAATTTTCAGATTTAGCTGTTGATTCTCAGTGGATTTGGCATCAACTCCCACCATAGGCAGTCTTTAGTTTAAAACCAAAAACATTAATTAATGCAGCTTTGTTTTGTTGTGATGATACACAGCAGGTCTCCATACAGTCTACCCAATAATCCATTAGTTAATAATCAGATAATCAAATAAATAAGATACTGTGTGTTTAATTATGTGAACTGACTGACACTTGCACAGCTGGACCATCTTTCTGTATCTGTGAAAACTTTTAAAATCAACTTAAACACATTTTTGTTAGAAATAAATATTTATTATGTCTCTGGTACAAACAGAGTCATACTTTATGACAGTACAACACAAATGAATTAAATATCACATGGAAGAAAGTGGTGTGAACAGCGTAGTAAATCATTAAGAGTGTTTTGTTTTCCATGTCTCAGTATAGGTGCTGGATGGGTGGGCTTCAACATATATGTCAAAATAATGAGTTCCAGAAAGGCGAGAAATTCACAGAGACATATTTACACAGTATGGAATAAATGTCCGCCTACAGAGCGTGTCATATGCTGAATCCATTTTGATTTACTAAACATCATCACTCACATGCATAACACTTGACATTTATGATGAAAAATTGATTTTACACTAATAAATAGAGGGTGTGCTCGTGATGTCACTGAATCATTAAGAAGTTAAATAGAAAAAGCTCAAAGTCCCAAAGAACCAGGCATCTCCGTGTCCCAGGTGGTGAGTTTGACACACACAACAGGCATGAGGAGTGTGACGACGATGACAGGAGCTATTAGCATAACGAGAGTGAAGAATGGGGGGTCTTGAACCTGCCCACATTGCTGGAAGTATGTGGAATGGACCCTCAGGAAGACATTGTCCACCAGGAATCCTTGACCCTTTGCACCAGGATGCTTTGGCCCGGTCGTCCACACAGAGCTTCAGCTGGTAGTAGATGCTGCAAAGACAGAGAGGGAGAAAAGGGTCAAAGGTCAAGATGATACAAGATGTATCACCAACATTGTCGCCACACTGTGACCAACAAGTAGCACAACTGACTTGAATTGGTAATCTATTTTTGCTGATGAAATCTTATGTTTATTAAACATGCGATGCAGCTGGATCAATGTCAGTAACCAGACAGATTCTTCTTGCCAAGTTACAATCTACAACGATTGTGAGCAGCCTGACTGCCACATTATCCGATTACCCATAATGAATGTGATTGGCGGAACGATCGTTCAGTCACCTGCTAGAAATGCTTTGCCCATTTCCAAACACTTTCAATGGGCTGTTGCCCGGATAAAATACATTGAACCAGTGTTAATTTTGTTGACCAATTATTTCATCATAGTTTTCGTCAACAGCTTTGTTCCCCTGACGAAAACTAAACAGTAACTAATAAAAACAAGTGCACATGGACCAAAACTAAAATTAAATTAACTGACACTTTCGTCAACAAATAAAACCAAAACGAAAATGATTGACAGAGACTTAATCCAATCAGACCTAATTTGGTCATGTAGAAAGTAGAGACAAGTTAGGAATATATCCAATCACAGCTACTTTGGTTCTGTGGAAAGGTTGGATGAGTTAAGAGGGACATCCAGTCACAACTGCCTTAGCTTCATGGTGGCAGGATAATATGGGGAGCGATCCAATCAGAGCTACTTTCTACAAATTGAGATATTCATGTAGAGCAGGTTCACTGTTGTCAATTCTGGTATTGTAACTGAGATGCTCTGCCAGGTAGCCTAAATAAAGGTGACTGCATTTCAAACAAAAGTTCAATTGGTTTCTGTTCATTTATACATTCAAACTTTACCAGCATTCAATAAAGGGTTATTAGATGTTTCATTTTATCCAAGTATAAAACATGACTTCAGAAATTCAAGGAAACATAAAAAATGCCTCACACTTTACACTTCATATTTTAGTCGACTAAATTTAAAGTAGATTTCATCGACTAAAACTAGACTAAAATTAAAACCAGTCAGATGACTAAATTATGACTAAAACTGAAAGATATTTTAGGCAAAAGACTAAAACTAAAACTAAATAAATTAAAATGTCATGTCAAAATTAACACATTAACACCGCATTGAACTGCCCATCTGGTGTGTCAGGTTTGTACATTTGAAGGCCTGTTTTAAATGTAGTAAGATGTTGTACTGATTTTGTATTGGCTGCCACTATGGCCAGGTCTCTCTCATAAAAGTGATTTTTGATCTCAGTGGGTCTTCCTGGTAAAGTAACGGTAAAAGGCTACGCTACATTTTCAGATGGACAAAAGTATGAGTGCTGCGTAATGACTTTTTCCTAAATCCATCCCTCGCTCCATCATCATCTACTGCTTATCCCTTTTGGGGTTGTAGGGGACTGGAGCCTATCCCAGCTGATTGGGCAAGAGGTGGGGTACACCCTGAACTGGTCACCAGCCAATCACAGGGCCACATAGAGAGACAGCAACCAGTCATGGTCACACTCATCTAAGGACAATTGGAGTCATCAATTAACCTAATTAGCATGTTTTTGGTCTTTGGGAGGAGGCCTGAGGGCCTGGAGAGAACCTACACATGCACAGGGAGAACATGCAAACCCCACACAGAAAGGCCCTGACCTACACAGGGATTGAACCAGCAACCTTCTTGCTGTGAGGAACACATCAAATACCTGCTATGCCACCATTTTGCCCTTCATAAAATCAAATTTGCCATATTTGAAAATCTAAATTTTGATTTTAGTATAATAATCATTGGGTATCTGCATTTCTGACGTGTATTACAGGAGCAGAACTTGGTCAAAATTTAAGGAGCTCAATATAGAGCTATTTTTTTGTAAATCAGTCTCTAAGAAGAAGGGTGGTACGATCAAAATGAAAACAGTGAGCAACAGAATGACATGGAAAATAACTAATATACCGATTTGATTTGAAGTAAATGCAAAAATAAGTGTTCTGGTGTGGCCCATTAAAGCTATGACTTTAATATTCATGCATGTGCATTTAAGCATGATACAAAATGAGCCAAAAACATCCAGCCCTGGCGACTCCATGCTTTTTATTAATGGAGAAATCACTCAGTGATGTTGTGAAGGGGGTTTGGATTTCACTGTTAAGTTTTGACAGTCACGTTCCTCAGGGTGGAGAAGCGACCAGAGCTTCTGTAAAGCAGCATAAATCACCTGAGATGTTGTCACTACAAGATTTTAGTGTGGAAAACATCCACCGAGAGTCAGCAGAGCCTGACAGCCAGGAGCTGGATCAACATGCAGGGCCCCTTGTGATGATGGACACTCCACCCATATACAACATTTGATCTGTGAGGAAAGTCGGCCTCAAACCGTATTAACAGTAAAATATGGATTATTAAAGCCATCATTAATATCTGCTTCACTCTACTGTAGGTAGCACAGCAACAGCAAAAGTCTCCACAAACAACGTGCTGTCTGGAAATTTAAGCCCAGGTGCAAAGAGAAGCACTTTTTCATTACCAGTTGAGTAATTAGCACTGAATGTAGCCAGGAACATGAAAGTAAGTGACTTTCCCATGACGAGAGGTCATATATCTTCTCTGAGTACGTAATGTGCCGCTACATCCAGCCCAAGCTCTATTGATTTATGTCACCCTCTCGACAATACAGAGCTGCTGGAATGTTTGTTTGCTTATTAAATAGCAGTTCATCATTTAAATTGAGTTTTCCTTATCACAACTTTCAATTAATTTACATTTTTGGCTTTATAATGGATAAAAAATGGGTTTGGAAATCCACCAGGAAGTCACTTTGGCCAACAAGGCAGGCTGTATTGTCTGCTGAGTAATCTATACAAAGCAACAGCTGTGCTACACTCAACCCTCAACAATGGTGACATGAAGAATGAAGCTCTTTTCATTGTGAAAAAAGCAGCACAACAAAGCTCCATCATCTTTACACTTAAAGACATTCACATCAATCCTGCAAGGATGTATTATCTGTCTTAAATCACAGTGCACTATGGCTCTAGAAGAGAGCTGGACATACCATGTGTTTAAGTCAAGGGTACGAACATGACGTCACGTCCAGCACAAGTGAGGAATTCAAGTGAGGAGTGGCAAGAAGCTCGGATTGACAACAGCAATCAGAAGGAAGTGAGCAGCCAGATACTTATATTTGGCAGAAAAGTATATTTCTTAGTTCTATTTATTAACAGGGGCAGTTTAGATCCTCAGCTGATGTCACTGAAGCATTTGAAGCCTTTGTTTCAGGTTTATAACAAAGAAGTTAGCCATGCAGTAACACTGTTATCATATATGAGAAAGATTATGACATTAAATTTCAGCAAATCAGTTGGACAATCAAGCATCAACATTACTTAAATGATGATCACTGAGTACAATAAATTATTTTTTCATGTTTGTTGCTGACATAAAACTCAGAAAAGTTCAATCGAAATGGCTGGTTTGCCAGCCCATCCATCATCTATACCACTTATCCCTTTCAGGGTAATGGGAGGCTGGAGCCTATCCTAGTTGACATTGGGCAAGAAGTGGGGTACACCCTGGACAGGTCGCTGGACAATTGCAGAGTCACATAGACAGACAGACATTGTCCGAAAATGGAGAATTTCTTTGCGTTTTGCTTTCCTTTTACACGAGAACTATGCCCGGAGTGCCTGAATCCGCAAACTTTTTAAACCAGGGTCCAGAGTTAAAAGTTTTGAAAATGTTTTGGTATCCGTCTCCATGTAAACTGGAATCAGTGTTTTAGGGAAAGCGATGATGTGCAGCATGTGCAGTACTCTTTCAGATGAAGGTTGCATGTGCACCTAAGAACAACTACAACTACCGAGCAACATGTGCGCTGCTTACTGTGCTCGGTTTGTTATCCAGACAGATTTGTTGTCCAGACAAGAGACTCCTGCGTCTTTGTGCGTCCACTCACCATTGTCGTTTGTGAAAAGTTTGTCTTCACTGGAAAGTGTACGTGTGTTGTAACACTGCTGTTTCTCTACAAACCTATATCACCAACTACTGGCCTGGCATGCACACTACAGCATTTTCAGTCGTTCTAGCAGATCTGTGTGAACATGCATCGTTTTCACATTATCTCCATTTGAACCTGGAGCGCTTTTGAAAATGCGAAGGAAAAACCTTTCCGTTTCTGGTGTAAATGGGGCCTTAGAGTCACCAAATAACTTAATGAGCATGTTTTCAGTCATGTTTTCGGTCTAGAGTGCCTGGAGAGAACCAATGCAGGCACAAAGAGACCATGCAAACTCCAAGGAGGTCGAACCAGCAATCTTGCTTTGAGACACATGCACTACCTGCTGTGTCACAGTGCTGCCCTGGTTTGGCAGCTAACAGTTTAAAAAATGGTCAAGTCCATACATTTGACCACAAATTGATGATAATTACATTAATATGACTTTTAGCCAGTTATTAATGTGATTTTCATATGTTATTTTTGGATGAAATGAAGGTTTCCAACCAGGACTGGAGTCACATTGCAAATACACAGTATGCAACACCCCTTGAAAAAATGGTAAAGCCATATGCCTAACGAAAGCCTGGGTACATCGATTTCCTTTTGGATAAACATAAAATCACACAGAATTAGTCACAACAAGTCTTCATTCTATACCACATGCAAACAAATGCAGCATTTTGAACATCACTTCACAGCTCAAAGTTTATTGAGTCATTTTCAAATATAAATCAGACTAGAATCTACTTTTCTGTAATGAGCATAATAAAAATAAATCAGCCTGTTAGAAACTTTTGCAGGTGAGTTAAAAAGCATTTCACTGTTTCTTACCACTCATATCAATTACTGGACTTTACTCTTTGCCACTCAATGAGTGGAACTGTCAGTTTGTTGCACAGATTGTGACATCACTTTATACCCTCTATATGCTCAAAAGGTAGACACACACACTAACAGCGCTACCATGTTAATCGAGCCAACCCTAAATACAGGAAAAGTTGTAATTAGCACTGCTTGAATGAAAATGTCACATTTACCAGAACTTTTTCAGTATTATGCAATAATTTGGCTGGAGGTGATAGCAATGCTAACGTTAGCCACGACCTGCAGGATATTCATGGTGATTTGTTGTGGCAATGTTCAAGCCAAAATGCACTGCTTTTTGGTTTGCTTGCCTTGTTTGGATCGGCTGGATTTCACATCCACTGTGGTTCCCATGCACCCATTTTCAGATGGACCAGAGTTCAGTTCAGTTCTTTGGTTCACACCAGACACCCCAAATCAACTTTTTTACTTTTCAAAATCTGGATGAAACATTTTAGCTGTGAAAGTAATCTTAGGTTTTATTTCTCTTTTGATCCATCTGTTGGCCCTGCAGGGTGTTAGTCAAGCCTGTGACAAAATCGTTATCAGCAAAACGCGTCACAAACATTGTGTCAATATCATTAATTATAGATAACTGTTAAATTTCATTCTGTGGGTCTCTGTGGTGAAAGCTTATTTGCCACAAAAAACATGTGGTGACCATAAGTGACCACTGATATTTGCAAGCTGAAGCCGTCTAATGTGGCAGATCCTTTTTCTTGCACTTATTAGTCATTAAGACTCTACAACAGTTTTCAGATTACTGGAAATTTAACATTGATAGTAAAAACCTCTAAATTAAAACCGGCATTATGCTTATATTTTATGAAATGTATATATTAAACAAGTATGCTTTGGAAGAACAGTAGCCCCCCTTTATCCTGGGTCCTGGTCATAAATGTATTTTATAAGCCTTGACTTCTAATTTATCACAACAAGGAGGATGTGAAAAAGTTGCATTTGTTACCCTTTTGCTGCAGGCCAGTGGCATCCTTTCTGAAATCCTGCTGCCTCCATGCTTTTGTTGAAGTCTGACAGGCAGTTAGTCACGTTGCTATCAAACATGCGCAGGTCACATGGTGGAACAACTAATTTACCAGCTACTCCTGAAGAGACAAGACAATGGAAGAAACAAGAAAATATCTCAGTACTGAAGGAATTGATGTCATTCGTAAAATATTGTTGCTGCATTTTTTGTGTTTTCTAATGTTTCAGTTTTTGTTTTTAGTTTTGTTGAAGGATGCAACCTAAGTGTAAATACAGTATATTGGAGCATCATTTAACTCTCTGATGCCTCTATTTTGACATCACTTTTTAATTTAGTTTTAGTTATAGTATTTTGCCTAACATACCTTGTAGTTTTAGTCATGATTTAGTCAAGTCTAGTTTTAGTGGATAAAATTTCACAGCATTTTAGTCGCTGAAATCTAACTGTAAAGATATTTGACTAAAATATGGAGTGTAAAGTGTAAGCCATTTTTTACGTTTCCTTGAATTTCTGAAGTCATGTTTCACGCTTGGACAAAATTAAACATCTAATAACCTTTCACTGAATGCTTGTAAAGTTTGAATGTATAAATTAACAGAAACAAATTTAATTTTTGTGTGAATGCAGTTTCCTTTATTTAGACTACCTGGCAGAGCATCTCCGTTACAATACCAGAATTGACAACAAACAGTGAACCTGCTCTACATGAATATATCATTTCATAGAGAGTAGCTCTGATTGGATCGCTCCCCAACTTATCCTGCCATGACAAAGTTAAGGCAGTTGTGATTGGATGTCCCTCTTAACTCATCCAACCTTTCCACATAACCAAAGTAGCTGTGATCGGATATACAGTATTCTTAACTTGTCCCTGCTTTCTACATGATGAAATTAAGTCAGATTGGATTATGTTTCTGTCAAACATTTTCATCTTGTTTTTATTTGTTGACGAAAATGTCAGTTAATTTAGTTTTAGTTTTTGTCCATGTGCACTTGTTTTTTATTAGTTACTGTCTAGTTTTCCTCAGAGGAAAAAAGGTTGTTGAAGAAAACTATGACGAAAATAATTAGTCAACAAAATTAACACTGTTTGTTTGCTTGGTTTGATTACACATTTACATTGAGAGCATGTCCTGACTGTATATTTCAGTGTCAGTGATAGAATCAGAGGTATTATATTCGTCTGAGCCACTCATATAAATGCAATATTTCAACAGGGTTAAGTGCATAAGTGCACAACTTCTTTTTCATTGAATACCACACACAGGAAAATTCAAGGACATTCTTTGAACACTAAGATGGATCAGATTGTGGAGCAAATTCTTGTTTCATACTGCTATTTTCTGCCTCACTCCATCTGTCTTTATTCATCAGTCAAGCTCAACCTTCACGCTCTCATGTGGGCCATTAATTCTGTTCTGCCAAATTTACTAAAGTCCAAGTGAAACTGAGCCACAGGTTGCAGCTGGCCCTCGAGTCGTAATTCGGACACCCCTAGTTGAGAGGGATTCCCTTTAAGCTTCACACAGCTGTCAACTCTGACTGAAGAATTCACTGATATGATCTGAGACTGTAAATTAAAGGTCAAGGTCATAGGGTAACATATTTATCTACTGCTTCTGAATACAGTTTAGAATTCTTCATTGGATTTTATTTGAATGTTGCAAAATCATCCACTCTGACCGGAGGAATCACTGAGTGCGTTCTGAAGGTCATGGGTCAAGGTCACTGTGACCTCAAATCTCATGAGTGCAATATTTGTACAGTGCATCGAGATTGCTGAGAGATATTGTCAATCAAATTTGGCACAAATCAACATTTGAGTGAAGGTAAAATGGTAGATTTTGTATTATCTACAACTATTCATCCCCTGTTTATTTAATTTGGTCTGTTATCCGTAGTTTTTGATGCACGTGCCACTGCGCAATTAAACATGTTAAATTTCCATCAATTACACAACCACAAAAACCACTTCAGCCCTTCATATTGACCTAATACTTCATCCTTACTGCCTTGCAATTGGATACCTCGTGGAGGCGTATGGCCGCTAGGGGTTATTTTCTTTATTATAGTTTTATTTTCTTAATTTCACAGCATTTGCTTTTGTACAGCATTCAAGCTCAAACTAAATTGGCTGAATTTACATTTCTTTTGTATGGAACAACCTTCTACCAGCTCTTGAGTTGTGGCTTACCTGTCAAGGTGAGAATGAGTCCAAGCAAGAATGCAGGCAACACCATCTAGCAAAAAAACACACACATGCAGATGTTTCTGTGTAAAGAAAATACGCTATGTTTTGTAATCGTACAATTTAATTGATATGTAAAAAAAATACATGCATAAAAATTATAGCTACTAAATAATGACACCGTGCTTATGATGATAAAACCATGTTGTTCACAGTCACAATGAAGTTCATATTTTGAAGGTTGGGTATTCACTTAAGACTGATGCAAGTTTACAATAAGCAACATCTTACGTTAACCGCTAGACACAGACGGCAGTTAGGAAATTCTCACTTGATTCCATGTAATTAGCCCGATTTAGTCGCTGACACTTGTGCTAATCATGTTTAGTTAGGACACAGAGTTACACGTGTGTGTCAGTCAAGCACGTCCTCTGTGTTTTGTCACGTGGACCAGAGCAAAGCCAAACAGGGAGCAAGCTGGCTGAAGCAGGAAGCTAATGTAGCCATGGCAACGAGAGTAAAGGCGAGCATACAGTTATATTGACATCAAAATGGAGGTCTAACTCTCATCTAAACACAGTAACCTGTAAATTATATATAACAAACTGATGAAGAGAGGAGCTGGATGGAAATCACAACCGCCAAGGATGTTATAGGAAGCTAACTGCTAGCTGCATTTAGCCATGTTGGCTTATACTGAAGTTGCGTGCCTTCTTGGTGATTGATTTGGTTGGTTTGTGATGTCCTTTGTCTCTCTTTTTATGGCACACTACACACTACAGGAACAAAACTAATAAAGCTGACATTACCATATTCATGTGTGGGTCTCTCAGTTTTCAAAGTTGGTTGAGACTTTTAAAATCTTCGTGTGTGTACCGGGCCTTATAGAGCAGGGTGTAAAAATGACAAGTGCATCAGATAGGAACTGGAAAAGACACTTGTGCTTCACGCCTTAAAGCAAGGTCAATAAAACAAAGCACATCAGCTGTGGTTTGTGCATGCGCCCTGCGGTTTAGTCTTACACATGTTTTTTTTGAAAATTACATAAAGTGCTAATCTTAGCGTAAAAATAGATAACATAACATAACACGGCAAAAAAACAAGTCACAACAAGCACACAGGACCGTTTACAGCTGCCGAAGAATTTATCTGATGATTATAGGCAGAGGCAGGCTAACACTACCCATTGACTCCCAGTGTTTGATCTAAGCTAATTAGCGGTGGGTGAGCTCTGCCCGTCTCTTCCTTGTTACTGCACACACAGTTGAAAGAATGGTGTCTATCTGCATGTCATGGACTCAGGAGTGAGCCAAGACATGAAAACCAAAAAAAAAAATGTTGGCGTATGCCTTTAATGATTTGGGAATACAATGAAGCTCATTCTGTCTATAAGATAAATGGATATGGTGGAAATACTGGAGTCAGTGCTCAGCTTTGTCTGCAACAAAACATCAAACCTAATTCTCAGAACATTTGTTGCCTCCCTCTCTCTATATCCAGGAGCACACACAGGACCACTTTCCTCTCTTCGAAAAATCCATTTGTATTTGATTACGTTCATAACTTCATCACAGAGGCATTACATGACCTCAAGACAAACATTTATCCCAATTAGTGGTACATGATTAAATAAGCAAAACGGCTCCTTTACTGCATACAGTGTTTACTTTCACTCGTATCTGCATGAGGACTCATGAATTACATCAGCTTTTACTAAAACTTAACTTTTGCAGGGTTTAAACATGTCAATCTCATGTCCTGCTGCACATTCAGAGAAGAAAAAAAGATATGAAGCCCTGCACAAAACAGAAGTGATGACCATCTGTGTCCTGGACATTCCCTCAAATTAATGACTTTATCTCGTGGGAGACTGTGAAAACAGATGTTAGCGTGGAAAGCAGCCAGAAGATTCTTTTAGCAAATACGCACAAATGTTATGTCTGTGGATTAACAAAATAAATACTGTACTATACTGTAAATACTTAGAATTTGAACTGCCCGACATATCTATATCAGAAAAGGCCCGGGACATTTTTTATTTTTGTGTAATTCTCCCTCACAAGGCTTGCATTCAAGCCATGGCATTCGCCAAACGTATTGTAAATAAAGCTGCTTTTACAGTTAAAAGCCAAACTGACAAACAAAAGTAAGTATTCCATGCTCACATACCCCAGCTTCTGCTCAGCCGTTTGATGAAATATTTCCCCTCAGGATCCCTGGAGAACGCCTCGATCTGAACCTGTGGCAAAGATATTTCAAATGGTAAAGCCAGCCAACCAACAGATGCACAACTGGTCACAAAAAGCCTCTGTGTGATCTGGTCCAGTTTCTTATCGGTGAAACTCAGAGCTAATTGGATTGTGCAACAGAAATGGACAGCCTGCTTCCTTTCCCAGGCTGAGAAGAGCTGTTCCCATGCTGCCACAGAGTCATGATCCACACACAAACCCCACGAGACGATCCAACCAAAAGGCCTCAGTGTGGAAAGAAGGCTGTAGATATATTTAACCTGACATTGATTTACAGAGCTTAAATTTAATAAAGGTCTAATGGGTCAGTGGTTGGAGACAAAAATTTGGATCTTTGAGATGGACCATTTTAGCCTTACCCTGCATGTACTCAGCAAAAGTTAGTGAATACACTTTACAGTGAGGTACGTAAAATCAGTTTAACTGCCACACAATCAAGCAATGAAAAGGTAAGTAATGTATATAATGTAAGTATAATGTCAAAGAACTTCCTGCCATTACCTCTGTCTTAAGTTGGAAATCCAATGAATGCACACAACTTAATGGGTTAAATCAGAGGTGGGCAACTGGCAGCCCGGGGGCCAAATGTGGCCCTCCACCTCACTAAATATGGTCCACCAGTCATTTCCAGAAAATCAACAGGTTCTTAACATGGAGAAAACGTGACAGAATCCACCAAATATGCTTTTCAGATATGAATATTACACCATTCACAAATTCAGTAATCTAATACAAAAAAAAAAATTCTATTTGATTGATTTCTGTTATTTTATTGATTTTTTTGCTAATAATCAAAAACACTTGCTTTGGTATAATTGCTTGTCTAAATCTCTTACTCAGTACTATATTTAGAAAAAGGTAGATGTAAAATATTTGTGCTTTAAAAATGGGAAAACTTTCATTGATTTGTTGAATTAAAAATATTAATTGGCTTCAACTCTATGTAATTATTTGTGTTTGTATTATAATATATGAATACTGGTTTACTTTATTTTACAAATGCTTTACATTTGGATTATTTGCTTTTTATACATTGTTTTTCTTTGTCAAAAGCATCCGTAAGTTTGTAATAATGTGACTGGGAAAAAATGGTTTTATGTGACCCTTTTGCCATCCCTGGTTTAAATACATTGGATGCATGTCATAAATAAGCTCATATTTCAAAACGTTTGTTACGACCCTGTCTGTATGTGTTATTATGTTGTTTTCTTTGAAGAGGGGTTTTTCGTGTATTGAGTGTGCCTGTCAAGTGCTCCATCTTAACCTTGCAGCACAACTGGATCTGCATGGTTCAATGTCAAGCAGGTCCATCTTGTCAAGCTCCAATGTAAAACGATTGTGAGTGGCCTAAAGCTGCACGTCCCAGTCAGCGTCCTTTAAAGTAGGAAGGTGGGAGCTGCTAGTGAGATGACAGCAGGAAGTGACTACTCATACAGAGATTAGCATAGATACTAACAGCTTTAGCAGCAGTTTTCTCAGATCTGGATTGCATTTATTCATTAAAATGAAAAACGAATGACAACACTCAAACTTCTCCACAGAAATACGCTTTCGTTCCACTTTCAACATGTTTTGCCAAGAGTTTGTTTTACAAAGTAGCTAATTTTCTGTCATTTACAACCATGGCAGTAGCGTCTCCCTACTACACTGTCTGAATGATAATGAATGAAATTAATGGAAGGGTCGCACAATCGCTTGCCGGATATGCTTTGAAAGGTTCTTCCCATTCTCAAATAATTTCTAAAAGTTGTGCCTGTTGTTGGAACAGTAAAACATATTCAATGGACCATCAGATGTCTTAGGTTGGTAATTATTGATCTGTGGCAAAAAAGGTATTTATTGACTTTTTCATCACATTTTCTTGATGAAAAATGTTGCGGTGTTGTTCTTGGAGCTCAGTTTTGACCTTTATAGAACATGACAGTTCCATGTTAGTCTGTAGACCAATCAGATGCATCCTTTTTCTTCTAATCTAGTTTTCCTGACTGTAGCGTTGAATATGGCCAAAGGTCAACAATGTTCCCCATAAATAAAGAGGAAGCAGAGGCAATGTAATGTGGCCTTTTGTAATTTTAGAGACAGAAGCTGATCCCAAAAGTGGCCTTAAGCACTGTATAGGCCTAAAAGATGTCTAGAGGAAGAAGTGCATATACATGAATACTTTTGCGTTATGTTTTTTGCCATACTTTAGTTTCTTTTCTAGCCCAGGCTATCCTGAAGAAAGATGTCTTATTTGTCGCTGGAAGGGTTGAGGTTGAGGCATGCATCCAAAAAAAACGAGGAGTACTTAAAATAGTAGAAAATGGCTTGGAGCCTAAAGGGTTAAATTGTTAGTGAATTAATCTAAATCTAATCTTAGTAAAATTATAAATAAATCCATCAGTGTACTTTTCCTTCTATTTTAACCAAAATCATTACGCCCTTTTCCTCGTCTTAATCCCACAGCCTCATTAGTCTCTTGTTCTCTGCTGGATATCATAAATCCTCCCAAATATAGGCCTCCTTTTCACTCCTCTCCTGCGAATTATACCCATGACTGAGGAAAATGAGTGAGTGTGGAAAATGTGACCACCTTTCTGTGGTATTCCATTTGTCTCGACTAAATGACTCTCTGAAAGACGGATCTTTCAGGAGCCTGGTTAAAATATCTCTCAGCGCCGCACTATCAGGTCGTTCCGCTTTGGACTTAAAATTAAACGTTCCAACATTGTTCAGCTATTGCCCGTTCATTTGGAGTCGCTATGGCAGCGCGTACACATAATATAATCCTAATGGGTTTGTGAGCAGATGATTGGTGGTAAGAAAACATTTCCATCTTCTTAGATTGGAGGTAGAACAGCGTAAGTGACAGAGCAAACAAAAGCAAACAGCAGATAGACACGGCTCGGTAAACACTGACGGGCAGCTCACGTGCTGTTTGGACAGTGTGTTTTAAGTAATGGAAAATATTTCTCAGGTAGGAACAAGAGAGTGAAGAGGCCATGTGAAGCAGGAATGGGCAACTTCGGTTACCACGTGGGCCACAGTGACGGCATTCTCAGTTTCAGAGGGCCAGATTTTTACAACTCGAAGAGACGATCAAAATACCTGTAATTTAACAGATAGAATATCAAGTCTCCAGATATTCCTTCAGAATGTTCAAATTTTTAAGCTCAAATCCAAAAGTAAAGCTTCATTTAATGAGCTAAATATAAAATTTAAGCCAAAATAAGGTATGTTTTTGTGCAATACACTAATATATACCATTTTTCTTGTTGATTTGAATTAAGAAAATGTTTGATGGAAAAGTAACCACAGCCAAGGCAACAATCATAAATAGTTTGGCTATTAAGGGTTATTTAAGTTTATTAGAATTACTTTTGTCCTAAATGCCTTCATACTATTCCATAAAATATCTTCAGAGATAATGAAATCTGCTAATCAGCCAATTAATTATGCCAATTTTCTGTGAAGAATAACATTAAAACAGTTTTTAAAGACTTTTTTTTTTAAACCTTCCACATTTTGCATGATGTGAGTACATATTGGCAGTGTGCATTAGGGCTGACACATTTTCCAAAAGTTAAACTTCATTGGATTTATTTGGTTACTGATCTGTATGACCTCACCAGGTTGTAACATACGAGGCATTTCCACTAGACCATTTCAATATTGACCTCTCCTGGGGCCACATGTCCTTGCATATGAAGCTTGAAATCCTGTCTGTGATGGCCTTTTTCTGTGCCTTGGTTGGGGTTGCCAGCCAGAGAGACCTTGGAAGCACTGGGCTGAGCACTTGACAAGGCACTGCTAGACTGCAGTGAGTAAAAGGTCGACAAATGGGCCCAGGGATTTATCGGAGTGAGCCAGTTGCTTTGCACATAATCAAAACACAGAGGAGCCCAAAGTGCTTCCACACAGTGCTCCTTGAATGTTTCAGTGTTGTTATTGTCCACTCAGAGTGGCTTTGCTAGTCTTCAATTTCTTCAGGCTGTCTTCTTAGTGTGTTGGTTTCCAGTGGATAAGATGCTGCTGTGGTTGGCACTAGTAGATGGGGAACGCCCTCTGCTGGATCAGGTGGCTCACTGCTCCAGGCGCCCTAAAGTGCTGTTCAACTGTTCATTTTATATTCAAATGTTTTACACTTCCAGTACAGATATTCAAATATCCAGTAAGAGGTTATAGCCAGGCAAATCAGACTGGAATACAATTTTAAATAATATATAACTTTTTTTTTTTTTTTTTTTTACTGTTGTTGATTTATTTTAAATTAAGAAAATGTCTGCTACAAAAGTAACCATGGCCAAGGCAGGAATCATAAATATCTTGGCCACTGATGGTTATTTATGTTTTTTTTAGAATAACTTTTGTCCTAAATACCTTCATATTATTTCAAAAAGTACCTTCACAGAGATCATAAAGTCTGCAAATCAGCCAATTAAATCTGTCAATTTCCTGTAAAGAAAAAAATAATAGGGTTACAGCTCTAGTGTACATGGTTTTGTAGGGGCAAATCAGACTGGAATACACTTTTTTTGTACAATTTTTTCATCTTCATGGTTGCAATTTTTGGACAGTTAAAATTTACTGGCAGACAACATTGAATGCAATGGAGGGCGCATGTGGCTCCCAAGCCGCCAGTTGCCCACCCCTGGTGTGGCATTAGGGCTGAATATTTGTGCCAAAGGAAAGGGGACAGCTATATCATTTATTTTTGTCCACAAAATGATGGTGTAGAGTTAAGGTGATTGTGGTCACTTGAAGTCCAGCATGAAAGCCCAAAGAGATCAGTTTGTTGTACAGTGGTCCCCCCTCCATCGCAGAGGTTAGGTTCCAGACCCACCTGTGATAAGTCTGGATCAGGTCTCCCTTGGAAAAGAAATCTGCCGATCTCAATGGGACTAACCTGGTTAAATAATGGTTAAATAAATTAAAAAATAAGTGAAAATCCAAGAAATAGAAATACCCTATTTAAATATACCCTAGGCATGTTTTTATAACTTTTACAGTACCTTTAAAAAGAAGCCTTAGATAATGGCTGTTTGGGTGGCATCCTCAATAAAACACAAACACAAAATTAATGCACAAAACACTTAAGTTATGCAGAACACCGATCACTGTAGAGAGAGAGACTTGGAACTGAGAGAGAACAAAGCAAGCATCTCTCTTCCCACATGATACACAACAGCCAATCAGTGGCCGAGAAAAAAAATCCGACACTCTGATTGGCTGAATTAGTACGTCCAGGCATGATATTGTGACGCACAAGATTTAAACAATGCTGCACAATGCCAAAAAAAATAGCAAAAATGTACGCGATATTAAAATTAATAGGTCTTACAGAAAAAAACGTGAACTTCGATATCAGGGGTGTTAACTGTAAATTGTTTATTCTAATTTTTAAACCTTGTAATCAGCATTGGGACAGTTTGATATCTTTAAAAGGATGAGCTCGCCACTTTAACATAAAATCAGACAAACATTACAGCCATGTGATTGTGCTGAGATTTTGTTCTGCAGTTCAGCAGCAAAGCCCCAAAAGCCAGTGTAACAGCACTGAGGGCCTTTCATTGTGTGTTAACAATGTCCAGAATCTGCAGTTCTGTGGTCTTGAGACAGAAAAGTGAGACGGCTCGGTTAAGCAGTGATTTAAGAAGTGTATCTATTGAAAAGAATGCCTAACTAGCCTTCCGAGGCTTGAGGATGAAATTTCTTGCAGTGTGCCAGCAGTCAAACAGAACATGGATCTTCCATCACCATGCAGCTGCAAGCATGGGTGGGGAGGAAGTTGCACGTGCCTTCAAATGTCAGTGGGTTGGAATTTTTGTGCAAATTGAGGTTTGGACCACATAGTTTAGAGTCTCAATACAACAAAATGCACTCCTGACTTCTCAGTTTTCTTTTTTTTTTCCACAAGATGTTTAATACAAAATTATTTCAATAAAAACTGAAGCTCTAAATGGGCCTCAATTGGCAAAACTTTACAGTATGATACACACAAACTGTCCCCACCATAGAGTTAACACTGAAGCTGGAGTTTTTTGCACTTTGGTCAACATCACTATGTTTTGTTGTAATAGCCACACATAGAAGATATCAGCATATGGCAGGAGTGGACCTAGTAGTAGTAACAGTGATTTATTTTCTCACTAAAATAGACTTATTTTAGGACGCATATCATACAGTTTATGCAGTGTGGTTCTGCAATTTTTACATTTTGACCTGTCTCTGTTAACCTTGCAGTGCGGCTGAATCCACCTGATTCAATGTCTGTAATCAGGCATATCTCACCAAACTCCAATCTACAGCGACTGTGCTCGGCCTGAAGTAGCAATCAGCCTCCTTTAGACCAGGAAGAGGTGGGAGCTACGAGCGAGACGGGAGACAACAGCAGGAAGCAACTTTACAGAGATTACAGGAATTAACATAGACAATAACAGCTTCAGTAGCAGTTTCATCAGATCTGGACAGCATTTCTGAAAAGAAAGGATATATTTGCTCCACTTCCAACATGTTATGTTGAGTTTGTTCTTCAAAGTTGCTCTGGGTTTGTACTTTAGTAGGCCAGCCCTACTGCCACAGTGTCTCTGACTGGCCCATAAAGATGTGGTTGACGGAATGATCATCCATCCAAGATATGCTTTGAAAGGTTCTGAACTCAGTATATTTCACCGGTCCATCTGGTGTGTCAAGTTATGTCATGGAGATGAGTAGTGACACGTGCTTTGTAAATTTGACCTTTAGACCAAGCAAAAAAGTGCAGAAATAGAGATATGTTCGCTGTTGCAATCTGTCTTTATTCATTGGGAGCCAGTGTAAATGGACAATGGGCCACACTTGGCCAATGGACAACAGTTTAGATTAGGGATAGGCAACTGGCGGCCCAGTGGACAACTCCCTCAGTGAGGCCCTCTAGTCCATTTAAAATATATAAAAGAAGAAACATGAGAATGTCAGCCTTGAAGACATCAAAAATGGCTTAATGTCCAGTAAAATAGAGCAGTACTTATCAATTTTTTCCAGAAAACATTTTTTATTCTTTCTTTTAAAGACGTTTTTGAAAATACAAATTAAATTGTAGGTAAAATACACATTAATAACAGTAAATTGAATTCTACAATTTGCTCATTAAATTGTATTAAAATACTAGGGCCTACAAAATTTCTGGAGTGCAGAGTTACTTTTACTCTGGATAGAGTTGAATTCCTGAAAACTTTCTCTCAACAGACTAAAAGTTGAAGTAATAAAAAAGATTAAGTGCCAATAAACCACATAAAAAGGCATCACTGCAGCATCTTTTACTCTGAACCTGGAATTGACACTTGTAGTGTGTGTTAATTTGGAGGTTAATCTTTTGTAGTTAAAAAGATACTCCATGAGATTACATTTTTAACCCTACACAGAAGTGTTGAATTAAAGTCACACTCTTAATTGTTACACAGTTTTGAATTTTAAGAGTCAGTAATTTTATTTCATTAGTGTAAATGTACAACTCTCCAAAAAGAGTCAAACCAACTCTCTGTGGTGTGGACCTATAAAGACACTGTAAAGGTGTTCATATTCACTCTGATAGTGTTAATTTGACTCTGTGGATTTTGCTGTGTATTTGAATTTGAGTTAAAATATATAAATGTTGGTAAAAAAAAAACCCAAAAAACTTTTAACCACAGTACTATAATCTGACCAATCGCATCACTTTGGCATCAAGGATTAAATTAATTCTGCTCTCTAAGTAACCAGGGTTGCCCACTTCTGTTTTAGATACCCCTGGTGTAAAATCCCGGGGGAGAAGCAGGGGACGTGCCCCCCCCCTCCACAAAGTTGTCCCCCCCCAAAAATCCGGTTCAAATAAGATTTTTCTAGTAGTACAGTAACATGTGTTGATGGTACAATACAAGTAACGCTACTTAAAAACACATTGTCAGACAATTTTAACTGTGAAAGATTACAACCCCCCTCCCCTCACAATGGTTTGGTCCAAACCGTTTCTCCCGTCGAACGGTGTTCTGAACACTGGCGTAGCTGCTGCTGCAGAGCCGTGTACACACAGAGGCAGGCGGACAAAGCAGTGGTGATCGGACGAAGTAAGTGTATTAAAACACAGAATGGTTGATTTGTTCTTTATCACTCTACTTGTTCAACAAGCACAACATGAAAAGCAAAATTTCAGCTCCTGTGTTCAAAGTCTGCCAGCATGTTTTAAATTAACACAGCACGCAGCTAATAGGTTGTTTATTTTTAAGCTAAAACTAAATTTGCACTGCATGTAGCACATCTTTTCATCTTAGTTTGTAATGAATCTGTGAATTGTCCAGAGTTTTTCTCTGCTGCTGGCTGCAAACAGCCTCTCCTCTCTGCCTGATGCAACAGACTGAGAGCAGTATATTGTAGCAAACTCAGTAGCACTTAATGATTTAAATAAATAAAGGTTTGTATATTTATACGTTTTGCAACATATTCAGTTGCACTTCATAATTTAAATGTGAAAAGGTTTGTGAATTTAAGTTTTGTAATATATTCAGATTTTGTTTTCTTTTTGATGGTTTAATTAAAGCACGCTTGAAGAATAGTTTGATGTAGTTTGGTTATTCGTTAAAATTTTTCTTCTAGTTTTAGAACTCTTATTGAGCTCTCAGTTCTTGTAAAGCTGCTGTAGTGGTGATAAGACTAGTGTTAATGGTGAGATAAGAAATTCTGTTTGGTCACATATGGTGTAGTTCACACCTTCCAACCAGTAAAACTCTTGGAATTACTGGTTGAGCATAAACAAACCTGTAGACAGGTAGGATATGGACTAACAAGGAACAATGGCATACAGTTAGTGTTTAACACAACTATGCAAGACATTTGAGAAAGTATCAAAACAACACAGCACAAATATAACATTTATTTAAATGTCCCCCCCAAGAAAACTCTCTGAAATTTTACTGTTTATTGTCCCCCCCAACATTGAAGTGGGATTTTCGCCACTGCCTGGTGTAAATCATCCAGTCGACTAAAAACTGTCAATCTACCAAGCCAGCTTTATATAATACATCAGATATGTATTTTATTCATTTGAACATGTAAATGTTCTTTTTAGTCACCAAAAATAAGTTCTAGAGCTCCCTAAGAGGCTTTCATTTGCCCCTCAAGACCTACAGTGATCTTTTTTCTGTCCTGAAACCTTATGCAAGTGTCAGAGCAGGGCAAAGTGAGGATAGACAGACCTGACAGACATGACCTCATACTCCAACCCGCTCAATTGAAGCATGTTGTACGGGGAGCTACACTGACATCACACTGGAGAAACTCTGCAAGGCTGGAAACCCCAATGTGCATCCCGGGGTCAGTCAAACATGAGGAAATATCTGCCTCCCCGTGTAATGGGAATGAGAAGCTTCCTGTTAGTGCACCGTCTCCAAGAGGTGCACTTCATCATCTGACTGAGAGTTAATCCATCATTACATCATGTCACAACGTCATCTGCACTCACGCGCCACAGCTCCTGATTCAGGCTGACAGGAATAACTGTATAATACAAACTTTTCTGTTTCAGTTAATGGAGGCTTACTTATATACTAATTATCATTTCACTTCTAATTAAACTTTATTTTAATGCAGATTCTTATAGACTTTACTGTATAACTGAATATTTATAAAATGACCAGCCTGTGAGATCAGGGGCGGCAGTAGAAACTGAAAGGGGCGTCACTGCAGCATCTTTGTTCGCTCTCTGATTGGTTCGCTGACAAACCAATCAGAATCACAGGACCTCTTTTTTGAAGCAGTCGCTGCCAGATTACCCAATCAGAATGGTTCTACCAGCTAATGGCTGGTAGTGTCTATTTTAATGCATTGTGGGGAAGGAGTAGAAGATGATAATATGAAGATAGTAGAAGATAATGTAAAAAAATAGTAACAACAGGCACACAGGACCATCTACAGTTATCTGATGACTGTAGGCAGAGGCAGGCTAAAGCATTACCCATATACTCCCAGCGTTTGAGCTAAGCTAACAAGCAGTTGGTGATCTTTGTCCATCTCTGTCTTGTTACTGGACGCGCATCGAAAGAATGGTGTCTACCTTCTTGTCATGGATTAGGGAGTGAGGTAAGACACAAAAACAACAAAAATGTTGGAGTGTTCCTTTCACAGCCGTTTTTCCTCTGAGGAAAACTAGACAGTAACTAATAAAAACAAGCACACATGGACAAAAACTAAAACTTAATTAACTGACATTTTGGTCAACAAATAAAAACTAGACTAAAATGTTTGTAAGAGACTTAATCCGATCAGACCTAATTTGGTCATGTAGAAAGTAGGGACAAGTTATGAATATATCCAATCACAGCTACTTTGGTTGTGTGGAAAGGTTGGATGAGTTAAGAGGAACATCCAGTCACAACTGTCTTAGCTTGGTGGTGGTGGGATAAGTTGGGGAGTGGTCCAATCAGAGCTACTCTCTTTATGAATTGATATATTTCTGTAGAGCAGGTTCACTGTTTGTTATCTGTTCTGTTAATGTAACTGAGATGCTCTGCCAGGTAGCCTAAATAAAGGTGATTGCATCTCACACAAATTTTTTTTTGTGTCAATTTATACTTTTAAACTTTGCTAGCATTCAATGAAATGTTATTAGATGTTTCATTTTATCCAAGTGTAATACACGACTTCAGAAATTCAAGGAAACATAAAAAAATCTTTACAATTCATATTTTAATGGACTAAATTTACAGTAGATTTTGTCAACTAAAATGTTCTTTGACATTTCTTTGACTAAATCATCACTAAAACTTATTTACTTTAGGCAAAAGACTATAACTAAAACTAAATTGAAAAGTGCTGTCAAAATCAACACTGCTACAAGGTCCTGGTTATTGTGACCTTAATTCTCGATATAACAAAACAATCAGGAAACACAAATTTTACCAATCACATGACCACAAAAAAACATTCCAGTCCCTCCACTGCACTTCACCATCCAAGGACTGCATCTTTCATTGAGGCATTTAGACCACCAGGCTCTGGTTTGGACTCGTGTTTCTCTAACAAAGACTGATGGCTGGATGTTCTTCATACTCTTTGTGGTTGTCATGACCCTGTTTCACAAGAAAGCAGCCTAGGGATCATATATGTTCTGTGATATGATGGAGTTTTGATCTTTCAGAGGAGTGTATGCCTTGCTCACAGATCACAAAGTTTAAGTATGAAGCAGATAAAAGAAACCCAATAATGAGGTCAAGTCCATGTCACAACAGTCCGAACCCTGATCAGGTACCAGTCAACAGTCACTTATCCAAAGGCCAAGGCTGGGATCACTTGAGTCTGTCAGCTGCAAATAGCAACACAGCACATTATGTTGAATACCAGGACAAAGCCAAATAATTGGGACTTCATGAGAATATGGAGTAACGCTGTCCCCCTCGGCCCACTCACCTCAAAGCGAGTGCCAGCTGACACGCAACAAATGAGAGGTTCACATCACAAACACTCAGCACGGGTTTTAATATACGCTAAGTAAGACCTGTTGTTTTCCTTTTAGCTCAACCCACTTCAGTGAGTATGTGCCTGCTGCAGAGTCAGTGGCATCCATGTTTGTCAGCTAAGATTGGTGATGCAATAAATTAAACAAAGTACAAGTATATGCATTGAGGGTCAGAGAGGTTACAAAAGTTGGACTTATTCGAAGAAAAAGGTTTTAACTCATGTTTGACTTTTGGGACTCTACTTTTTGAGCCACAGCACTGAAAAAAGTGTTTTTAATATAATCTAATACCTCAAGAACACTGGTACACTGCTATGCAATCTAAGCTTCCCCAAAAAGGTGCAATGACATCCTGTCTGTTGGATACCATGAATTATTTTTGATTCCCCAACTTAACTTAACTTTGTTGATATTTTTTAATAAGAAAAGTTAATATCCAGTGCAACACTCAGTCAAATGTGATCTACTTCAAAACAGTGCTGTCAGTTTATAATCATATTGTAAATAGTGGTAATGTTAATAATGTAAATTCCTTGGCCTTGTCTACAGTCTCACTTTACCTATTTTATTTTTCCTTCATAAGGAAGTTGATATGGCTTAAAGATTCTGCATGTTGCAACCTGATTTATTAATTTTTTACTTAATTTTTATGCTCTTATCTATTTTAATGTCTCTTATCTTTTCTAATGTTTTTTTTATTTGATATTCCTACTGCTGTACTATGCATAAAAGCAACTAAAACAACTAAATTTCTTATTCTGATTCTGAAGTTTAACTTTATTTTCATCCATTGAAACAAGGCCTGAAAAGGGTATCTGAACTCAACAAGTACATGAGAAAGACAAAACATACAGGCATTTGAAAATTCCCAAGCACATATGAAAAACGTACTTAAACCACAACAGTGAGCCAGACGCTAAAGCTGTGTTCACACCAGATGTGAATTTCAGTTTGTTGCAGGATGAAAATACATTGAAAGTGAATGGGAGAGAACAAATTTCGTCTCTTTAACTCCTTCGCCAAAGCCAACAACTGGTGACAAGTTCGCCTAAAGCTAATACTGTATCTATCCAATACTTTTCAATGGCTGTATATTTAATAGGGGTGTAAATCACCAGTTTCATGGCAATATGATACGATATCGATTCTTTGGACAATGATACGATATTTGCCGATATCACAAAGTCTGCCACAATTCGATTTCGATTCGATACGATTCAGGGGCCTACGATCAATTTAAGACGATACTATGTACTCATTGAACACAATCAGCTACATTTCACCTAAAGCAAGAAAGAAATATAAAGCAATTTCTAAGTTTTGACAGTTTTATTACAGAAATGTGAAACGATGTGCTGACCTTTGGGTATGATAGGTTATAGAGGATTATAACCATCTGTATGATCTAATCATGTTTAAAATTAAAATTGGGTTAATTAGTAGTCAGGTGTTTTTAGACTTTGCTTCACTGTTTAATGGTAGGTGTGGAGGAAGAATAAGAACAAGCTCTCACTGTTTTCCTTTCATACAATAAGTAATTTCATTAATCAGTGCGCTACAAAATCAAATGATGAGATAACTTACTGTACTCGTGTGATTACTCCCGTCGTGTGTGTGCAGTATGCATCCTCTGCTGTCAGATCGACCGTATCTTACCCAGATACAGCAGTGCTATTTTCTGATTGGCTGACATGTCAAGCTCCCGTTTAGCTCTGTGATGCTAAGAGCGTGTTGCTACACGTTAGCATATAGCGGTGTTACTCGGTGGGCGCTACACAGTACATTTTAAAGCAGGAGACATACCGGGTGTGGTGTGTGAGAGAGCAAAAAGGTGCGCGTCTCATACGTTGAATGCGTGAGACTCGAGAGCCCTGTAAAGTTGAAACTTCAGAACGAGGCGCTACTGGGCAGAAGCGGTGAAACAGATATCCGGTCAGAATTTCAAAATAAAGGCGTTGAAGATGACGATGTTGATCGATGTTTTGAGTTTCCATCGATTTGATTGGATCATTGCTTAACCAATCGATGTATCGATCCAGATCGATGGATCATTACACCCTTAATATTTAACTAAGTCAGCCAGCACAACCACAGTTAGCATAACTGCTAGCAGGCTAGCAGTGTGTGTTTTTGTCCTTCTAGCAGTGACTTAATGTATTTTTTCCTGAAAAATACTCCAAACCTCATGGAAGAACTACTGGAGCACCAACTAGAGAAAATAGACAGGGAGAGAAGAGGAGTGGGTCTTACCAGGAAAAAAGACGAGCAAGGCTGAGCAGATTTGGCAGTAGATACTTTCACATCATGGTGAAACTATCTAACTATGTGGGGCTCTAAAGGATGTTATGGATCATCAAATGGTTCTTTTGGACTTTTCCAAGACATTTAGCTTCTTGTTTTCAAGAACAGGAGGAAGACAGCAATTACAGAAACATCCACCACGGTTGATTATGGATCAAGAAAGCAGAAACCTGCATTGTTATGACTAGGAGGCAGGCTCTTGTTGCTTTTGGGTCTAAAGAAAGAAAATAAGTCTCAATAAATATGAACAGTTAGCTGTGGGAAGATGTATTATGAAAACTTTTTTTAGCGTTTGGTGTGAACACAGTTTAAAGAGAACTGGGTCATTAAAGGGCTGTGCAGTTGATAAAAGCAATAGCAACCATGAATAATCAGGAAAATACAGATAAAAGAGAGTAGACAATCAATAATTAGTCAAGGATGACTTAAAATCAGTCTAAAGTCTTTATTAAAATGGTAAAATCATACTGGTTGTGTGTTTACACAATTAGCAGCCAGTATGAATGTCTGAAAATAAAAAAAAATAGTATGTTGTGCCCCTTTGTAACATATTTGGGACAGAAACTGCTGAGAAGAGTGGCAAAAAGAAATATACTGATAAAAATCAGTATCTGAAACTTTTTGCTCTAAGTTTCTTAGGATATTTTATATTTTTCTCCTGACATCTGAGAATTAAAAGGAAATATAGTCAGATGTAAAAAGGCTTGGTCATCATTGATCTGTGTGTGATTATAATTCTAATTATTAATTCTGAGAGCTTTAAATTCCATTTACATTTTTTGTTTTGTTATGTTATGATTGAATAACCTTTATTATGGTAATTTGACATCATTACAGCATAAATATTCTGAAAGCCCAGGTTGTCCTGGAAATAAGACATCTTTAGCTTGATTTTGCTTGAAAGGGTTGAAGTTCTACATGTATTTTTGAAAAAAAAAAAAAAAAAAACCTGGCAGACCAAAAATAGCAGAAAATGGCCTGTAGTTACAAGGGTTAAAGCACAAGAAATCTCAATTCATGCATGAGCAAAACACCTGTAAATGCAATTCACTTTCCTTGGCTGAGCTGTATGCAACTAGCATTTTTTTTCCACCTAAACTGTAATCACAAAACTTCAAGCTAGCCTCAGTGATGTTCACTCCCATTATCTACCCATATACAAGAAACTGTTGGGCTAAGACCTGAATTATAATGCACATAGTGAGAAAAAACAAAAAGATAGTTGCTGAAACCTCTTAGGCTTTTAGGAGTTGTACTGTTCATATATAAGTATAATCACAAATAAAACCCTTAAATTATAACAGTGTTTATGATATGAGTGACTGAGTGCTCTCCCTTTTTTGTCAATGAAACAGGAGAGCAGAGAGGACACTGTCAGTTGCATCACCATGTTTACCCAAACACAGTTGACTGTCAGGATCTGAGGTTCAAACTGCTCAATCCTTCCAAGGGTCACTGTTGCAGTCAGTAGCGCACAACAAAGATTAAGGATGGTCACACATTTGAACTACGGGCTTCTGCTTGCATACGTTGCTTTACCTGTATTTTTACTTGGAGAACTGGTCTTCAGATGTCCCAGTTGTACTGCAGAGGATCTTGCCTCGTGTCCTAAAGTCTCAGGAGTATGTGCAGAGATAGTGAGGGAGCCGGGCTGTGGCTGCTGCCCGGTGTGTGCCAGGCAGGAGGGTGAGCTCTGTGGGGTTTACTCCCCGCGGTGCTCCAGCGGTCTGCGATGCTACCCAAGTGAGGATAATGACTTTCCTTTGCAGCAGCTCATTCAGGGTATGGGGCGATGTGGACAAAAAGTGGAGTTGGAAGTCGTGATTGTTCCAGAAACTACTAATGGTGAGTTCTTTACAGAAAAATGCATTAAGGCTTTAAGCTTCACCAGTGACAGTCTTATGTGATAAATGAAATCATCAGGTGGGTTACCTCAGATTAACCAAATGACTTTCATCAGCAGACATATTGAGTGTTGATGTTTCTCTCAATTTCCTCTTTTGGATTCCCGGAGCCCTTATGGACTGTTGTTTTCAGTCTCTTTCACATTGTTGTCGGTATTTTCACATATTATCAAGATAACTCCTTTGTCTTTGTCCTGAATAACTGTTGGCACCAGTTTGATAAGGCTGACTGTTTTGGACCTATGTGCCAAATATCCCCCATTTGTCTTAGCGAAAGCCTTCAAGAGTCTGGACTTCTTGAAGAACTTCTAGATTGCTTTCACACCTAAAGTTCGGCAGACTCAGTTTGGACCAAAGCCTGTCTATTGTTGTGTAATCTAGCCTCCCACCACCACTCGGGGCTGTAGTTGTTGTCTTTATTCCTGCCATCTAGTCCATTGTTACACGATGACCAAGGAATACAAAACCAAATTGTCTCGAGTTATAACATTGTTTAGCTCAAAGCAGTTCAGAAGTATTCTGTGGTCTGTGTTCACTCTTACTCAATCTTCTTTTTACTATGGTCCAGTTTTATGTAATACAATATAATCACAAACCAGGGAAACAAGGAAGGGTTAACTAAAAAACTCTCACACACGTCGTGCATAGTATAACTCTATAACTCTTGTTTCTAAACTTCAATGAAGAATCGTTCATGAGGACTCACTCAGTTTTTATCAGCTACTTAATATTGGAGTTTAGAAATGAACTTGGCTGAAAGTCACCACCTAACACGGTAACTGTTTAAATTGCTACAACTCCTGAGCAAGGAGGAAAATGTGAAAACAGCATGCATGTGATGTTAACAGAGCATCATTGGTCTGAGCTGATCTGATGTTTCTATTGATTATTGAAGGTATTTTATTACATCTTACCTTGAATTGATTGTGGGTTTAGATCTACTTATCTCTGCAGTTTGCACATGCTTATCTGTTTTCACGCCTAGCTTGGACCGGGAAGTTACCCTACACAACCTCAAAATGTAGTGTTTCAGTGTGACTTACAGATGGAGCCACTTAAATTCTCCCCACCTTTCTCGACTGAGGCTTGGCTGAACTGTGGCAGGTCTATGATGGGACCTGACCACCCTCAAGGCTGGAATGGGATCCCCTGCATAGCTACTTCAATGAGCCCCAAGCTTAAAGCCTACTGTATGCGGCCTTGTGAGGAGGGTGATGTCTCACAGGGACACTCGGCAAACTCTCAGTGGCTGGAAGTTGGCTGAAAGTTAGTTGGAACTCTGCAGGCTTTTGGCTGGGAGGGGAAAACTGAAGAGAGAGAATTGAGAATTGCCCATAATGGTTTTCTGGAACAGGGCATTTCACCACCTGCTGTAGCAGCAGCAAGACTGGGTTTTGATCCTCTCCTAGTGCTTTTACACAAGGACACAGAGAGAATCCAGAGAATTGCCTTATTGAGCTATATTTATAGATTTACTGAGCTGTGCAGAGCAAACATATACTCTCTCATGTTGCATATTTTATGTATAATCACTTTTACTAAATCCTTCAACTCATCTCCTGCCAAAATACATACCACTGCTTGATTAATCAACTGTTCTATGGAGAACTATCACATATCCATGAATATTTTGTAAGAGCGCCAGCATCACCCAGCCTGCTAGTTTTGACCTGTTCTCATATCAGGACATAACACTCAAATAAAATACCTTTAAAAGTTCAAGCAGAAGCTCAGCACTTTGTCAAAACAATACTTTCACTGCTAGACGCCTTTAATGTCCTTAAAACCATTTCAACTTCAAACACTCCCTGTCAAAATAACTCTCTGGAAGACATAACCCAGAAATCCAGCAGGGACATCCAAACTTCAGCTGCTGCTCTCAAACATTATGCTGATTAGGGACAAACGGTCACTATTGATTTCTTGAAATGGATGTTGACAGATGCAATGTGTTTGGCAGGCAGTGGCAGTCCCACATCTGTGAGTGCAAACAAGCAGAATCCCCTCAGTGAACCCGTAACATGTCTGTAACCTGCATGTTCGCAGAGCTCGCCTTTTGGAGCATCTTATTTTGAAAGGGTAGTTTTATGGCGCTACAGGAAAGTGATTTGGTGTCTGTTTATATGAGAGAAAAACTTAAAAGCAGATGAACTTAGGAACTCAACAAGCTGTAAAAATTAAACATCCACATGTAAGACATCGGTCAGCATGTTGTTGCCAATTTCCATTGAAGCTGGGACACCCTTAGTTTTCAATCAAGCTCTCCTTGTAACTTGGAAGTTTTTGTTGGTAGACTCTTGTAAAACACAAAACCCAACTCCAGTTACTTTGGTTTAACATGATGAACTTTTCTGCTCTCTCTGCCATGATTTACCGACCTTGGTGTTTGAAGGAAAATCTGAAAATGAGCATCAGATCAGACTGCGGTTTGCCCCGGGTTCACTGTGTTATGCTTGGCTTTTCCAGAACAAGCGACTGCTGGCTATCAGATGTCAACATCTGTCTTCTTCTTACCCTTTAAATTTCACATTCTGGGGTTGCTTCCTGTAGCTGCTACAGATTATGATTTCACTCCTAAATTACCACACTGCAGAACACATGAAAGGAGACAGAGAGTTGCACTTAAGGACAATTTGTTCTGGTTATCGTGGTGTGATTCTGAGTTCAAATGCCATATCCTCGCTTGGAGAATCAAACTGTACACGATGCAGAATTTGGCTTATCCATTTCAGCTCTGTTTGGTTTGAACATCTATCAATCCATTATCTTTACCACTTTTCCCTTTTGGAGCTAGAGCCTATCCCAGCTGGAATTGGGTAAGAGGAAGGGTACACTGTAGCCAGCCTATTGCAGGGCCACATAGAGACAGACAACCATTCAGGCTCAAATCCATACCTAAGGGCAATTTAGAGTGTCCAATTAACATAACAAGCATGTTATTGGTCTGCGTGAGGAAGCCTGAGTGCCTGGAGAGAACCCATGTGTGCACTTGGAGAACATGCAAACTCCACAAAGAAAGGCCCTGACTGACACAGGGATGTAACAGCAACCTTCTTCCTGTGAGGCACATGTGTTACTTGCTGCACCACCATGCCACCCATGAGCATACGAGTGCAGCTGCTTCAATTTTCCCCTTTCAAGTGAATGTCTGTCGAGTTTTAGGCAATTACCAGCCAACATCCAGACAATAGGAGTGCTTTAATTCAACCATTAACACGCTTATTTGATGGTGCTTCCCTACTGAATTTGGGCAGGAGCAAACTAAAAGCTTTATTAGGGAACACCTTGACCTTGGAATCAGGTTGGATCCACTTTTGTATTCCGAGCTGCTTGAATTCTTTCTGCCATACATTTTACAAGTTGCTGGGAACATTTCTTGGAGAATTTGGTCTATATTGAGGTGACAGTATCACACAGTTGATGCAAATGTGTCAGCTGCACATCCATGACACAAAGGTGCTCCATTGGATTAAAATCTAGTGTCTGTTGAGGCCACTGGAGCACAGTGAACTCATTGTCCCACAAAAGAAACAAGTTTGAGAAGATCTGAGCTTTGTGAAATGGTGAATTATCCTATGTTTGTACTTTCTTTTATAATCGACAAAAAAGTTTTGAGTTTGAACATTTACATGTTTCAATGAAATTCTTCCGCCTTTGTCAGAAGTGTCACCTGATGGTAGTGTGACGTGTCCTTATCAGCTGATTTTACGGAGGCATGATCATCCTGTCAGATTTGACAGGTCGATCACGCCTCCTGCAGTCTGGTCGCTCCTCCAGGACAGCGCTCCAGGTGTGTGACAGCATGTATGCCCCTTGTCCCGGTTCATTGTCCTGTGGGCACGCTTCCTGATTTCTATTGCTTCCATAATCCAGCGTTGGTGTCTATTGCTTTTAGTGCAGATGACTTTGGCGTTATCCCAGTCCCTGATGTGATTTTCCCTTTTGCAGTGGTCCTTGATGGATGATGTTGCTCATGTCGGTCTTTTTTTCCATTTCCTTTTCACATTCCTTTTGGTGTTCTTTTTTTCTTATGTAAAAACTTCTACCTGTTTCTCCAATGTATATTTTATTGCGAAAGTGGCACAGGATTTCGCATATTACGTTGCATTTGTCATCAGTTGACACTTCTGATGAAGACGGAAGAATTCCATCGAAGCATGTAAAGGTATGAACTTAAACCTTTTTTGTCTATTATAAAAGAAAGTACAAGCATATTACTAACATAGACATAACAAACCTTCTTGGACTATGGTGGATTATCCTGCTGGAAGTATTAATCAGAAGATGGGTACACTGTTGTGTTTGAATGACGCTCAATAGGTATAAAAGGTGCCTTACACACCACTACATCACCACCAGCCTGGACCATTGATACAAGGCAGGATGGATCCATGCTTCCATGTTGTTTACACCAGATTCTGACCCTACCATCTGAATGTCATAAGTTATAAGACAGTGCAACATTTTTTCCGATCTATATTGCCTAATTTTGGTGACCCTGTGTAAATTTTAGCCTCTTTTTCCTGTTCTTGCTGGAGTGGCACCCAGTGCAGTTTTCTGCTACTAGGGGGCTTGCCTATTTTTTCCACAAGACAAGCACGTTTTTCAGCCAAAATAGACATGAAAATGAAAAATAGAGAGCCATATTAACCAAAATCCAGCATTTATGTATGTCCACAGCAGCATAATATGTCACAGAAAAGAAAGAAACCGTCCAGTTACACTTCATGTCCATGCCTTTCAAAGTTCAAGCAGTTTGCCTTCTCAGTGGAGGAACTTCACTTATTTTTCAGAATGCTTTCTTCCGCAGGTCTCCCCTGTAGTTATTCACTGAATCAGGGCCCTTGTGGTTCTTCCAAAACTTCCAATAGAAGCTAATTATTGGGGTGATATACATGAAGAGATGAAGCTGTAACAGCAGGAAGATGCCACAAACACACGTGCCTGGTATGAAAGCCATAGCGCTCTTGATCCAGAGCTAACATGCATCTGGTTTGAACCAGGTGTAACATTAGCCTTCAACTTTTGCAGATTATGTTTATGCTTTCAAAACAATGAAGCTACTGTTCATATATGAAGTTCATCACGAATGAACAAAACCTGAAACTTTTAAATTTTGTTTTTAGCTATAATCCAAAGACCTAAAGAAATATCCCATAGACGGTTTGTTGGAAGCCAAAGCAAAAATGTTTCATAAGTGTGTGAATGAACTTCTGCCTCAGGATAACCCTGACAGAGCAGATTATTCTCTGGCTTTACTGTCAGAGCCCAGAATCAGCACAGCTCCCATCAGTGACATAGATAGTCATTACACAACAATATTTGTTCTAGCCAGCAACATTTGAGCATGAACTGTAACCATGAGGATCTGTTGAGCAATGTGTGCTATGTTCAGCTTTTCTCTGATTGTTTGACATGCCTGAAGAGCTGAAACTAGATCTTTTATATCTTCTTACAGCTCTAAAAAAAACTAAAAAGGCTTAGCAACTGGTAAAAGTTGTTCTATTCTCTGGAAGAGGCCTTGATGATTTGAGTTACTGAGGGTTAAAATTCCACATTTGAGTGCGGGTGTACTTTAGGGATAGGAAATACTTTTTTCTGCTTGGTGTTATTTGAATGTTTAAGGTCACTTTCACTCCCACAACAAGCCGAGACCCCTGTTTCCAGGCAGATTAGTTCTCATTTTGACAAGTTGCAGAACATTAAACAGTTTTTTTATTTAGGAATCAAATTCCTATAAAGAAATGCTGGTATGTTCTTGCTACAGCACAAAGACTTGGTGCAGTATTTGAACGGTAAATTTGGACACCAAACAGAAGCCAGTCTCTGCATATTACTGGATGTTTCATGTTCTCTGTCTCTCTCTCTTCTTTCTCTTCTTGTGTTGCCAGTGGTCCAAGACTGGCCTGCAGGTGATCCTCTGCTGAGACTTGCTCCTGCTCCTTCACTCACTCTCTCTGGTCTTTAATTTCTCTCCGTCTTGATTTGTGTGCAGAAAAAGGTGAAGCTGTAAGAGATCACTTTGGGTGGGAGCTGCCTGTTGGTGCCTGCAGTTCTAAGAAAGCTCCACCTGAGGTGTTAACAAGAAACCCTCCCTTGATTTAAAAGCCATCAGTTTGGGTTGGAGAGTTAGCTTATGTATTTTGTGATTTTTACTTTAAGGAGCCTATATTTCTGCTTTTTTGAGTGTTATATGCCCTTAAGTGTCTTCACAGTGGCTCACACCTGGTTGTCTGCATGTCCTTTCATATAAATCTTGCTATCCTGTCACTGATAGACTTTATTTAGCCTTTTTTGCCTCCAGTGGGGGGCCTGCAGTTGCACAAAAGGCCCACAATTTGGCCCATGGATTTGTCATGGATGAGAAGTAAGCAAGCTGCTTTGCACATGATCAACACAGAGACCTTTCTTTGTTTATTTGCTGTCTGTGACATTGAGCCCAAAGTGCTTCAATAGGGTGGCTTTGCCTGTCCTCCATTTTCTCCAGGTGTACTTCCTGTTGTTGAGGTGAAGCGGGGAGTGCCCTTTGTTGGATCAAGCAGTTAATTGCTTTAAGCACCCTTATGCAGTGTTTAAGTATGGATCCCCCCCCAATTGGAGTATCAGGTAAAGATGAACATTAACTCCACTTTCTCCCTTGCGTCTAGTTTTTGTCTAAAAAAAAATTCTACGACATTGAATTTCAGCAAATCATTCATAAAAACAAACAGTGTTGTCTTAACTTTACAAGGCACTGAGGACATGAGCTTATGTGGTCATAATTGTAGCCTTCATGAAGCACAGAGAAGTCTGATTACAATGTCTGGTTTAACAAACATTTTAAAAATTGTTACATCCACAGATTTTACCACAAATCAATGAAATAACTAAATTTAAATGACCTCCATTTTGCCAACTATTGACGTTATTATTGCAGATTTTTCATGAAATCAAGGTTTCTGATCAGTCAGGTGGACACAACAGGTAATCTGATGCTAAAACCGTATGCTCCGAGAAAGCCTGGGTACAACGATCTCATTTTTGATACACACAACATCTCACAGATACAGAGTTAGGGTGCTTTCACACCTTTATTGTTTTATCTGGTCCAAAATGGCGGGTGTAAAACCTCCCCTATACCAGTGGTTCCCAACCTTTTTTGTCTTATGTACCGCCTGAGTCTTTCAGTCATACCACAAATACTCCCTCACTCATATGTGTTGATGATTCTTCAAAAGTAGAACGTAATCAACCTGGTTTATATGGATTTACTTCTACATCTGTGGACCCACCATCGGCTTCTTTTGCGGTGAAGCCCTGGCAAATAACTCAATGAAGCCAGCCCAGTTACAGTGACAGCACAGCACCAAACACTCGGGAAGTGTCTGTAAAGGACAATAACCTGTACCACAGGTTATTGTCTGTGGTACAGGTTATTGTCTGTGGTACAGGGAGACAATAACCACATGTTATTGTCTCCCTGGGGAAACTAGTGGTAGCAAACACTTGCCATCTTCTTGATGTCTTTATCTCAGTACTTCTAAGTTGGAAATGAATTGTTCAGAGTTCCCATGTACCCCCTGCAGTGTGTACCCCTGGTTGGGAATCACTGCCCTATACCATGGTCTGGACCAAACAGCCGAACTTTGGTCCAACCTAAAGAGTTGGTCTCATTCTGGACCAAACTGTACAATGTTTAAGTTCATGCCCAGTGTAAAAACATGTTAAGTCTGCACCTTCATACCAATGATAGGAAGTTATCACATGCCAACCCGAAAAAAAGGACATGTACCATAGGTTTTCCAGAATAAAATGGGGAAAGGAGACAAAATGTTTGATTGAAATTTGGTCTGATGACTTTCTTTAAAGCCAGCTTGAAACAACTCATAGAAAGCTGAGACTTTACATTTGTTTTCAGAGCGGATGAAATAGAGGGGATACGCTTTCTTTCTTTTCTAAAATTTCAACATGATAAGAGCGCTTGCTGTCGAATCAGATTACTCTACTGTATTGCTCCTGTAGTTGTTAAGCCCGTAGTTTCAACAAAGCAGCTGTGATATTACTCTGGCAACAGCATAAATCCTCTCATTCATCATGTATACAAACACAGACAAGCCTCCATGCTCATTTCCAACATGCTGATGTCACACTTGCGCCCGCTATCACACCAAAGTATGGAGACACGCAACCTATGACTAGGTCTGTCATGAAAAGTCTGTTGGTCAGCTTGAAAAACTGCATTGTCAAACTAAAACCAACAGGACCAAATGTATACAAAGTAAGAAAAATACGAGCCCTGTTCTGAAACACCCTGAGGTTCACAACAGGGCTTCAGCCTATAGTTTAGGCTAATAAAGTTGCATTTAAAACATATTTTTATTGCTCCTAAAGTTTATTAAGTCATTTCTAAACATATACTATATCAATTAGAATCTACATTTTCTGTAATGAAAATCAAGGCTTCTGAAAATCACGAAAAAATACTACAGGTTTTACACGAAATAATGTGTTTCACTGGTTCTTACCACAAATATCAACTACAAAAGGTTGTTCCCTGCCACTTGTTGGGTGGGATTGTCAGGTGGTCGCACAAGTTGTGACCTTAGTGCTCTCTATATGGCCTTTTTACGCCACCGATTAAAGGTGATAATGTTTTATCGTTGTCATTTTCCATGGATTATTCAGGAACAATATACAAGAAAAAAAGGAGTAAAAGTATAACCCCCTTCCAAATAAATTAAAGAGGTCATTCATTTTCTACACTACGATACTGGACATCCACTACAGAGGGTGCATCAGTCCTCACCAGAAGCGTCATGGTTATAGTAGTGTAGGAGAACATTCCTTCTGACCTCAGGGTGCACTATTGTCTTTAAAGTCTGATGAACACTCCCCGAGCACCAATTGGAAACAGTTTTCTCTTTCAAGTACAAAGGCAGCGTCATTCGGTTCGGTATGACACACTCGGCCACATGAAGAAGAGCAGCACCAAGAGAGCTAACCGTAAAAGGTTTGAAGAACGACCTCTGGCTACGCAAAACCTTCTTCATTATTCAATTCCCTTTTTGTCCGTTTGCCAGCTGTGAGGCGTTTGAAGTGGCCCAGCCTTGAGAGGAACCATTTACAGTGACAATGGTTTGAAGCACTGTAAGGCCACTCTTCGGCCCTGAGGAGGCAAACACACACAGCCTTCACTGTATATGATAACGGAGCAAACATATTAACTCGGAGCCACTCTGGAAAGACATTACTCATTCTGTGCCATGAGAGAGTTGTGAAAGCATTGCTCAAAGGCAAAACTCTGAGCCAACACTCCCAACAGCTCGAGACAGGTAGTTTCTATGGTGCTGAAGACAGAATCAACAACACAGTGTTTAGATGACAGCTGTTGGCTAGAGACGTGTTGATTTTTCTCTCTGGAACATGCCGTCATGAGTTCCTATAAGTGTCTATAGAAACAGGTCTTTAACAGAGTTGTAGAAATAGGTTGGTACATAAATAAAGGCTTATTTATACCCTTACGACATGCATATAGATTTACCTCAGTTTACATTCCTGCTGTGTTTAAGGTTACGTTCAGTAGCAAGCCCATTCAGTATGTCTATATCCACTCAAAGAACAGATAGCCCTTTATCTCTTACTGCATTGATTATACTTATGATAGCACCACAGCTGCAGGTTCTTAGTGATTTTGATAGGTTGTATAACTCTTGTGACTTTGATTAAGTCATTGATTGGTTATTGACATGAGCCCTTAAGTTGCTGTCACCATATTGCACATGCTGTAGCAACTGGGAGGTGGAGCTTTGGCAATCATAGTACAGCTAATGTAGCTTGATTACCCATGCTAGCCCTTAGCATGCTTTATCGAGTTCAATATGCCCCTTTGTGTGTCTCTGTAAAGGCCCATTTTTGCTCAACGTTAAATATGGATCATGATACGGATGGAGCCCTCTGTCCGTGCTCTGCGTTCATTTCGTCCGTATCTCTACACGTTTCCATAAAGCTTACGGATACAGGCCAAATGGAGCAGTACGACCTGAAACCATGGGGGCAATGTTGCTGTTATTACCCAATACGGTACTCTAGTGAGACACAAAGAAGGAATAATAATGGCAGAACTTTTGAAAGAGAAACTCCATGAGTTAGTTAGAAATTACAAACATCTGTATGATGTTATTTCCCCTGGACAACAGGACAAACAAATGCAAAAAAAAACCAAAAAACAAAAAACAGCTGGGAGGAGATTGGAGAGCAATTAAATATCAGTCGGTTGGTAGCGAAGGAGAATTGGAGGTCTGTGCAAGACAGATTTGTTCGAGCCCCCCCGGTGGATGTATTGGGTAACAGCAATGCCATCGGAAAAGGACACATGGAAGTATGGAAACAGTGATGGTAATGTCGTTTGAAAAGGACGCACACATTTTTGTACGTAAAGGGAGTAAATATGGGCCTGAAGAATACTTCTGTGCACAAGAGTCCACATGGCATCAGGACTTCTCCTTTTCCCCCCCTTTACAGCTCAAGTAGCCGTCATAAACAGCTCATTCTCCTGACCCTTAGAACCTCACACCTACCAGTGTGACATCATACCATTGCTTTGTCAGCATTTTACATTAATTGGCTGGAAGTGGCAGGCCCATTGCAGAGCATGATAATTATGGTAATAATTTTAGTATTCTGCCAATGTACACAGCCAGTTTTTGGCAATAACACTAAGATCTGTAACATTTTGAATTATGCTACATTTTTTATGCTTTTGAATCATCTCCATACAACCCTAAAGATCTGTTGTATGCAAGGCTATCAGTTTTCCCTAAAATTGCACTTGAAGGGTTTTTGAAATTACACGCAAAATCCAACCTCTCCCCCCCCGTTAATAGTAAGGGACCTTATCCATGCCTGTGATAAGGATCCTGCCAAAAAAAAAAAGCAGTCACACGGGGTTGAGCAATTTATGACGCACTGCTGCATTCAACTGCTTGACTTGGATGAAAAGCCGACAGGTGAGCCTGCAAATTTGTCGTGGAGGACGAGTGAGTAATTTGCTTTGCACATTGCCGACATACAGCCCAGGCTTTGATTTGAATTTTGCCATCAACAGTGTAGAGCCCAAAATACTTCCACACAGCTCTCCTCATATGTTTCGGAGTTGTTATTGGCTGCCGGAGTGGCATTTGTTGTCTACTGAGGTCAAGAGAGCAGTGTATGCGGCTGACAATCAAGCTGCATTGAGAGCGCCCTCTGTTGAATAAAACAGTCCACTGCTGCTACACTTAACTTAATATTTTACATCTGAATATTTCCCATAATTCCTGGATTATAACAAGCACATTTTTGCTTTTAAATAAGCTCTAATTTTTCAGATGCATATTATACATGAGTACAAGCAAAATATTTGCTATATTTCATCTCGCCAACATCGCGATTGCAACACATCTGATACAAAAAGCCGATATATTCCGTTTCTCTGTGAAAACACAGGCAAACACAGAGCACTGCCATCTTGTGAGCAAGGGGACACAAAATAGCTGTTCTGTGATAGGTCAAAGACATCAGCATGTTGATAGCTGCTCTCTGATAGAGCACAATGACTGAGCATGCTCGGGCAGAAATTGAGTAATTTCACATGCGTGAAGCAAAAGGTGTTTCTGCATCCGTTTGAAAGAGAAAATTGAGTACCGCATTTGTTGTGAAAATACTCAAATTTCATTGATTCAAACTTTGAATAAATGTAATTTTTGAGTTTTCTGAGAGAGTAAGGTTTGGGCAAAATTTGGGTGCATGTTAAATTCAAGTACAGTGTTTTTCAGGCAAAAATTGTGAAAATATGGGATACGTGTTATAATTGAGAAATTATGGTATTTACACTTCCAGTATGGATGTTTATCCCCATGCTCAAATGGTTATTTGAATATCGAGTATAAGGTGACAGCCCTAGTTGTATAGTTCCAGTGATATAAGCAACCACATTAAGCGTTACTTCTTGGGGGTGCTGGTGATCCCATGGAGTTTTGAGTGTTAAAATAGTTCAGTAATTTCAAATAAGATAGTTTTTTTTTCTTCTATATTTTGTCAAAATTACAAAGAAAATGTCAAAAATGTTTCTTGGGCTGAGAACAATTTATGACTTTTGTAAAAGTCTCATTTGATTGTCACACCTGGCAGAGTGAGTGCAGAAATGCACATTAGCACACACAGAAACATATCAGACTGTGTTTAAGTATGTGCGAGGAGCTCCCTGGATTCACAGGGGGCCTTTCCCTCTCAGGTGTGATTTACAGCCTGGGAGTAAGGCTGCTGTTTTTACAGTGCTAATTACAGACACACACTCACACAGTCTTAGCTTCAGGCAGGTTGGTCAGGCTCAAAGAAAGAGTCCTGAGTCAGCAGAAAAAGGCTTCATCAGCAGTGCTTCCTCACCAGTCTGGACTCGGCAATGATGACTGGCCAGTCATCACAGGGCCTTTAATCCAGGCGCTGCTTTGTCCCAGCTCTCATGCAGTGTTATTCCCTGAAGACACCAGAGCAGAGGTTCTCAAATGGTGGGCTGGAACCTAAAAGTGGGTCATGGAGCTGATTTCAGTTGATTTCTTTCATGTTTTGTATAAAAAAGAAAAAGTTGCAAAAACTCTAAAATGGATTTTAGAGTTTTTAAAACTTTTTCTTTCCGTTTACTTCTTTTTTCCTTAAAGGCAAATTTTTGAAAGTTTCTGCTTGAGACCTTTGTTAATGAAATTTTATTATATAGAGAGGCTGCTGTCACTCATTTTCGCAAGTTTGTTAAATACTCCTCGAAATGTGTTTTTGGTTGATTTTTTTCTCCTCTTTAATGATACCAGTTGATACTGTGTTATATATCACTGGAAAGCCTGATAAATCACCTTTACTATGGAGGTACAACTTGTAAGAATTGTGCATTCATGTGATGAGCTACACAGCTACATGTGAATAAAGAAAACTTATGAACTAGAATGGGGCATATACTATTTGAGTATGGGGGAAAATCCATACTTACACACTGCATAACGGTGCTTCAAGCAATTAACTGCTTGACCAACAAACATACAGAAAAGATTTTTAAAAAATGAGAGTCAGTATAACATAAAGGGAACAGAGATCTTTAAGAATCTGAGGTGTAGAGCCAAACTGATGGAGCGATGCATCTCAGTAAGAGGAGTCAGTTTATGGAATAGTCTTGACTGAGAAACTGAAGAATCTAAATCGAAATTCATATTTAAAATTAGAACAAAACTTTGCTTTTAGATCTCATCAATTCTTCTTCACATGGTGATTTTTTATTCTGTCTGTGTAGTATTTTTGTGTTCATTAATTTTCTTTTTACCTTCTTTTTCAGATAAATTGTATGTATCTTATAGAGGGAAGTGAGGGATTCCTTGGCCCTACAGCTACTTAAGTTCTTGCGTTTTATGATGTACATTGTTAAAAGGTCATTCTTCTCTCTGCTCCTTTTCATTTATTATGTTTGCTTTTGCTTGTTTGTATTGAAGTGCTTTCGTTATTAATAAGTGAAAGAAACATTTAAATAAAATTAAATTAAAAATTTTCCGAACTGAACTTTAGATCAACCTACTCACAACCTCATTCCCTTAAAGGAAGCCTACAGTTCCTCAGTGAAGCAAAGGTGTGAGGAATTGGTCTTCTTGGGGTGTTGTCTTCCAGGGACGCCCACTTTGTGGTCTATCTTTGACTTTATTAGTCTTGTGGGACTTGGGGTAAATCCCAATTGTATCCCTTAGCCCTCCCCCTTCATCTTACTCCTTTGTCTACCCCTTACCTTTGGCCCTCTGTTTTGTGGGCCAAGAGGAAGGGGTGAAAACATGGCCCTAAGAAACAAGATGCCACTCTGTGTCATCACTCAGAGCCGCTCGCTGGCTGTGTCGTAGGCAGATGCAACAATAGCCGTAGCTACAGCTGTGAAAGCTAGCTCGTTATAATGAGAAATTTTAAAGTACGACGAACAATTCAAAACATAATTAATATTTCCTTAATAATATTATTACTTATATTTATGTGCTTCCTTCAGTCTCTGCTCTGCCATCTTGTCAGCAGACGCGGTACATATGGGAAATTTCTCATACCCCTTCTTTTCAAGTGAGGTCCTGGTTTGTCTTAAGCAGGATCCACACAAAAGGATTTTCTAAATCTGAAGAGATATTTTATCTGTTAGAGATCCCACACATGAAGATAAAAATCAGGCATTGAACAGTTTTGATTGTACTGTGTGTGGTGTGCTCCAATAATCTCAACACAGCACACCACACACAACTGATCTAGAATCTAGTCCTCCAAGACAGAAATCTCGTTTGATCAAACATGATCTAACAAAAACGAAGAAGAGGAAGCATAATAACAACCATAAACATTGTCTATGGCAACAACCGGAACACACAACACGCAACATGGGAGAGGACATATGAGGAGAGAGAATGATGATGGTCTATGGACTATTTTTGACGGAAAATCGGAAACTATTTATTTATTTTTATTTAACCTTTATTTAACCAGATAAAAAAACCCATTGAGATCAAGATCTCTTTCACAAGGGTGACCTGGCCAAGAGGTCAGCAGCACACATCATGGTAAAAACCTATCAATAACAACTAAATAAAATAAATAAATAAAAGGATAAAAGAAAAGACTGTGGAAAAATCCTGGAGACAGTGTGAACATGTGAGCTGGTCCTCAGTTTCTTAAATCCACCGAACCATGTTTATGTTTCAGGTCGGATGTGCTTCTTTATATTTACACCTGCTTCCTTGTTCCTCAGTCAGCTCGCTTCTTGATTGGCTATATTCCGTTCCACGTCACATTTCACTGAGTCATGACTTGGGCTTTCCCCACACACATGAAAATTTTTGGTTGTAAATATTGAACAAGTTTAATATTTACGATTGTTGACCCCGACCCATTTCAGAGCCGATTATCGGGACAAATTCACTCTTAACACACCTCAGACCACAGGATAATCTTATAGGAAAATCTCATAAGACAGAAGATAATCGGGCATTTGCCGTCCTTGGTCAGGAACGGGGAAAGTCGGGATAAAAACAGCCCGATAATCTTCATGTGTGTACCCCGCTTTAGTTTCAAGGGCTGTGTAGTCCTTCCCCTTAACCTTGCGGAGATTGGGACACCCCTTCACTATACGTGAAACCAAGGGCTAAGGGGTACGGATGGGATTGACCCTTGGCCCTAAATTTGGAGATGGTACCAGGGCTGACACAAAATAATGCTGCCACTCTGCGTACAAGAACACCAGCTTCCGGTTGTAGGGTGGCATGTTTTTTGGGGGCGCTACCCTCACATTTGGCTTTGTTGCTTATTCCACAAATGCACAGTCCTTACAAGTTGTACCCTGTTGTGACTGGCCCGTATTATAGTAAATGTCTGAGGTTATGCTTGTTGTGTTGCTAGTCTTTTGGCAAAGATGGAAGTTTTTCCCACCATTACCATACATGCTGTCATGAGAGATAAAAACAGTAATATAGTCTAATCCGTCCATTACACGGGGGGACTGAGGTCACCTTAGCTCACCGTGCTCTTTCAAAACTTTCATGAACTTGTTGTGTCTTTGGAAATCCATCCATTAACCTCTTGCATCCTGTAATGCCGGCAGTTGTATTTTACAGTCCTTATCCTCATTTCAAGGCTCATGCTCTGTTCTCATTTGTCCTCATATTTGTAGGTGTCTGCTCTGAATTAACCCCCACACCATTTAGTGTTTCGTGTCTCCAGTCTTTGGTGTAACAAGCAGCCGGAAGCCCACTCCCAGTGACCCCAGCGCTCAGAGGAGAGCTGTGTCCGGAGCTCAGCATGACGCCTGGATGCAGCACTTCGCTGTTTCACAGAAAGAGATCTTAGCACCCTCTTCACGCTGTCGCCATTGTAATTACAGCCATTGAAATGGCTGACTGTCCAGCATAGAATTAGTGACACGAGGTAGGAGGGACACAGGATGCCCCGGGGACACGGCAGGACTTTGTCTTCTAATTCAGGGATTAAGATGACTTGTTAAAGAGCCTGTTATTAGAAAAAATGTGGGTTTTTAATAGCAGCTTTGTGATTAAAGAATAGATGAATGTATGTGAACGTGTGTGTGATTATATTAGAAAGCAGCAGAGACGCTAGACACTCTTATGTGTGTTGGTGTGTGTAACATCTGTCCATTAACCACATACCTAAAAGACAGGACGCAGATTACTTTTAACCTCAAAGAACTGACTCGAGCACTTCAGAGAAACTCCACAGTATTGGATGTTACACATGTGATTAAAACCAGAGAGCCAACAAAAAGGTTGAACGATCTTTGGATGGGGTTTCTTTGATCACCATGTCTTTTTTGAAGATGTAAAACCCAGATGCTGCACATTAACAGTATTTTTAAGTGTGTGTTTGTGTTTTTTTGGTTGCAGAAGTGCATGGGACGGCGAAGCCGCTCACCAAAAGGCCCATAAACCCTTGGTTTTGGGATGTGGCCATAAAAACACACCAGAACGAGCAACGAACCAAGCTGAGGGTGAATCAACCCGAAGAGCCACAGGTCCCCAAAATTCCACAGGTCAGAAATTAGGATTCACACGTGGCTAAGGAATGATTTGAGACTTTTCGCCGTATGTAACAACTTTGGGTTGTTAATTCATTTTTGATCTTTTTTTTTTTTTTTTTAATCAAATTCACAATTATCAAAGAATTAACCTGGGAAGTCTTTTTAAATAATAACTTTTGGCATTTTTTTTGCCTTAATTCGACAGCGGAGAGAGACAGTGGATAGACTTGAGAAAGGGATGAGAGAGCAGGGGAGGTCAGTTGGGAAATGGGCCTCAGGCAGGACCTGAACCCAGGCAGGTTGAAGCCTAAATGGAGTGCTTACCAGTCCGCTAAACCAGCAATGCATCTTTGGGAAATATTTTTTTAAAATATTAACTTTTAGGAAGTAAAGATTAGTGCAAAATCACTTTCAACTAAGGGCTAATTAAAGGAAAATACATTTTTCAATGTTTAATTCATTAATTAATAGAGAAAACACTTAATACAAAACAAAAAAAACCAAAAAAAAAAAAAGCCAAATCATAAATGAAAAGGGGTCAAAAGAACATTCTTAAATGATCTGCCCCAACCCCTCTATTTTTTATTTCATTTTACAAGACACTGATAATTAATGTACCTAAAAAAAAATAATAAGTTAAGGAAAATCAGTCAATCTTTAAAGATAAGGTGAATAAAATTAATCTTTTAGTTAGGGTGATTTAATTTCTTAATTTCTTTTATGCAAACCCAATTATATTAGATTAAGTTGAATTAAGTAAACTTAGGTTAGTTAACAAAATCAAACATAGTGACTGAGAAAAAACACAATTTAATTAACTTTGCCCCAACTACAAGTACAAAAAATTGGATTCAGTAAGATGCAATATTCATTCATTCAGTAGAGAAGCTTTTTTTGCGAGATAAGAGGTTTGTGCCTGACAGTGACAATATATATATAATAAAAGTGAGATAGCTAATTAAAATGATAAAAACATTTCTGTAGTGTGACAGTATAGGTACGGAAATAAAAAAGTAAAAAGTTTTGATTATGTAAATCAGATAAAGTAAAAAGTGAAAAAGATACAAATCACTAAGTGCATTTATTAATTTGTGTGTGTGTGTCTGTAGTGGTTTTTCAGTGTTTACGTGGATTAATGTTTTTGCTGTGGTTGTGTGTATTTAGGCTCCACTGGTTGTCCTCAGGTCCTCACAGACTTACATATATTTTGATAAATTAATCTAACAGCTTTGCACTTGTCCCAGTAAATATGGGATTTTCTTATTCTTGAACTCTAAGTGTAACACTTTTATTTTGAGATAGTATTCCTCTCTGATATTTAGGGCATAATGTGAGGAAGTGGAGCTCTGTCTCCATCTATTGGTTGTCACAGTGGGGCCAGAGTCTGTCCTCTGGGCTCCAGCTTTTTTTGTAACAACCCATCTCTATAGCTGACCTATAGTTGCTGAGTCTTTCCCTCATCAGGAAGTAAGCATTCAACACAAAGCAATTTATTTTTGTCTGTTTTAGGCCCCCTTTACAAGACAACAAAAACGACCGAAAACTGAGGGTCTTGGTTGTGTTTGTGCCTTCCGTTTACACAAGAATGGTGCCTGGAGTGTCTGAGCCCGCAAAATTTTGAAACCAGGGTCCAGAGTGAAAAGTTCTGAAAACATTTTGGTATCCGTCTCTGCGTAAACAGGAATCAGCGTTTTCAAGGAAAACAATGACACGCGGCGCATGCGCAGTACTCTTTCAGATGAAGGTTGCACACGCACCATAGGCACAACAACAACAACAGTTACAGCTTCGGCCATCTATCGAGTAACATGTGTGCTGCTTACTGTGCTCTGTTTGTTATCCAGACAAAAATGTCCAGACAGATTTGTTGTCCAGAGAAAAAACTCCTGCGTCTTCGTGAGTCCACTCGCCACGAAAAGTTTGTGAAAAGTTTGTCTTTACTGGAAAGTGTACGTGTGTTGTAACACTGCAGTTTCACTACAAACCCACATTGCCAACTACTGGCCTGGCATGTACGGTACAGTGTTTTCAGTCGTTCTTGCGGATCCATGTGAATGCGCATTGTTTTCACATCATCTCTGTGTGAACACGGAGCGCTTCTGAAAATGCAAAAGGAAAAACCTTTCCGTTTCTGGTGACAGCGTTGTCGTGCAAACAGGGCCTTAGTCAGGGGCTGGGCCATCCCACCTAGAAAGGTTTAGTTCGACCCTGCTGGTCCAGCTACATGCCCTGACAGACCCATTTTCTGTCAGCCAGTAGTAGGGCACATAGTCTCTCTCTGCTATCTGTATTTTCACATATGCAGCAGGGATCAGCTGGATGTGTTTTACAGTAGAAGAGAGCTCTTGGAGTGATAAACATCGCTTGTATTGCACCATATTGGCATGTAAAAGGAACAGTGAACACCTGTTTGAATGTGAAAGACCTTTTATGTTTCCCCTTGGACAAAGGTCTTAGACCAGGTCACTATTTGGGAAACTAACAAAAGAAACTGCACTTCTCACAGAATTTAAAAATGTGTCATTATTTTCTAAAAGGAGACAGGGTCATTGTTTTCAATGGTATCCACTAATTTAGTGAAAATGATGGAAGAAGATAAACTAGGCCCGAAATAAAAGATGGCGTAGGAGTCATAGAATTAAAGGGGAAGAAGAAAACAGAATGAAAAGGAAGAAGTTTATTTTCTCACACTGAAAGCAAACTAACTTTTGTTCTTTAAAACCTCACAAAACCAAACAGAGAGCCAACTGATGGTGTTGTTTCTATTGTGTCAAACAGTCAATCTGACTCAACCATGTGGACAAACCACCTTTATAACGTCACAGCTCAGCTGATGATCATCAGCTCTCAGCTCTGAGGAGACACACAGGTATCGCCAACAGCTCCTGATGACAACAGCAAACTGACATCTAGTTTAATGGGGCTTATTTTTTCCATACACATAAATATACAGAACAGACCTCAGGTGTGCTGTTAAAGCCCCACATCCTCTTAAGAAAAGACAAGGAGTCAGGCTGAGGTGCGATGTTAAACGTAACAAAAACAAAGTACATGCTGTTCTCCAGAGCCAGAAATGTTAACCATGAAACTTTGAATTTGGTTACTATAGAAGGCTCTAGAATTGAAAGAGTCACTGAATATAAATATATTGGCGTATGGATAGACAAGGATTTAACATTCAAACATCACGTAAACAACCTTGTCACTAAAATGCGACAAAAGATCAGTTTTTTTGTACAGAAACAAATCCAGCTTTCCTTTATTCTGTAGGAAAAGAGTTGTTGAAGCTGTGTTGTTATCTGTAATTGATTATGGTGATGTGATTTACAGACATGCTGCAGCTTCAGTTCTAAAGCCTTTGGACAGTGTATATCACTCTGCTCTTAGATTTATCACTGGTGATGGGTACAGAACTCATCATTGTGTTCTGTATGAGAGGGTTGGTTGGCCTTCTCTGGAAGAGAGGCGCGACAAACATTGGCTTTTATATATCTTTACTACGACTACGGATAAGTGGAAGAAGATGGATGGATGGATATCTTTAAGGCCCTTGTTGGAAAATGACCACCTTACAACTCAACCTTGTTAGAGTGGAATGCTGGTAGCTATACAACTCGCTCTACTGATCTGTTACTTCTTAAAGTTCCTCGTGCATGTACTGAACTTGGTAAAACAGCTTTTTCTTTTGATGCTCCAAGCTCATGGAACATCCTCCAACACTCTCTAAAAAAATTCATGTTCTTCCTTCTCTCTCAGAGTTCAGGACTTTGATTTCTAACCATTGTGTTTCACATTGCAACTGTTTTACCTGATTCTATTTTATCTATCTCGTCACTGATGAGATTGTTGTTCACAGTGATTATTTTGTACTTGTATTATTGTGCTGTGGTTTTAATGTGTCTGTAATCTCGACGGCATTGGAAATGAGGGGAACCTCAATGTCCTTTCGAGAATAAATAAAGGTTTGAAATGAAAAAAATTTGAAATGATGTGCAGAGCTGGGAGGGGGCGAGAGTGGAGATGATAGTGAGGATTGCCTGAATTGGCATTAATTGTTGAGATTGCAAAATTCCCTGGAGGGACTGATATGAATAATGTGCAGGCCAGTGGGATGTGTGATCAGCTGGCCTGGAACCTGACAATCTTGCGTCCAGGCCAGAGGGCCAGTTACTTTGTCAAGCCCTGGTTACACTCTGTGAGCACGGAGGAAAAGGCTGTACAAACGGTGTGTGCGTCGTGCTGACTGTGTGTGTTTAATCTGTTGGCCATCAGTTCGAACTGACCTGATCTTTCTATTGATTATAGACAGTTTACAATACTGTCAATGTGATTTATTTCAATGCATAGGAACGACCCTAAGTTGTTATTTTAGGTAACAATGCACAACTTTCACTTTCTGTTTACAAGTTTAGCAGCCATGTTTGTTGGCGAACTTGGGGTCCGTGAGGGTTGTCCAAGTTTCCTAGTAGGACCTTTGAGTTTTAAGGGCATTCCAGATGACATTTTCTGACTGGGACGTCAGAATTTCCAACTTTCGATGTAAAGGGAGTGCACGTGCATTACCTCTTAATTGAGTCCTTCAGCAACAGGAAGTTGAGCACTTTTTTGTTCCTCGTCTGTCTAGTTTCACACATCATACAGAGTCAAATATTTTTACAGATGCATTCAGATCACAAGTGGAGGAGTGCATGAACACAAGGTTTCACGATGAGAATATCTCATCCAGGTCAGAGGGCCTGTGTGTAAAGTCTTTGCAGGCGAATATGCGAGGATCTAGCCATCCTTTCAAACTAAAAGGCCATTCGATCTTCTTTATTCAACAGACAGTATTCAAATTTATTATTTTGTTTCTCTGCTGTATGATCACAAATGATCAATGGCCCAAAACTGGTCCACGGCCGGGTGGTTGGGGACCATTTGCTAGAGAATGCACATGTTTGTCCCATAAATGGCCTTCAAGAAATTCATGTTTGGTCATGCTTATTAAACTTTTGGAATATTTGGAGCGCTATTTTTTCAATAAATCTCCAATCTTAAAGGGGTACGCCAACATTTTTTTTGTTTTGTTTTCATGTCTTGCCTCACTCCCGAGTCCATGACAAGCACATAGATTCCATTCTTCTGACTGTGCGTGCAGTAACAAGGAGACGGGCAGAGCTTGCCCATTGCTAATTAGCTTAGCTAAAACACTGGGAGTCAATGGGTAGCGTTAGCCTGCGTCTTCCTACAGTCATCAGATAAACTCTTCACCAGCTCTGAACGGTCCTGTGTGCTTGCTGTGACTCATTTTTTTTTTTTTACTGTTATGTTACATTATCTATTTTTAGACTAAACTGTAAACGCATGCACAAACCACTGCAGATGTTCTTTGTTCTGCAGTGGTTTGTGCATGCGCCCTTGGTTCAGTTTCTTAAGTATTTCTTTCGAAAATTACATGAAGTGCTAATCTTCATCTAAAAATAGAGAACATAACATAACACGATAAAAGTCACAACAAGCACACAGGATCGTTTAAAGTTGCTTAAGAGTTTATCTGATGACTGAAGGTGGAGGCAGGCTAACGTTACCCATTGACTCCCAGTGTTTGACCTAAGCTAATATGCATTTGGCGAGTTTTGCCCATCTCCTCCGTGTTACTGCACACACAGTCAAAAGAATGGTGTCTATCTGCTTGTCATGGACTCGGGAGTGAGGCAAGACATGAAAACAAAAAAATAAAAATGTTGGCATATTCCTTTAAATGTAGTTGTTCAAGCAACATTTCCTGCATTCACATAGAGCTGTCTTAGCAGCTGTAACAATGTAAAGATGATGTTTTTCTGTACAAAGTGGTATGTGTGCTGACAGTTTAGAGCAGTCCATTGATTTAAACCCTCATGCTGTTCACTCTCTAATATCCACTTAACATGTGAAAGACTCAGATGTGAAAAGTACAAACTAAAAACAGTTCCTAGTAAAGCCTGAATGGGCTGACGTCCAAACACTGTTTCATGTAAATGAGCTTGGGTCCCGGGGGCTAAGAATGCAGAGGCCCATGTATGTCCCAACAATCATACGTGCGCTTGCTCATTTTCTCCCTCACTTAACGCGCTTGTTTGCAGCAAAACAAAAAAAAAATAAAACCAAAAAGCAGAAGGGACAAAACAATAGTCAGGATCATTAGAAGTAACAAAGGAAAGAATTCACTGAGAGGAGTCATGCAGCTGGGCCCGCGGAGGACGTCAGACAGCTGGTGTCAAGCTTGGATGAGCTTCTTTGTGGGTGGCCATGTGGGGTCAGATATTGTACACAAAGTGCACATTTCTGTCAGAGCGGACGTCATGTCACTTTGACCCCGATATACCATTTGTTTGGCCTGATTACATTTTTTCTTTTTTTTTTTTGATTCTCAGGTTTGAAATATGAAAATTTGTGCAAGTAATCAAGACAGTATTTCATCCATATTGTTTTCTTCTATTGAAAAGAAGGGCTTGATGTTGCTCAAAGTAATAAGAAAAATACATTCTTCATAAGTTTTAGTGGTAGGTTAAGTTTTTGTGTTATGGAGGAGGCCTACTAAGGGTGTAAGGACCAAAAGAACCAAAGAATCAAACACTGAATCTTCAAAAATTTGCAGTACCAACCAAAAGTGTTTGGCAGGTGTTCAAATATGTAGTAAAGTAGAAATGCTTTCAAATTTTACTTTTTAAAAAAAAATGTATTCACGAAATGCAGAGAGAGCAAAGAGAAGACAAACTGAAGTCAAATCCATTTCTAGCAGGACCACCCCTTTGCCTGTAAAGCAGCATCAGTTCTTTTAGGGATTTTGTAGGGTTTTAGTCAGGTGCATGATAAACCTGTTACACTTAACATGCTAATCACCATCATTTTCATATGTAGGTTGAAACACTGTCATTAAAGGGACATCGTGTAGCGTTTTAAGTAATTTATGAGCTAAAAACATGTCTACATTCATAAATATGTCCTCATTTGTGTCAAATTGCTTCTGCCAACAATCTGACTTGTCCTCCTGAGAGAAGAATTTCTTGTCTGTATTTACATAGAACGGGTAAGTCTTATAGAGGCTTCCATGCCCTTCTGGTCTACAAAAACTATGAACAGCCAAGAGGGACATAAAGCACTACGTAGTGCTACTGGCTAAGGCTGAACAAAGTTTTGCTCAGAGCCAGCGTGACTGTAACAGAGAAGGAGCACGTGAGACACACTTGTCACGGATGATTCAATGCAGTTTGCAGTTTGTTTGAAATAACGTACCTCTTCATCAGAAAGAAAACTCGAAAAAATGTTGGATGACATGTTGACATAGCTTCTAGGTACATACCGGCTACCATAGAGTTCAGCGTTTGCAATGCACATTTGAAAAAGGAAGGCACTAACTCTTAACACGTGCAGAATGTGTCTTCATTGTCCTGCTGAAATAAGCAGGGACGTCCCTGAAAAAGACTTAGATGGCAGCATGTTGCTCCAAAACCTGTATGCACCTTTCAGCATTAATGGTGCCATCACAGATGTGCAAGTTACCCATTCCATGGGCACAAAACACAACCCCATACAACTGCAGATGCTGGCTTTTGAACTTGATGAGCTTATGCCAAGAGAAGCCGGCGGTGTTTCTAGGTGTTGTTGAGATATTGGCTTTGGCTTGGTGTCGTAGAAATTTACCATGATTTCCGGACTCTAAGCCGCTACTTTTTTCCCACACTTTGAACCCTGTGATGTGGCTAATTTAAAGTGTTTTTACATTACATCTAGCCTCGTCACATCAAATTTAATTTAGGGTTAAAAAACCTGTCTGTGTAACATATATGTGTGTAAAACTCTCATGTTACAATGTGGAGAGTGCATATGAGCGGAGTGGAGCCATGAAATTTCCAGCTCCTCGTTCACAGAAATGATTCTTGCACCCACTCGTCATCAGAGGAGCCCCCCCTAAATTTCCGGACACCTGCAGCCTGTAGAGAAGATATAGAGAAGTGCGAGTTCTTCTTAAATTTAGTGGGTGTGGCTTTTATTCAGGTGCGCTCAATAGCCTGAAATTTACAGTAACTTGAACTTGTACATGTAGCGATGAACTGTGTTAATTAACAATGGTTTTCTGAAGTGTTCCTGAGCCCACATGGTAATATTCTTTTCAGAAGGTCATAGGTATTCAATGTTAGTTTTTGGCCTTGCTACTTAAATGCAGAGATTTCTCTGGATTCTCTGAATCTTTTGATGGTATTATGGACTGTAGATGATGAAATCCTTAAGCTTCTTGCAACTGTCCATTGATAAATGTTCCTAAACTGTCGGACTATTTGTTCACACAGTTATTCACAAAGTGGTGACCCTTGTCCCAGCCTTTCTTGTGAATGACTGAGCCAGTCAGGGAAGCTCCTTTTATACTCAATCCTGACTCTCACCTGTTCCCAGTTAACTTGTTCACTTTTGGAATGTTCCATACATTTGTTTTTTGAGCGTTCCTCAACATTCCCAGTCTTTTCCCTCCATCCCTACTCTTTTGGAAAGTGCTGCAGGCTTTAAATTTCTCAACTGAATATAGGTCCGAACGTCCCAACTTCATTGGAGTTGGGGTTTGTAGTTGTTAAACTTAGGTTTGTAATCTAAGTTCTTATGTAGAAGTTATTATGTCAGACTGCAGAGTTAAGTTTAAGAGGAAAGAAATACAGACAGACGGACAAACAGACAGAGGGAATGAAAGAAAGGTTACTTTCATCCATATGTTCAGATGTCTGATAAGGTTCATGGCAGGCTGCACCTCCTCCTGCCCTTCTCTCTCATCCTCATCCAACTAATCATAAGACCGGACCCCTTTGATCCCACCGGCAGCTCCGGCCTCTTCGTGTGTCCGTGTGTGTGTGCTGCTGTACTTTGTGCATATACACCTGGATATGATGGAAGGATAATGTTTGTACATGCAAATCTATGCAGCAGAAAAATATGCAGAGTATAACTTAGTGTTCTTTAACAAAATGTGCCTGCACACATCTGTTTGTGTGAAACGTATTTGTGTGAGCATGTGTGTGGTAATGGCCACCTGCTATGTTAAGCAGTCTAGTCGCTGGTGTTCCACTCCAGCAGACTCTCATCAGTAATATTGGCTAACCTTCTGCCTGCCTAACCACACCTCATAAAACGTTAGCTGTAAATGTGTGGATTTTTGACATTTTTACAAGACGCACAGAAGTATTTTGTTCTTTCATTCTTTTTCTTGGACAGTGAGCAGATTTGCCTTCAAACAGAATTAACACTTATTTTTAATGTTCGTTTTGCCTCCTGATTATGTCACATAGTTAAATTAAAATCATTTTTTGGGTGGGTAGGGTGACCATATTCTGAAAACCCCCAAAAAAGGACCCTCAGCAGCATGTGTTGCATCCTGACGCTCAACATCTTGGCAGGTAGGTACATTGGAATAATGCCACAGGTCCAGTGCAGCGCTTTATTATAAATATTAACCCTTTTACTAAAATGAATATAAATGACCGCCTGGTCTTTTTCGCCTTTTTTGTCGATAAATGTGTCAGAAAATCCTCTTTGAGTAAATTATTTTGCACCTTTTTTCAGGTAAAAATAAAACATTCTGGCAAGTTTTTTTGTCATTATTAAGTTGTAAATGCTTCAAACAGTGTGTATTTTTTTTTAAGTTTTTGTGTTATGGAGGAGGCCTACTAGGGTGTAAGGACCAAACAATCAAACACTGTATCTTCAAAAATTTGCAGTACCAGAAAGAGAAAATGGCGATAAACCACCAATAAATGACTCAGATGTTTGTCTCTGAATCCTCTCTCAGCTGTCTGGCTCAGTCAGCTTACTTCCCGCCCCCCCTCCTCAAGCAATCCAGCCTTTGGTGTAAAATACCGTATATCACTGGCAAGCTCTGCTTCTCAGCTTTCAGAATCCTATAAAAATTATTTGGATAGCGTGGATACTTGAAGAGTTATGGTCATTTCAATCATCCATGTCTTTTTCTGTCACCAGCGATAGCTTTGTCTGCACTGCCCTACAAAGGCAAAGTGCAGTATCTGCATTTTTTCAATTTTTTTTTTTTTTTTTGCACTAATCAAAAGTGCAATATCTGCAGTTTGCCTTGGTTTCACCATGAAGAAAACAGATACTGCAACTTTGGTTTCACCATGAAGAATAGCAGATACTGCAGCCTTGGTTTCACCATGAAGGATATCAGATACTGCAGTTTGCCTTGGTTTTAGGACAAAATTTTGAAATATCGAAAATGAATATGCCAACTTTTATTAAAAAAAAAAAAAGGGAATTGGCCTTACTTATTGCACACACTGTAGTACGTCATTATATGGTCATGTAATTATACTGCAGTAAAACAAATGTAAAGTGCAGTATAGCCTATAAAACTGCCAAATTTAGCATGAATGTCAATATACAATATGCATTAATTTCCCTTTCCTTTAATCTATTAAATCATACACTTGGTTGTTAAATATGATTTCATACCTACACTTGGTGAAAAAAGAACACAAAAAGCTGTTTTTCTCCGTTTGGCATTTTTGCAGATACTGCACTTTGCCTTTGTAAGGCAGTGCAGAACAAACTGAGCAACATTGTAGGACATTTTATAAAATCCCCCAGGACATAATTTTACAACCAAAAAGGAGAACATGTCTGGGCAAAAGTAGATGTATGGTCACCCTATTGTTGGGAATGTAACTACTAGCCTCTAAACCTGCAAGAAATTAGCATCATTATAAGGCTAATGAGTAGCTAACGTCTTGTTAAAATTCAAATCAGAAATACTACATTAATCCCTTTCTGTGTAAAAATTTGGGCAGTTGCACCTGAAGTGGCAAAATCTTTTGGTCATGAATGAAAAACTAACTGCAATTCAACCTGGAAACCAATGAGAAGCTAGCAGCTGGTTGCCCATTAGCTAACATGTAGATGACTTAAAGATTCATAAAGACTTTGATAAAGGAGAAAAATGTTGCTGGGACAGGGGCATGTTTACCTCTGTGTTGCATCACCTTTCATCTTAACAATATTTAATAAGCATTAGGGAACTGAGGACCCTAATTTTTGAAGCTTTGTGGGTGGAATTTTTTCACATTCTTGCTTGATATATGACTCCAGTTGCTGTTGCTCAACAGCCCAGGGTCTCCACATATTTCCAATGGGAGGCAGGTCTGGACTGCAGGCAGCCCAGTCTAGTAGCTGCGCTCCTTTACTATAAAGCCATGCAGTTCTCACATGTGCAGATTGTGGCTTAGCACTGAAAGACGTCACTTAGATGGCAGCATATGTTGCTCCAAAACCTGTATGTACCTTTCAAGGTCAAGGTAAACTCTATTATCCCCGAGGGGCAATTTGTTCTGCAGCCAGCAGTATCACACAGACAACAAACCAACAATAAATACAATAAATAATCCATGAAAGGCAGTAAATACAGCACCAGCATTACAGAAAGTTATTCAGCAGAACAATGGCTGCCTGAACCAAAGAATTCCTCATCCTATTGGTTTTGCATTTAGGAACCCTGTACCTGCGACCTGATGGAAGCAACCTGAACTCATCATGCAGGGGATGACTACGATCATCAAGGACTAACTGGGCCTTCTTCAGAGTCTGCCTCTGGTACAACATAGCCAGGTCATTAAGTGAGGTGCCAGCAATTCTGCTACACACTTTAATGATACCCTGCAACCTGTTTCTGTTTTTGAGGGTGAGCAGCCCATACCAGCTAATAAAAGGAAAGGTCAGCACAGACTCAATAAAACATGAATAAAACATTTTCATGAAAGTGTTATCCACTTTGAAACTGCAAAGCTTACGGTAAAAATACATCCTCTGATGAGCTTTTTTACATATAGCATCCACCTGAGACTCGAACGTTAGCCTATGGTCCAACACCGTCCTGAGATATTTATACTGCTGGACCACCTCAACAGACTGGTCATTAATGACGACAGGAGAGAAGACTGTAGGATTCTTCCTAAAATCTACAATCATCTCCTTGGTTTTGGACACGTTCATCTTTAAAAGGGACAAGTTACACCAATCAATGAACTCAGACACTACAGGGCCATGATCAGGGTCATCATCCCTGAGAAGAGACACAATTACAGAGTCATCTGCAAACTTGAGGACATGCCGCCCTGGGTATTGAGTTTGGCACTCATTAGCATACAACACAAATAAAAGAAGAGAGAGGACGCACCCCTGTGGTGACCCAGTGGAGAATAAAAGAACATTAGTTAAGACACTGTTTACTCTCACACGTTGGGTCCACTCAGACAAAAAGTCCATCAACCAGGATATGAGGCCGGGCTTGATGCTGTGGATGTTCTTCAATCTTTCTGCTAAAATATGCGGTTGGATGCAGTTAAAAGCTGAGGAGAAGTCAATAAAAACTAGGCGCACAAAAGTCATTGCACCTTCCAGATGTGTCAGGATCAGATGAAGCAGGGTACCTGTCGCATCATCAACCCCCCTGCCAGACCTATAAGCAAACTAGAATGGATCCAGATTTGCCTGAACAGCATTCAAAAGTTTCAGGACCTGATCCCTGCCCACCTGCACAGTGGTCTGTTCAGAGGTATTTTTAAAATCTGACAACTCCTTTCTAAAATCGTGGATATTAAAACGGTTATAAAAAATGTTCAGTTCATTTGCCAGCTCAAGATCAGACATGTCTTTCTGGGAGATGACACTTTATTTTAGCGGCATCCCCATCATGGATTTGACCCCCTCCCAGGCTGGGCGGGAGTTTCCAGAGCTGAGGAGCTTCTCCACTTTGTCCTTGTAGGAGAACTTTGCAACCTTCAAGTCTTTCCTCACTTGTCTCTGAACCTCCCTATGTCGGGTCATGTCACCCTGGTTAAAACATATATTACGTTGTGTGATCGAGTTTTTCAGAGATTTAGAGATCCACGGCTTATTATTTGGATATACAGAAATTAATTTCTCATCCTATTGGTTTTGCATTTAGGAAATTAATTTGGAATGATCAAGCTTTCACAGAAAGTAACATATGCAGAAACAGTCTCAGCCAATTCATCCAAATCCACACGGGCTTCTTTAAACATGTCCTAGTCCGTACAGTCGTAACAGTCCTGCAGACACTGAATGGAGTCCTCCGACCAAACCGGAACCAATCTTCGCTCTGGCTTGTTCCTCTTCAGGACTGGTTTGTATGAAGGAACCAAATAAACAACATTATGGTCGGACATGCCGAGTGGAGCTCTGCGGAGGGATTTATAAGCCCCCTTCACGGATCCAAAACAAAGGTCCAGACTCTTCGCCAGACGTGTCGGACAAGTGACATACTGGTAAAAATTACCCGAAGACTTTCCCGGTTTACAGTTGTTAAAATCACCCATGATAAAGTTTGGTGCGTCTGGCGCGATGCTTTGAAGCCGCTGCACAGTATTAACCATAGCCTGTGTTGCCTTATCAACGTCAGCCTTCGGGTGAATATAAACAAGTGTCACAAACAACTGTGGGAATTCCCTCGGTAAATAAAAGGGACGTAGGGATACAGACAGTAGTTCAATGTCAGGTGAGCACAGTGACTCCCTGACAACCACAGTGTTGCACCAGTTTTTATTAACGTAAAGGCACAAACCTCCACCGAGTGACTTGCCGGTCGCCGCGGGGTCTCTGTCGAGGCGATGAGCTCCAAAGCCCTCAACTTCCAAGTGGCCTGAAGATCTGTGTCTTTAAACCACGTTTCCGTTAGAGCAAGGAGGCAAGCACTGTTATACTCCGTCAGGAACCGGGTGTTTGCCCGAAGCTCATCGATCTTATTATGGAGAGACTGGACGCTGGCAAGCATCATTGTAGGAAGAGGCATCCTCCGGTGTCGCTGTCTCTTCAGCCGCACACCACCACGTCTCCCCCTCTTCCTCACCCCCGTCGGCTTGGATGTCCAGGGGTTCACAGAGGCCACATAGAAAGTGGCAAAGAAGCAGTAGTAATAAGAATAAGTCCCTCAATCTTAGGTGAGTCAAAGTTGCTTCCATTGCGCACAGATCAGTGAAAAAAAATATGACAATAAACACTGGTTAGAGACTACTACACACTGGTTAGAGACTACCACACACAACGACCTGCACAACTGCTGCTGCTGGTCGCCATTACCAGCGCCATGCTGTCCATTAATGCTGAATGGTGTGATGGCACCATTCAGCATTAATGGTGCCATCACAGATGTGCAAGTTACCCATGCCATAGGCACAAACACACCCCTATACCATTACAGATGCTGGCTTTTGACCTTTGCTCTGATAACAGTTTGAATGGTCCTTTTCCTCTTTAGCCCGGAGGACACCACATCCATGATTTACAAAAACAGTCTGAAATGTGGACTCAGACCATAGCAGACTTTTCCACTTTGCATCAGTCCATCTCAGCTTGGGCCCAGAGAAGCTAGCGGTGTTTCTGGGTGTTGTTGGTATATGGCTTTGGCTTTGCGTGGGAGAGTTATAACTTAAACTTGTAGATGTAGAGATGAACTGTGTTAACTGGCAATAGTTTACCAAAGTGTTTCTGAGCCCACAGATGGTGATATCCTTTACAGAATGATGTTGGTGTTTAGGGCAGTGTTACCTGAGAAATTAAAGGTCACAGGCATTCAATGTTGGTTTTGGGCCTTGCCGCCTTTGTACAGAGACTTCTCCCGATTCTCTGAATCTTTTAATTATTTTATGGACTGTAGACGATGAAATCCCTTAATATCTTGCAATTTTCTATTGAGAATCATTGCTCTTAAATTGTTAGAGTTTTTGCTCACGCAGTTGTTCACGAACTGGGATCTCTCCCCATCCTTGCATGTGAATGACTGGGCTTTTCAGGGATGTCCTTTTATAACCAGTTCATGTGGTGAATGTTCCAAACAGGTTTTTTTTTTTTTTTTTCTTGCATTCCTCAACTTTCTCAGTCATTTGTTGCCTCTGTCCCAACTTTTTTGGAATGTGTTGGAGGTATCAGATCCGAAATAGGTGAAAATAAAAAAAAATACACACACACATATACATATATATATATACATATACATATACATATACATATAAATATATATATATATATATATATACACACACACACACACACACATATATATATACATATACATATACATATATAAGTTTGATCAAATATCTTGTCTTTGTCGTGTACTCAATTGAATGTAGGTCAAAAAGGATTTGCAAGCCATTGTATTCTGTTTTTATTATGTCTCAACTTGGGAATTGGGTGTTGTATTACCTAAATATTATTTTTATCATATGTGTTTTAATTTTCTCAGCTTTCTTCTCAATAGTCTCTGCTTTTATATTTTCCCAGTAGTGGTTCCTCTTCTCCTCTTGTCCTTTCAGAGTGCCTGTGAGCAAGAGTTGGACAAAGTCTTAGAGGAGATCTCCAAAATGACCTCAGAGGATAACAGGGGCCCGTTGGAGAATCTGTACGAGCTCAAGTTTCCAAACTGTGACAAATCTGGACAGTACAACCTCAAACAGGTGAGTCATGGATGCCGAGCACACATCTCTACATTTTACTGTTAACAACCAGGGCCAATGTTTGTCCTGTTCTCACTCTCTTATCGTCAAACATAGAGGTTTGGTCAGCAGATCACTATGCATGTTGCCCAATGGGGTCAATTCTGGGTGCTGGACTCTATTCTCTCTCTTTTTAAGCAGAACTGACATCAGGACATGTCCATTGGTAAGTGCAGATGGACATTTCCTGATAAAACAGAATGATTAACCAGGAGGCTGATGTTGACCTGGTTTAGAAATTACTTTCTCTTAACCCTCAGGCCACATGGTCCCTATTTTTGGACATGTGTATCTTGGGTCATTTTCCCATCACTGATTTTAATTGGTTGTTGTTGATGTTTATGTTTGTCATACTAGGCCTTTATTCATATGTTTAACCAAAACAGTCACACTCAGCGCATTAGGGTCAAATATGGCCACATTTAAACCATTACAGCCATGACTTTGATTGTGAGTACATGGCCCTACTTTGTCATTTTTTTTATTTTTGCCCCAAAATAATTGACCTTAGAAAGAATTGGATGAAATCATATGACGCCAGTTGTTTGATTATTAAATAAGCCTCTGACATGTTGATACATATCTGTGGATGCTGCCATATTGTACCTGTCATCTCAACTGAACTTCAGATCAACCTACTTACACACAGAAGGGCTTTATTGAGGTGGAACTTTAGGCTGCCTGACCAATAGCAACTCCACATGGACTTGTAACCATGTCAGTTATGTCCATACTCGTAGTTTTCAAAACCATAAATCCTTAATCAAATTGAAATGGGCGCAATAAAAAAATTGCTCCCTGTTCAGTGAGAGGACTTGCATGTAATTTTAACCAAAGCTGTTTATAAATGTTTATTGAAGCCTTAAAAAAATGTGTTTCCTGAACAAAATCATAGCTCCTCCAGGACTTCCGCAGCCAGCCTCAAGTGGACACTTGAGGTACTGCAGCTTTTGTGCACTTGAAGAGGTTGCCACTAAAAACTTCTCTAACTTAAAAGGGAAAAAAATTATGACCATTGACATGTACCAGACTGTGGTGTTTTCTGTGTTTTTTTTCTTTTTCTTTTTTAATTAAATATAGCAATGATTGAAAGTACACAAACTGGACAACAGATATTCAAACACTTACTTATATAGCTTTGAAAATGAATTATAAAATGAAACAAAATAAACTTATAATTAGGACCTGAGTAACTCAAAATATTTGATGCCATGAAAGCAGATTAAATACATTAATTTTAGAATTTGATTATGTTATTGTACTTCTGTCCTGGAGCCACTTTTGGGATGCAGTGTGCTAAGTGTTTTTTTTTTTTTTTTAATTTAGCTAACATGACACTTATAAAAATCCCAAAAAACCCTACATTAATTTCTCTAAATCTAACTATCTTATAATTTAATTTGTTTAAAAAAAACCCAAACAAATAGATAAACAAACAAAACAGTTTAAACAAACACTTTCCACTTAACATCTCAGATATGGGATTTTTTTGTGTTTAGTGATTAAAAAATCTGCACAGTATGTACTGAAAATGGGATAGAAAGTGTTAAACGTCTGAAAATAAATACTTTCTGATTTACAAACAGGACTTTGTGTGCAGTAAATACTGGAAACAACGTTGATATTTAATATTCCTCGACATTCTTTGATGAGTCCACTTTTGAACCCAATGCACTTTGTGTGACCTTTTTTTTTTTAAATAAAACATAAGTTGAGAAAATTAACAAACTTTGATAATATAAGACAAAAATTCAAGTAAAATACTTACATAAACAAAGACATTTTGGCCTAATCTATACAAGTACAGTACAGTGTATCATTTAAAAAAACATGAGGATCTGCTGTGCTCCATTAGGAAATACACTAAAAAACATAACAGCAAACAGCAAACTATCAAAATTATTATAGCATTCCTGAAAAGAGAAGAGACTTCCAAGAATGCACTTGTTTCAAATGACATATGGAGAACGCATGGAAACTTGGGCCAGGGAATCATTAAGTACATCACAAGAAGATTAATGATCAAAAATCTTAAAAATCCAGTCTTTACATTTACATTTCAACCCACCAACAGCCTCTGTTTGGGTGAATCTTTGTGCACCACATGTTGCACAATCTTAAAGTAAAAACATTTAAAGGAAGGTATGGTCAACATGACATCAGCTATTACATCAATATGTAATAATGCATACCTTGCCTTCATCAATTTGTCTGATGAAACATTATAGGAGGAAAGATTTCCAAAGTACTCCAGGGGTCCAGGCAGCTCCTCACTGATGTTTATGACCATGTCTTGGGCCCCTGCTGAAAGAGTTCCTGTGATTGAATCCAGTTTCTTAAGGAGTCTAAAGAGACCAGATGCACCCCAAGCAGATCTTGCTGAAACTTTATTCTCATAGAAATCAGAGAAATAGTGTTTTATTTGTCCTGCTTTTACTGAATCAGCTGCTGACTGTTGCCAACACATCAGCCTAGGTGTAAGCCCAAAACTCTTCGGAGAAATTTAGACTTACAAATTAGACTACAGGCATAAGTCTTAGCTTGATTTACACAATCATTTAACTTTTCTGACTGCAGATTTATGTTCCAAAACATCCCCTCAGTTGGGCTAAAATGAGTTGCTACTTGAGGAACTGCAGTTTTTGACACTTCTGCATTTGCTTCTTTCTAGTCCCAGGGGTTTCTGTTTGGCTGGAGTGTCACTCTTGTGTAAACAGTAGTGTAAATGTTCCACACTGTGACACCAAACCGAGGAGACATCAGCACAGATTGTGAACTTTTAGACACAACACAATGTACAGGGACACCCCAGAGTTGGCATGGGTCCAATTTTTTTCAACCAGCATGTAACTCAACCCGCTACCCACAAACTCTCTAAAGTCAAATGTGCACCCGCCCGATCCAGTGAACATTACAATGTGACCTAACCCATGACTCGCTAACACACAACAAGGCCTCACAATCACCTCCATTACTGAGGATAATACCGAACACTGACTGAAATTGTAGTGTCCAGTTTGTGGTGATAATGCTGGGCACTGGGCCTCCCAGGCTCCAGGGGCTATTTCCTATCGCCTCTATGCTCAAATGCTTTGCTGCTCTAAGGCCCCGTTTACACAACATTTCAGAAGAAACAGAAAGGTTTTTTCTTTGCATTTTCAAAAACGATCCGTGTCCACATGGAGATAGGAGAACGACTGAAAATGCTGTAGCGTGCATGCCAGGCCAGTAGATGGCGGTGTAGGTTTGCCTAGAAACAGCGGTGTTACAACACACGTACAGAGTATACAAACTTTTCACGAACAACAATGGCGAATCTGTCTGGATATTTTTGTCTGGATAACAAACGGAGCACAGCAAACAGCACACATGTTGTTGTTGTTGTTCCTGGTTTGTGCGTGCAGCCTTCATGTGAGAGAGTACTGTGCATGCAGTGACGTCAGCATTTCACCCTGAAATGCTGAATCCCGTCTACATGGAGCCAGACACCGATACGTTTTCAAAACTCTCCACTCTGGACCCTGGTTTCAAAAGTTTGCGGATTCAGGCACTCAGGCCTCCCATTTACACAATCTCGTGTAAATGGGAGGCGAAAACGCAATGAAAACTCTCTGTTTTCAGCTGTTTTCATTGTTGTGTAAACACGGCCTTAGTCTAATCTTCTAGAGATGTGCAGGAACAAAAACTTTGTTGAAAAAAAAATCAGAGGAGAAGAGTCCAACCAACTTGCAGCCAGCGATCTTTATTCAGTCAACAAACGGACAGGTGAGTTGGGCCTGCGGAGTCAACTCCAGAACAAAGGCCAGACAGCATTTTTATAATACATTTTTGGTGGGCGTGCATGGTCACACAAGATACAAAAGAACAAACCCCTTTTTCTTTATAATATTCTCTGATTGGAAGTTCTGACTGGTGTCACAATTATGATTGGATGATTCTTGATAATAATAATACTCCACCTGAAGCGCGACTCGAGAGGTCTTCCGGTGCAGTGATAGGTTTACTCTATACACCATCTCTTTCAGACAGACTGATAGAGAAAGTTTTGAATCCACGGATGGCACACACCTGCCCCATTAGGCCTTAGAGAACCAGGCGATTTATGCTGCTCTTCTGAAAGTTTTCCTCAGAGGGGAGTAGAAATGTCTGACAATCACCCTCTTTGACAGACAGACAGGAGTCCTAGGAGCCAAGGTTAAAGCATCGGTTGTTACATCTGTGTGATGGCAGAATCGTGTGTGTGTGTGTGTGTGTCATCTATAGCATAAAGGGAGTGAGATTGGGCATTAGGGAAAGTCCCACTCACACATGCTCTGGTTCACTCTGTATGAGGCTTATGACTGCAGATATGAAATGCAGTCATCTGGGGGTCAGAACCAACAAGTTCATAAATCAGAAGACCAGCCTGTAGATGGCCCAGAGAGACTTCAGTTAAGTAACTTACTTTGTGATCTGTTTATTTAATAACTGGACAGACCTGTGGTCTAGTTCAACGTTAACTAATTGGTCATTGTCCTTCTTGTTCCATTATATTTTGAATACAGCTCACAATGTCATTAGCAGACACCAAAAAAAAGCCATTACATTCCTTTTACTGCACGGACACCGCCGGCCAATAGCACCATTACTGCTGCTTCAACCTGTAGAGCTGATAGAGAGCAGGCTGATAGAGAGTTTCTTTAAACAGGCCAGAATTACGCTGATTTTTGTAAATTTAACAGTATTTTACTATAATATCTACATTTACCTACTATAAAAAGTCTATACAGCCAATTCTGTTTTCCTCTCAATCCACTGCAATTACAGAATTGCAGTGGATTGAGAGGAATATTCAGTCACTACTTTAATCCTGTTTTTCCAGGGAAAACTGACAGAAGACAGGTAGATGTGTGGGTCATTGTTTCTCCATTTAAAAAATGTGTATAATGAGAAAAACAGTGAAACATCAGTAGTATTAATATAAATGTAAATACTGTATGTTTACTGTCATTTGAAATACAGTAAGGAAAACTAATCATTATTCAAAGTCCTTCATTTCCTCTTCTATTAAGCGCATAAACACAGACCACACCCATTTTAAATGACTTTTATTTAGAGGACATTATTTATTTCTTGTCTTATTTATTTTATTTTTTATTTTTTTTACTGTTATTACTGTTTTTACCATTTTTACATTGTCTTGTTTTTATTCACTTGCTTTTATCTATTATCTGATCTTGTTTTATCGTGCTCTATGATGTGTACATGTGGGCTACTTATAATGTGCAGACATCTCCCTCTGCCCCATGCTTAAATATGTTTCCTTGACAGATTGATTATTTATGTTTTTGACTGACTGTATGCATGAATGTACTCTGGAAATCTACAAATGAATTGCCCCTTGTGGGATAAATAAAGTTGTCTGAACTGAACTGAACTGAGTAATTATGTTGTAGAATTAAATATACAAATTATACTGTGAATGAAAATATAGGAATGACCAGTCAATGAAACTGTGAGTAAAATATAGTAGTTAAACTTTTTCCGAAAATACTGAAATACTACTGTAACTTACTAGCACCTTGTTGCCAGCAAGTTACTGTAAAATTAATGGCAACCTCTTTACAGGGTAGCCAAGCGGCTAGTTTCCATCTAAAGCCCTAGGCCAGATGTCAAGGTAATGCTCCCTAAAAAAAAAAACATCAATCAAACAAAAAAGTAAAACCAGTAAATAAGAAAAGAATAAAGAAAGAGAGAAACAAGAAAACAAACAGTCAATATAATACTTGACCTTGAGTTAAAACTTTACTAAGAACTAACAAGGACTAAACAGGACAGCTTTACAGTTAACAAGTAAGAAAATGCTGAAATACTTTCCATGTAAGTCCAGACATTAAAATTTAGAGATTTTTGTCCTGTCCACAGTAGATGGCAGGATTTTATCCAAAAAAAATTACAGTTCTGAACCAGTATTTGCCGGCTAACTGATTAAAACATTGAAAACTATTTTAATCTCTTATCTGTTTCTCTCTCACCTGCTGCCACATTCTTTTTCATTCTTACCTTCAACCGTATTTACCTGGACCTGGACAGTTTTTGCAGGCACCAGGGAAGACATGGTGCAAGTCTCAAACATTAAACACAGTCTGCATGAACTGAGAACGCCAAAACTCACAAAAAAAGGAAAACATTGAGAGGTGATACCAAAGGGGACACCTTGTAATTGTATTCCCATTCATTGTGCATCCACAGTAGCTTCTGTGTTTGATGATCAGGGAGTGAGAACGTCTGAATTAGTCTTTCACACACACTCATACTGTATCAGTTTGTTCAGTTCCCCTCGGATTTCCCCTCTCCTCTCTTTCACACACACAAACCTCTGTTGTATCAGCCTGGCAAAATCACCCCCGAAAAAAAAAAAGAAAAGAAAATACATAACCTCCTCCTCACTCCCACCTGCCACCCCTCTGTACAAAAAAAAACTCCCCCTCCCCCGTTTTTATAAACCCGCACACACCCTCCGTTCCTTTAACACTCCACCTAAGACGCACACACAGCACACAAGAAACACACAAATGTGTGGGGAGATGTTGTCATCATGAATGAGGCAACAGCTTCTGAGCTCAAGGTTACAAGGCAATAAAACTGTTTGGCGTACTTCATGGGAAGACTTTTGTTAAGCCGAGGAACGAACCGTGGTTCCGACCGGAGGGCCTGAATTTGAATTCTGCTCATCCATAGAGATCAGACAGAGGAGGACAAACAAGGTCACATTTCCAGTGTGTTCTTACGAGGATAGTAGAGCAGAAAAGAAGATTTGAATAGGCGCCACCGTTTCCTAAAGCAGGGCTCTCAACCACTCAGCCAATTTTCATCACTGGTCACAAACAACAGCATTGTTTCGGAGCGGAGTCCTCAGTTCCCAGGGTGGAACACTGTACCTCCTCAACACTCGGCTCCCTTTTAGTTTGTCCCTCCTTGTCGCGGGGTAATTACTGTAACTGTCACTTTTTTTGTTCTTTCTCATCGAAGGAAGAAAATGGAAAGTCTTTTCTTTCCCCCCAGCTCCTCATTCTTTTCGCCGTCCCCTCCGCTGCCGCCCCGCGTGCGCGGCGTAAACTGTGTCCACTTCAATTACGACCTCATTTCTGAGTAGAGGGGGGCTCTGCGGGGGGGCCGGTCTGCTGGCATGCCTCTGTTTGTGTATGTGTGTGCGAGAGTCCGTGATGGCATGTGTGCTTGTGGGGGCATGACCTGAGGATGGGCTGTTATTGGGTGAGCGTTGTCCCACCCAAACCATGGCCCACGCTCTCATCCAATGGCCCCCCGCCACCAGCAGATCCTCAAGTACAAACACACACACACATCTCAAGCTGTACGCCATGCTTCATTAATGCACCCCCCCCCCCCCCCCACTGTGCATCCTTACCCCTCCCTCTTTTTTCCAGTGTTTTCCAACTTCTAGTTTGTGTTTTTCTTCTCCTCTCCTCCAGTGCAACATGTCCACCCACGGCCAGAGGGGCGAGTGCTGGTGTGTTAACCCTTTGACCGGGGTCCAGATTCCAGCAACGCCCAAAGTCAGAGGGGACCCCAACTGTAACCAGTTTCAGGAGGGGGTCAGAGTGATGCCCACTGCAGCAGCGTCACAATAACACAGTCCAGCACACGTGACAGGGCTGGGTTTTGATCTAAACTGACAGATGAATTTTCACTCTATGTGTTTATTCTCATAACTTGAAAAGATGTCAACATTTTTGAAGGCATTGTCTCCTTTTCATTTAATCAACTTGAAAAAAAACGAAGGTTAAACTAAGGCTGACCTCATACAAGATTATTTTATAATACAAGTCTTTTATTCATTAGTGCAGTTTAATTGTAGGTCAACCGAAAAACATTAAAATCTTTCAAATGCACCCACAAGATGGTTGAGCCAGACCAAAAGATCACGAGATTTCACATCAATCATGACCTCAGAAGACCAAATGGAGGACAGTCAACATCATTGGCCAAACTGCTGCATGTAGTAAGCTGGTCTTCTTCTCAAATAGTCCACTTGGCTTAGTTGAATACTGCAGAGTTCAACATCTAATTTAGTAATGCTACCTTTGCTGTATGCTTACGGCCATTGGCTACAATGGGAGATCCCACATTTGTTAAGCTCTGACATCTTGGCCTTTATGATGTTTTGTAGAGGAGCTACCACCAGATAACCTGACCAGCTTGATACTGGGTTACTTCAGTGGTCCATCTGGGAAAGAGCCCATAGAAAGTGTTTGGAAATGGGCAGAAACTTTCAAAAGCATATCAGACAGGTAATCGGACGACTGTTATCTTCCACAGCAGCTAATTCAGCCGGATTCTTGTCTGTAATCAGGCACATCCATCTTGCCAAGCTCCAACCTACAACAACTGTGAGCAACCCAAAGAGGCACGGCACAATCAGAGTCCTTTAAAGCAGGAAGAGGTATGAACTATGAGTGAGATGACAGCAGGAAGTGACTGCTTGTGCAGAAATTAGCATAGATGCTGACAGCTTCAGTAGCAGTTTTATCAGATCTTTATGACTCTTCTTTGTCAAATGAACAACAAAACAAACAAACAAACTTCTCTGTAGAAAGGATATTTTTGCTCAACTAACGACATGTTTTGGTGCGAGGCTGTTCCATGAAGTGGCTCATATTCTGTCCTTTGCGGCAGTAGTGTCTGCCTACCACATTATCTGGTTGACACGTAATGAATGCGATTACCGGAATGATCAGCACCTTTCAAAGCAGTAAGAGGTAGGAGCTACAAGTGAGATGACTGTAGGAAGTGACTTCTAGCAAAGAGATTAGCATAGATGCGAACAGCTTCAGAAGCTGCTTTATCAGATCTAGAACATATTTTTTATTAAATGACAAACGAACATCAACAGCAAAAGCACTTCTTAATAAAGAGGGTACTTTTGCTCCACTTTTGACATGTTTCGGTAAAAGTCCGAATCACAGGCTGAATATGCTTTATATAAAAGGTTCTGCCCATTCTCAAACACTTTCTACGGGCCCTTTTCCAGATTGACTAGTGAAATATATTGAAAGGTCCATCTGGTGTGTCAGTTTCATGAATGCCAATCACATTCATTATGGGTCAATGAGACAATGTAGTTGACAGACAGTGAACCACTTTGTAAAACAAACTCTCTTGGGCCGCTCAGTCATTGTAGATTGGAGCTTGGAAATGAACAGCAGTGGAACATTAGCATCTTCGTAAGACAACTTGCATTTATTATCAAGGTAACATATCACTTATCATAAGTAGTATAGTATAGTCACCGACATCACCACATCAGTCTATAAATATAGATGGTTTTAGTCTATTGTCTGTCATGCTTTTCAGGGAAGTCATAGCACTGTAGTTGCCTAATCTGTCATTTTAACCATTGTAATCCCCAAAATAATTGTGTAGCCTGACCCTTGCATTAGGCTTGGCTAAACAGATAGTACTCAAATATATTAACTCTTAATATCTGAATGCAATTTTTATTTATAAAGACTTTGTTGAACAAAAATGAAAGATAAAACCTCACAAAACTGTCATTAAAATGAAAAGTTAGATTTACAATATTTTATGTTTATTGCAGAATTCTTGACAAACTGATGTGCAAAGCCAAATTTTGAGCTTCTATCTTCTGATCCTGAAAAATTCTTGTTCTGAACCATTTTCACACCCAAATAAATACTCACACCAGATCTGACGCTACACCAGTTATGGAGTGGGCCAGAGTCCTATTTCACTTAAAAGGAAACAGGCTTCTAGATGGCTTAAGCCAGGGGTGTTCAAACTATGGCCCCAGGGCTGACTGCGGTCAACTTGAAGTTGTCCTGCATCAAGCACCAAATTAATGGGAAATTGTCCCACACTAGACAAACTGATTACAACATTTAACGCATCAGGAATTGCCCTCATTTGCTTCACCATCTTCTCCATCTCAAGGTCTGATGGACAAAGAATGCTTTTGCCTGACTAACCTGACACACCAGACGGACCGGTCAATATATTTCACTAGTCCATCTGACAGAGAGCCTGTAGAATGTGTTTGGGAATGGGCAGAACCTTTCAAATCCAGTAGGTGGTTGGCTGGTTGTTCATCAGTCGCAATCATTACAAGCCAATCAGATAATTTTGTAGTTGGCAATACTGGTACGAAGGACAGAATGTGAACCAGTTCATAGAACAACCTCACACCAAAACATGTTGTTTGCCGTGCAGAAAGACCCTTACCACAGAGATGCTTGTAGTGTTGCTGTTTTTTTATTTTTTTGAAATGCAGTCCAGATCTGATAAAACTGCTACTAAAGCTGTTCACATCTATGCTAATTTCTGCACAAACATCCACTTCCTGCTGTTGTCTCACTCGTAGCTTCGACCTATTCCTAAAGGAGTCGATTTGGCTGTCCTGCCTCGGGCTGCTCACAAACACTGTAGATTGGAGCATTGCAAGATGGATCTGTCTGATTACAGACACTGAATCAGGCTGACTGATCAGCACTGCAAGGCTAGTGCCTGACATTATCGAGTATCTACCAAGCTCCTTGAAAGTGTGTAAGGTTTGTTCATTTTATTCTTGTTTGAGTCTGAAAGTAGGAATGAGCCATCAGCTCAATCCAGTGGTAGCTAGGGCCAACCAGGGTTCTGAAATCTGATTGGTCTCTTCATAACATTTAAATTGAGTTACTGTTCACCTTAACTGGCTGTTAATGGAAAGGTGAGAAGTAGGCAGCATTCTCAATAATCAAGGATATTTTAATCTTCATTGGATCAGTTTACCAACTCGGTGCGCCCCAGTCCTTCCTTTGTTTTGTGTGGCCTTTGTGAATAAAGTTTGGACATGCCTGGTTTAAGTTTTAATGTAAACCCAAAGGTGCTTCTCTTGATCATTTTTATATATTAAAAAATACAAGTTTAAAAGATCAGCATAAGAGCGTTGTAGAAAAAAGTGTTATGTGTGAATACATGTCAAGTAAGTAATTAGAAGTTGTATCATTATCACAATTACATCTTGTAGAAGTATATGTTGGTGCTTTAACTTTGCTTCCTACATTGTTTGCTGTAAATCAATTAAAAACTACTTCGCTTTGACATTTGCTTAAATAAAGTCTGATGGTTTTTGTTGATTTCCGAGTGACATTTTTATGACATTTTACAGCAAACTTTACAAGTCAATTAAGCTCCAAATATTCAGTCCTTTCACACCCATCATCGTGCTTTGCTGTTGTTGTCATTTGTCAGCAGATTTCCCATCAGCCCCTTGTCAAATCTAAATTAATGTAGCCAAAGAAAAATTGCACTTACGGTAAGAACACCAGAAATTGCTGCATGGATTACTTTCCCCATTACTGCTGTGTTTGCAGGCATGCATGTGTGTGTGTGTGTGTGTGTGTGTGGCTGGGTGTGAGAGGGGATGTGTGTGTTTGTGAGTGTATTGCTGGGGGAACTAATGAAGTGTTGACATAAGGAGGGATCGGTTGGGGGGCTGACATTGACGAATGTGATACTAAGTGGGTAAAGGTGTCTATGAATAAACCGAGGCAAGTTAGCAAATGCACGCAATTGCATGGATACACTCACCAACACGTAATTGCATGCAGATTGTGGTTTTAGGAGGCAAACAACAGGACATCGTAATGGGGTGGAGGGATGTTGGTGTGTAATTCATGATAATGATTGCGTCCTAAGTAAAATACAAATTGGAACCTCAGTTGTAATTTGTTCAAGTGTATGTATTAGGTGTGGATAACGTGGTAAGTTTATAAGAATCAGCCCTCAAAAAAAAGTTTGGAAATGTTATTTCAGTTGATTATTTCCCTTTAGATAAACCAAATGGTATTTGTTTTATACTGTTGGAAAGCCTTGTTAGTCACCTTTAAGTTGTGTTCACAACAAACCAGAAATTCACTTTATCGCGTACTGGAAATACAATGAAAGTGAAAAGGAAGACAAAATTTGTAACGGAACTGTCGCGCACAAGTCGCACAAATTTCGCCATTTTCACTGGTGTTGAAAATATCCAACTTCTGCATCGAATACAGCTGAAGCTGTGGCGCAACAGCCAATCATCATCGAGAGTGAACTGTGACAATGATGACATTGCTGCATGTCGGCATCGGAGCTCCTCTACTGTTCAGAGACCGAACTGCAGAGACGAGAAACGGTGAGAAAGTCACTGGAGATACCCGCTAAGTTCAGCTCTTACACGACACTTTTCATGGGTTTTAGTGTGAAGAAATTCAGCCAGCACATCAGCAGTTAGGACACCTGCAAGCTAATGTTTTTACAGCTTTTTTTTTTTAACCAGAGAAAGTAAATTTCTTTTGCTGCTAACCTCATGTTTAGCCTTGCTTCTGAAGGCAAAATCCTTACAAGTTGTACCTTTTTGTACAGGGGATCAGTCAAGCTTTTCAACAACAGAAAATAGCATACCAATTGTTAATATTAAAGGCATCAGGACCTGTATCCCTTTGAAAATCAGTTGTGCATTCTGAAGCACGACAAACAATGACAGAGATGTTAAGCTGTTGAGCAACTGAAGTTGTACATCAAGCAAGAATGAAAAAATGAAAGAACTCCACGTTCAAAGCTTTTACCATTAGGGCCTCAGGTTCCAAATGCTTACTGAATGTTGTTGTTTATCAGTTTTAATATTAAATACCTTCTTTTTGTGGCATTATCACATGAATTAAAGGTCAAAAATGATCTGCAAATCATTGTATTTTGTTTTTATTAACATTTTACACAATGCCCCAACTTTGAATTGGGGGTCTGAAATGGTTTGGGCCAATTTTGACACATTGAGGAGTTTTTCTGCCATTTTAAGTAAAAAATAAAGGATGTTGGGCATCTAGGACCTGTAGCTTTATTGCTGTAGTATCAAACAGGTGTCAGTATGGTATGTTTTCCACTAGACTCTTGGCAAAGTTCAAAAATCTTGTATTGTGACAGCAATTTCGTATTTATCAACAGCTAGAAATATTAATATACACAACTAATTTGCCTTCATTCCTGGTCCCCATCTTTCCCAGCCCTAGTTCTTCCCCAGGCTTTGTTGGAACAGTTCCTCATTCCTGGGCTGCAAGCAATTCACTGTTATTGTCCCCTAAATAGGCGAGCCCATCAACATGAGTTATAGATGACATGGAATGGTTTTGTCATATTTGAAAAATGCATCTGTAATCCGTTGCAGCTATTGTCAAAAAAACACACTGCAGGTTTATATTTCAGCAGATGCAGCATAAATAGAGACTAGTGTTGTATATCTTCATTCCTGCTACAAACATGAAAATACTTTGAATGGCAGACATGTCTGGGAGAAAGAAGATACTTTGGCACAGGTTGTCAAGCGCTTGATGAGTTCTCATAAATCTACCAGATTTTAATTGATGCAGGGAATTTTGCATCAGGACCTTTAAGCCTTAAATGGAGTCTGAGTGGTTCTTCACTTGTAAAAGAAGCTCTGATGGAGTTATTTTTAGTGGCACTTACATGAGCAGAAAAAGATGTTTAAAAATGTCTGGAACAAAACATGTGTTTAAAAAAAAAACTGCTGGACAGTGGAAGTACAGTGTAGGGTCAAGAGGCAGGGCCTTTTTTTGTGGCAGTGTCACTGATTCACACTGATTCACGAACATGGGATGAATATAAGGCCCATGACTTTGAACTTTGGCCTTCAAATGTGGGATTTCATCTTAGAATCAGAGCTCACATTTAAGGTGTTGGTTGCTTAGTCTGCTAGTTTGCTCTACCATCAATTAAGGGTTGAGGGTTTGAGCCCAGCTCTGGCTGACACATGTCAACGTGTCTTTGGGCAAGGCACTTAGCCTCATATTGCTCCCATTGATGCGTCTGTGGTATGTAAATGGGTATGAGACATGCTAATAATAATTAACAATTAATAACTAATAATAACTAATAAATAATAAACAATTGCTAACCTGCTTAGAAACCCAGAACCATCAGTGAGTGAATGTAAAAGGTTCTTTTCCATTTGTTTTATCAGCTCAGCTTGGCTCTGTACAGGATGGGTACAACCCTGCTCTGTTTTTATTACAGTATAGACTGTATCAGTCTAAGGCAGATAGGACCATCGCAGCAGGGCTACGTGAGACCACAATGACATCCTCATAACAACAAAAAGGAGGAAACAGGAGATGAATTTTGTTTCAAGGCAAAACAACATACCATTGAAGCAGAGGGGAGTTTAGGCAGTCATACAGCATCCCAGAGACTACAACAGGAGGCATTTCATTTCCTGGTGTCGATACTCAGGCCATCCAGAGGTGAGCAGTGTCTCTACCTTAGCTCAGCTTGCTTGGAACCCTGCTGGAGACTATACGAAAAACCGTTCCAGGTACTATGTATGCCTCCTTGTGGAAAACCAAAACAGCAGAGTAAAGTCAAGTAGAGTTGAGCTGATACTACGTAGTGGAAAAGCAGAGTAAGTGGGTGTGAATGTGTAGTCGTGGCCTGAAGTATAAAAAGCACTTTGACTATAAAAGTGCTATAAAAGTTAAACTCCACTTACCATGTTCATAGGTTCAAAATTACAGGAAAATTTCTGCAAAGCTTTCTCAAGATATATTTACAAGCAAAGGAAGAACCAGAAATAAGATGACCTTGACCTCTAAAATCATTCTCTCTATTTGCTGTAGAAAATTTTCTTCTATTCTTGTGATATTGCATTTACAGACGAAATCATGGACATAAGGCCCAATGATGTCAAACGTATAATTTGCATAAAAAAGAAGTACAGCCACAGCAATAAAGGAGCTAGAAAGGGTGGTGGATAATAGCAGACTGTCTGAATGTGTAAGCAGCCTAAAATATATATTCACAAACCAGTCAAAGTGTATTTACAGAGCAAATTCCTACATCATTGGCTACGTTTATACACAGTCAATATTCGGGTTAAGATCAATATTCCAGTTTCTGAAACATTCGGAATAACCCAGTTTACATGCCTAAGCAAACATGGTTACTCCTCTATGCATAGTATCCCGAACAAAACAGCGACACACGAAGAACGTCATCACGTATGGAGAACGTCATCACACAATGCGCATCATTTCCGCTTCTTATTCCTGTATCCAATAGCAACGAGAACAACAGCAGTAGCACAGCGGATAATGAACAGCTGGAGCAGCTAACAGTCGGCTTCGTTTGCACTTTGGTGCTGGTACTGACCCACCACCAGTACTTGCCACTATTCTTTGTCAGTTTCTTCTATAATGGAAGACGAGAATGTGAAGAATTAGGAAATCGAGCCGAAGCTGTTCCATGTTACAACAAGTACTTCCTGTACTCAAAAGACCAAGATTCCTTGCGAAAAGGACATGCGCAGTACACAACTTAATGTTCCTTTTGATGAGGATATCACGATCGGCGTATACATGACCAAATATTCGGGTTACAAAGGGAATAACCCAGAGGTGACTTTCGGGTTTTTAAAAACCGGAATATAAGCATATTCCGGGTTTTCAAAAGGTTTTTCGGTGTTTACATGGCTGCACGCAACCGGGTTATTGCTAATATTCCTGTTATGAAAGGTTTAATGACTGCATGCAAACGTAGCCATTCATTCATACACAAAATATATCAGATTGAGCCCTATTCCAATCCAGCACTGCCCAGTTTCTCAGCACAAGCATCTTTGGAGAAAATTGTTAAATAGATATGCCAGAACATGCATTTTTTAAATACACCACTTATAATTATTACAGTCCATTTATCTTGTTGCACAAATAAGTTCTGAACATTGGGGAAAACACCCTTCAGATGAAATTATAGAATAAATGGTGAATGAAACTACATACTAAACAGAAATGTCTGACATCTGGATGGTTATAAGCATTTAAAATCTACTCAAGTATCATTTAATCAGTCTTTAAAAGATTTTAAACTTTTGAAGATCATACATTTGTGTTATTTTACAACCTACATTTGTGCCTCTGCTTTCATGGAACCAAATCACAACTAAATTCATCCAGGGTAACTAGAAAATCCTGGCTTGATCCTCTATCTAGGTTTTGTGAAATACCCCTCAGGTTCTCTGATGATTGGCAGGACAGGACCAAAAGCAAGGCTCAGACACTGGAGGAGTTTTCAAAAATGTATTTAACAAAAGTTAAGCTAGCTTGAAAGAATGAGGCTCGACGTTGTGGTTGGTGCTGAGGCTGACAAGGTGAGAGACCGAAGAACAAATTAGAAATCTCACCAAGAAACACAAGGAATCTCTAGTGAATGTTCTAAACAAGAGGGGTGAGCTGAAAAACCACTGAGGGGCTGATGCAGTCTGTCAGCCTCCAACAGCATCAGGTAGAGCTTTTAAGGGTGCCTTTGATTACGTGTGAACGAGCTGCAGGTGCATTCACAGGAGAAGCCTCAGCTTAGATACCACACCTCCAGCCTCTGCACAGAAGAAACAGAAACAAACAACAAAAGAAAAAACACCAAAGTAAAATAAATCTAAATAACAAAAAGCCCAAACAATGATTATATTGATTATGCATCCATACTATAATCAAGAACCAAATTTAAATGAATGTTCAAAACACAAACTTTAAATAAATATAGGGACGAACAGAAGCAGTTTAACCCAGGACGGTAATGGCAGAGACTAAGAAAATATTGATATATTGTCTTATTTTGTAATGACTTTTTTTGTGTTTAAGTAAGGGTGTATTATATGCATAGAAATATAGGTGACATATTATGTTTGTAATTGTGTATAGGTAGCTTATAACATTTTATAGTCAATATATTATAGGGAACATTGGCTCCTAAAGATGTGGTTAAATCTTGTAAATATTATAAATATGTAGAAATTAAAAACATCACTGTAGAATATGGTAATAACAGGGGTAGGATTAAATAAGTTTATACTTCTTCCTATTCCTTTTCGAGCATGTGGACTTGCTGCACATGCATGATGTCGACAGCGGTTTACCTTGATTGTTTTCTTTTTTCTTGCTGTATGTGTGCTTGTTTATGGTGACTACCCATGTTTGTTTTTGCATGTTCAAAATAAAGCATTCAATTCAATTTAGATTCAACAAATATGGTGCTATATAAATAAAGATTGATTGATTGTGTCTATATTCAGCAGAGACAAATGTGATTTTAGTCCCTTTGTCCCTGTCTAGATCAGTGTTTTTCAACCTTGGGGTCAGGACCCCACGTGGGGTCGCCTGGAATTCAAATGGGGTCGCCTGAAATGTCTAGTAATTGAAATGCAGCATTTAAAAATATCTGAGCTGGCACAACTTGATTGAAGGCCGCGATCATGTGACTTTACAGTTACTGGTGCTTCAGTTCCCTTGCTTCAACTTAACACACAAACTTGCAGTCAGTAGGAAAAAACAGCATAACAAACCTCAATGGTTTGTACAGTATAGCAAACATGATGAAAAACTAATTCTAGAAAAAAAATATCTCTGGGGTCCCCAGAAATTTGTGATGCCAAACTGGGGTCTCCGACCAAAAAAGGTTCGGAACCACTGGTCCACAAATATATATTTATTATTTGTATATATGCATATATGTGTATCTATAAAATGAAGAATATGGCTTCAGTCTGTTCTATTGTTAAGTGCCTTGAGACAACACTTGTTTTAATCTAGCGCCATACAAATAAAGATTGATTGATTGATCTATTTTATGCATTTTTAATGAATAAAGGACCAGTGTTAATTTTGACAGCATTTTTTAATTTAGTTTTAAAGTCTTTTGCCTAAAAAATCTTTTAGTTTTTGTCATTATTTAGTCATTTAATTGTTTTAATTTTAGTCTAGTTTTAGTTGATGAAATTTTAAGACATTTTAATCGACGAAATCTCCTGAAAATTTGGTCAACTAAAATATGAAGTGTAAAGGGTAAGGCATTTTTTTTAGGTTTCCCTGAATTTCTGAACAGACACAAATCTAGCTTTTGTGTGAAATGCAGTCACCTTTATTTAGGCTACCTGGCAGAGCATCTCAGTTACAATACCAGAATTGACAACAAACAGTGAACCTGCTCTACATGAATATATCAATTCATAAAGAGAGTAGCTCTGATTGGATCGCTCCCCAACTTATCCCACCACCACAAAGCTAAGGCAGTTGTGATTGGATGTCCCTCTTAACTCATCCAACCTTTCCACACAACCAAAGTAGCTGTGATTGGATATATTCCTAACTTCTCCCTACTTTCTACATGACCAGATCAGGTCTGATTGGATTAAGTCTCTGTCAAACATTTCTGTCTAGTTTTTATTTGTTGACGAAAATGTCAATTAATTTAGTTTTAGTTTTTGTCCATGTGCACTTGTTTTTATTAGTTATTGTCTAGTTTTTGTCAGGGGCAAAAAGGTTGTTGACGAAAACTATGATGAAAATAATTAGTCAACAAAATGAACACTGTATCGGACACTTGTGTTAAACTTTGCCGGGCAGCCACCTCAGCCAGTGCTTCATCTAAACTAAATTAAAGCTTCTGTTTTTTTTTTTTTTAATCCCTTTTACCTCCCCTCGCACAAGACTTTAACCCAAACCTAACCCTTATAATGATGGTGGTTGATAAGTATTTTGTTTCCCCTCCCCTCAAGTTTCTGTACCCCCCCCTCCTGGCACCCCCTGGTGACCCTCTAGGGGCTAAGGGCCCCCATTTTGGAAAACACTGTCGAATCTGGCATGTGCTTCCCACCAGGAAGGACAGACTGTTCTTTAGATGTGTTTCTAACATGTAAGTGACGTATGAGTGAGACTTAAAACTGAAAAGTCAAATCACTGTTATGAGCGCTCGGAGTTTGAAGGATAAACTGAGCTTCTTTTGGATTTTCCACTGACTAATGAAGATTTCTCAGTCTACAGTCTGAGTACGTTAGATTTATGGCTGATATTTCACACACCAGGAAGAGTCACCATTCATTTGCGATCAAAATGATTCAGGACCGGGCTGTAAAGAAATACAGCTTTGAAGTTCTGGCCAGACGGGTATCATATGAGACCACTCCTGACTGGCTTTGGCCTGCAACCTTATACATGAGCCAGATAGCCGAACTGCAGCCTGAGAAATGCTTCCACAGCCTCAGCTCTGCAGCTTCGTGACATGCTACTTTCTCCTCAGAAAATTCTCTATATTTGTCTGATTAATGCAACATCTTTGGCAGCGAGGTTCCTCTGACAGCTTGGCGTGGTGTCACACATGGACCCGAGGCGTCCCAGGGCACTTTTTAATGCTAGTGTGAATCTGGCCTTTTCTGAAAACAAATCAAAACAAGTGTCTTTTGTTTTGGGTTTGATAGATCAGCACAATGGGCCGAGGAGGGTAGTTTCACCAGTGGGAATAAGAGTGGGGGTGAGCATGTGTGTGTGTGTGTGTGTGTGTGTGTGTGTATGTGCAAAAGCACATGTGCGTGAGCCCAAGATCTGCCCTACTTTTCAGGCAAGTATTTCTTTTGTTACTATTCAACAACTTCCCTTGATATGTTGATGGTGGCTCTAAGACTCACGGAAGCCGTACTTTGTTGAATGTTAACAAAATAATTGTTGTTTTATCTTTGTTCAAATGACAAGGTGCTCCTGTGTTAACAGGAAGTACACCATGGAGACATTTAGCTTTGAATATGGACAAAGGAGCCAGGAGTTATGTTTCAACATAGGAAGGCTGATAAAAAAATGTTTATGTGAAAACATATTGTGTAACTACAGCTTGTGGGACACAAGGCAGGGCAGGACTTCAGCTCCACACAGTGGGGTTTTAACACTTTTAATGGAAAACAGGAGCTTGATGCGATCAATGCAATGTATATTATCTGTCCTGATGGAGTGCCTTCTGGCTTTGTCAGCGGTGACTTCAAAATATGTAAAAATCCAGTCAAGCATTATGCAGGTCATTAGCAGAAGGCTGAACGCTCTCATATGTCACTTTGCCCATTTTCTTAAAATCACAATGTCAACATCAGGGATAGAAGATGAACAACTCACATTTATACTCTCTATATAAAAAACTTTTTTTCAGCCTGCAGGTGTTGTTCACCTTGCAGTGCAGCTGGATCTGCTAGTTTCAATGTCCATAATCAGGCAGATTCATCTACAAATACAGCCCAAAGTGACACGGCCCAATCCTTTAAAGCAGGAAGAGGTGGGAGGTACAAGTGAGACGTCTGCAGGAAGTGACTGCTTGTACAGGAATTAGCATAGATGCTAACAGCTCCAGCAGCAGTTTCATCAGGTATGGGCCACATTTCTTTATTGAAAGTGAAACAAATAACAACACTGAAAGCATTTCTCAACAGAAACGATGTATTCACTCCAAACACGTTCTATGGGCTGTTTCCCAGAAGTACCAGTGAAATATCCTGAACAGTTTATCTGGTGTGTCAGGTTAGTTTGTTGTGTATAATTGACTAATTTAGAGGCTGCAGTAAATAAATTGGCATGGAGTTCCTTATAATCCTTTATCGTTCTTTGAAACCCCAGCAGTGAATGTAGATGAGAGTGTGGGCATGGATAATCCCGGTTGGGCCGCTTGGTGAGGTTTGGGGAATATGGAGGAGGCAGACGTCCCTGCTTCCACCTTGGATGTGGGCTGATATCCGTAGGTGTAGTCTAGCCCAATGAGTTAAGGGCCCTTTTGTGTGTCTTGGACTATAGTTGTGCCCACTTTTTTGGGTCTTCGGTTTCATCACGCTTCTTGAATGTTTCCCTTTAGTGAGCACCATTGGTCTGACTAACTAAGTAACTAACTAACATACAATCACAATAACAATAACAATCCAACAAACAAACTTACAATCTAACTAACAAATAAAACAATCTAATAAAAAAACTAACAAACAAATAAAACACACCAACAAACAAATAAAAAGGAAAACTGAGAAACTAATTAACTGACAAGAGGTAAAAAAAAAACTAAAAAAAAATCTTAAAAATTATCTTAATATTAAACAAACAACCAAACTAACTTACCAACAAACTAACCAACTAACTAACAAACTACCTAACTGACTTACTTATGCTGGCAAAGACATAACCTCCTTGATGAAGGTAAAAACACTAAATGTGGATAAACCTGGTTTATTCATCATTACAATAATGACTATTTTGTTATCAATAGAAAAAATAAAAATAAAATAGGAACAACAGTATTATTATTATTATCTCATTATAATAATAAAAATAATAATAATTATTATTATAACCATTGTTATTATAACTTTGAATTTTATATCACTATCATCATTATTATCATTTTTCATATCTATCTATCTATCTATCTATCTATCTATCTATATTTATATATATCATTATATATGTGTGTGTATATATATATATATATATATATATATATATATATATATATATATATATGCAGCACTTTGGTAAACTTGAATGTTTTTAAAATGTGCTATATAAATAAAGTGGATTGGATTGGATCGGATTGGATAATTGTGCTTTTCACAGCTTCTGTTGGACTTTTTTAGCTTCTAGCCCAGTGAGAGCTCTTTGTTCTGTGCTGTAGCTACAGTAAAATCTCATAGTAAACCAAGACAAAGTCATTGAAGGTGATGGACCTAGCCACAAGCTCGAAAAGTACCAAATAAATAAGTAAACACCTTTTTTCCCTTCAGTCTTCACCATAAAAGCTCTTCTGCATCATCTTGTCCAGACCAGAGCTGTGGTGACATACGGTAGTCCGGAGATAACCATTCACTGAAATGCATGGTTGCCAAAACAGAGACAGTACATCCGTGCCTTCAACTGTTCCTCTTATTGTTTGTAGGATGTTGAATCATAATCTTAGAGTTTGTTTACCTAACATGCAGTCGTGGTTCTCACAGTCACATCCGATCCACGCCGAAGAACCCTCCATTTGGGATTCAGGGTCTAAGTCTGTGTTTGATGAAAGGGCTCGGGTGAAAAGCGAGCAGACACTTGTCTGCCGTCTTCTACCGCCGGCATCGGAGGATTCCACCGCTAAGTCAAGTGATTTACCCTCAACCGCCGTAAATTCTTTCAAAACTCCTTTCATCTTCATCCCGGTGATGACAAGAGCCACCATTACCTCTTTAGGAGATAGCAGCGCACACAGTCAGCGCAAGCAGTGATTTGCAATTATGCAGTGTAAACATCTGCATGCCATTTGTACGCTAAATGCCCCATCAGTGACTATAAAAGTCACGTTTAATGATATGAGCCACATATGGGGGCCAGGAAGGGAAACACAACAACAAAAAACAACAACAACAACAACAAAAAAAACAATAAATAAAATAAAAATAAAAATCATGATAACTGATGACAGAAACTAAGACAAATAAAACAAACCGCAACAAATGAAAAATAAACTGTTATAGGTTTTGTTATTTTCTGTTTTTTTTTAATTGCTATAGATTTTTAATTAATCTTAATCTCATTTATTTTTGCGTTTTATTTTTTGATCTATTAAAGATTTTCATATTTTGCTTTTGTTACATTTTCCTTTTGGTCTCTGATGTTTTCTTTGATTTTGGTGTCACATTTCATTTTGCTTTTTTATTGTTTGATTACTGTAGTTTATTGGTTTTTAATATTTTCTCATTTGCTCTTTATATTTGTTGAATTTTTCATTTGTTTTGTGTCAATATGTAGTTGTGCAATTATTTTGTTTTTGTTTTTCTCTAATTTTTTTCAGTTTTAACATTTGATTTATGTTGCTTTTCTTTATTGTGTTGTTGCCTCCTCTTATTTGTAAGTTTGTATAGTAATATGATGTTGTAGGCTCTTTTCTGTCCTTTGTTGTAATTTTTTTCTTTGTTGTTGTGTGTCATCAGCTGTTGTGTTTTTGATTAGTTATTGAATTTTTTTAATGTTGCTTTTTCAAATTTTTGTTGTGTATTCTGATTGTTGTGTTTACTGTACAGTACCATGATTTTTGTTTGTGAGTACATTTGTTTGTAATTGTATTTTAGTAATTTATTTGTGTTTATTGTGTTGCAGTTGTTATTTGTTGATGTGTTTTCACATTTATCTGTCGCTTAGAGCTCCATTTCCCTTTTGTTCTTATAAAGTCACATTTCATTTTGCTGTTGTTTTATGTTGTTTTACTTTTTGGGTTTTTAACATTTGCTCTTTACTTGTTGTTTTTATTTTGGTTGCTTTATGTTTGATGTTGTGTCCTTTTCTTTTTAGTTGTACGGATTTATTTGTTATTTTAATTCTAAATTTGTTGGTGTGCTTTTTAATTGCAGTTTTGGATTTCAACCAATGTTGTTGTTTTTTTATCAATATGTTGTGTTTTGCAACATGGTGTTTGTTATTTTGTGATACATTTTTTTGTAGTTGTGTTTTATTTTATTTTTAATTACTTTTTATTGCTACAGTTTTTACCTGTTGATAAGTGTGATTAACTGATTTTCTTTCTTTATTGTTTGTGTATTTTTTTTTCTTTTATATTTTAATTTGTAATTTTTGTTGATTTTTTCCCTATTGTTCAATTTCCACTTGTTGCCTAATAATTGTGTGTATGCTTTGTTGCATTTTCCTGTTTGTTGTTGCAGTTTAAATAAGTTGACTGTTTTGTTTCCATTATTTGATTTAGTAATGCACTTTTTATTTGTTGATGTGTTTTTTTGTTTGCATTGCCTAATTTTTTTTAATATTTCCTAATTTGCCATTTGAGTTTTTAATTTGTTGTGTTACTCCATTTTTTTGCCATAGTGTTTCTTATCTTTGCTAAGTTTTCAAAATTTGCTATTGCTTTTTCTTTTTAAGTGTAATAAGTGTCTTCTTTTATTCATCCCTTTTTCTGACGTTTTCTTGTATAAAATTGTTTTTTTGTTTTTTTTTTACTGTCATCACATAATTTTTAAAGTTTTTTTTTTATTTTCTGTCTTTTTTATGTTGCTGCATTCCTGTTTGTTGTTTCATGTTTCTTGTTGTGCTTCTTATTTGTCATTATATTTGGCATCAACATGCCAACACAATTCAGTCCTTTCCTTGCATTAATATAATTAGGATGGAGTTCAGGCTGCCTCTAGCAGGACTTTCAGACCTGACTGGCTGAGTGCAGAGCAGTTTGACTGGGACTGGGATGGATGGAGGTGCGTGAGTTGATGTCAGATGAAGCCATACGACGCTGTGTGCCTCATTATGTAATAAAAGGAGCATAAATGCTTTGAAGCCCTAAGTGCAGTTGTCAGTTTCTTTGAAGGCAAATAGTAATTGTCATGTTCACTGCCTCACAAATCAAATCTTCTACACATGTTCCCTCCTCCCTCTCCTAAATGTTATACCCTCCCAACTACACGCACACACACACATACACACCACAACAATCTTTACGGCAGCCTTGATCTGCTCACTATACAGGAACTGCAGGGCCCTCCACCCTTTCATGCCCAGCTTCAGTCACCCACATCTGGAGCTGCTCAAAGTCCTGAAGTCCCCGGGGAAAGATTCTGGTGGCCCCCTAAAAAGAAAAGTCCCATTCTGTCTCTTCCTGGAATCTGTGAAGGGATAAAAATCACCAGACACCCCTCTGTGGAGATGAAGCTCGGATCCTTAGATCCCAGCCGTATTTTGACTTTATTAGTTTGTGTGCATGCTGCAAAAACCAAAAACAAACTGCTGATCCGGAGTGGATTACTGTTTTTGTTTCTTTATTTTAAGTATTTGATTTTTACTTAACCAGGTCATGCACAAATATGGGAGACAATTATGCCTGAGAACATTAAAATAGCTCTGGAATAAACTTGATACTGATGATGATTAAGCTCCATTACCTGTGACAAGTTCCCTATCAAGGCATTATTGTAGCTGTGACTTCCTATTTAACATGGGAATCCAAAAATACAGTTAGTTGGCCAAACTATTTATTGAATGGGGTTGGGCAACTGGCAGCCCGTGGGCCACTGCTCACTCATTGGGGCCCTCAGTCCTTTTAAAAATGTCAACAAATTTGAAGTAAGAAAAAAATATAATAAATCTGCCATATGCTACTTGATCTAAGATATTGATACACCATGAACTATTAATAAAAAAGATGCTAAATTTCAATAAAACCTTGAATCCACTGTGCATGTTTTTGTTTATTGCAGGAATTAAGGGCACGTAATGAACTTTAATTATTTTCATATTTTTAGCCTTAGTAAATACATTTAACAAAGTGTTGGTAAAAAGTACTTCAAGGCAGGTAAATATTACACAAAACGCATCAAAAAAGTAGCCTAACTCACTTTAAATTCATTGTTAAGCTCATAAACAATTAATACGCTTGTATTTTTGCATATGACCCAAAACAGTAAGTGTTAATATGTTAGTATTATTCTTATTAAAGCTTCACGTTAGCTTTTATAGTACATTTTAAGGCTATTTAATGATGTAAATATAGAATAAAATGGGCATTAAAATAATTTTGGCTAATTTTTTTTTAACTTATTAGATAAAGTATCCAGTGAATCACAATATGGCCCTCAGGAAGTGAGGATGGAATTCACGTGGCCCTTGACGTAACAGAAGTTGCCCATCCCTGATCTAGCACAACCACTACTAGCAATTATTGCGCCAAAGTAGCGGCTTGGCCCTGATTTCAGGTAAGAATGTGGTGTCAGAAAACAGCAACACTGCAGTGCTACCTGAAAGTAAAATGTTAATCAAAGTCAGAGACTGTATTGCTCATTAAAAGTCACTGCAATACAAAAAAGAGATATAAGGTTTTATCAAATAAACAAGGGTTGTAACTGAGTTTGTTAGCTTGATGCTAACATATAATGGAGACTGCCATCAATAGTCCCATAGCTTTGGAATTGTATGTGCTAATTTCAAATCAAGTTTACTTTAAGTTAAATAAACTATTTAATTGGAAGATAAATATGATCAGAAGAGTTTGTTTTTTATAAGTTAAGAGAGACTAAATCAGCTTCCTGGCACCTCAGCTTTGATACTGGATGTCACTGCTTACTTTTCTTTTGGGATCTTAATGCTATTTAGGTGCACTAAAGCTACTGCCCGTTAGCTGTCATGTGAAAATTTATTTGGAAATAATAACTGTTTGTTTAAAATTTCCAAAATTGTGTCCCACACTCTTTTTTGAAGACTTTCGGTGGCATTTGTCATACTTCAAATGCTGAATCAAACCAACTGAAACAGAAAGTTTTGAAACTATTTGGGTCGATTATGTCTCCCCATTAAAGGTTGTTGGTAATGAGTTTTATTTCATTGGAAAGCCTGATTAGTCACCTTTACAACAAGGTACAACTTGTAAGGAGGTGGCCCCAAACAATGTGCCAAAATCCTCTCTTTCCCTGGAAGAAGGTCTATGGTTCCTCATTGAAGTAAGGGTGAGGAACTGATCTTGTGGTGTTGTCTTCAGGGGACGCTCACTTCACTGTCTGTCTTGGTCTTTAGTGTGGAAATGGTACCTGGGCTGACATAAAATACCGTGCCACTCTGCGTACCATAACACCAGCTTGCAGTTACAGGGGATTTTGGCACATTTACTTTGTTGTAAAGGTGGCAGTACCGAGCTCTCAAACAATATAAAATACAATAGAAATTATTATTATAAAGGGGGAAAATAATTGCCTGAAATGACTTTTGACAGTATGACTAAATGACTCAAACCATTACATCAGAGTTGTAAAACAGATTAATTCCAGATTTAATCAGAGTTGACACTTTTGAGTGGGTGTGTATGTGACTCTTGGGCTTTCTGAAACAGCCCTAGGTAGAAATTTGAGAAAATTACCCAACAGTTGAAGTTACTCCTTGGTCATAGCAGGTACAACTGCCTTTATTTAACCCTTTCAAAGAAACAATTCAACAGTTCTCATTGAGAATCCAGGTTTAACTGATGCCCATAGGTGGGTACAATACACTGGCAGAGGTTACTAGCTGAGCTATTCCTGTGTTAGCCTAATAACAAGCTAGGCATTTTAAAATAAGCAAAATATCCTACATTTTTTATTCACTGATAAGTGAAATGTTAAACTAATATGTAAAAAAAAACTGTGTTGAGTGTTTAAAACATGGAAATGATTATATATTTTTGATTTCTCGTTTTTGTAACGAATGAGTCCTTTGGTACTGGCCCCTACTTTGGTTTATCAGAAGTAGGGATGTCTTCATGTAGTTTAAATTGCAGACTAGTCTTTAATGATGAAAACATTTGTATGTTTTCATCATTATACTACAGTATGTTGAATGTGATTACACACTGCTGCAGTTGAGTGATAGGCCACAGGCAAACTATGGATCAAAATCTGGCCTGCTGACCAATGTGAATTTTGTTGACTAATTGTTTCCGTCCTAGTTTTCATCAATAACCTTTTTTCCCTGACAAAAACTAGACTAAATCTTAAAAAACAAGTTCACATGGACAGAAACTAAAACTAAATTAACTGACATTTTCATCAACAAATAAAAACTAGACTATGTTTGACAGAGACTTAATCCAATCAGACCTAATTTCGTCATGAAAAAGTTGGGACAAGTTGGGAATATATTCAGTCGCAGCTACTTTGGTTGTGTGGAAAGGTTGGATGAGTTAAGAGGGACATCCAATCACAACTGCTTAGCTTAGCTTATCTTAGCTTTGTTGTGGTGGGAAAAGTTGAGGAGTGATCCAATCAGAGCTGCTCTCTTTACAAACTGTTATATTCATGTAGAGCAGGTTCACTGTTTGTTGTCAGTTCTGGTATTGTAACTGAAATGCTCTGCTAGGTAGCCTAAATAAAGGCAACTGCATTTCACACAAAAGTTAAATTTGTTTTTGTTTATTTATACATTCAAACTTTACTAGCATTTAATAATGGGTTATTAGCTGTTTCATTTTATCCAAGTGTAAAACATGACTTCAGAAATTCAAGATAACATAAAAAATGCCTTACCCTTTACACTTAGTCGACTAAATTTACAGAAGAAATGTTGTGAAATTTCATCAACTAAAACTAGACTAAAATTAAAACGATTTAGCTGACTAAATTATGACTAAAACTAAGAAAATATTTCAGGCATAAGGCTATGATTAAAACTAAACTAAGAAGTGCTGCTCACAGCATGCTATTGATGAAGAAATATCACCCCTAGTTGTCAGGTTAATGGCGAATAACTACCTTATTTACCACAAATGTTTGATTTAGTTTTGCTCATTCTGCCATATATTGGGCCTCAGTGTTGTCTCAGAATTAGCAGCCTGTATGTCTTTTTTAATGGGGTGTGTCTCCTCAGAAGAGGCCGTTATGCTTTAAGTGCTAATAAAGGCTGGGTTTCCACAACATGATGAAGCCTCCTCCAGGCTTTAAATCTCTTCTTCACAGTCATTTCAGTTGTGAGCCGGTCCTCCTAGATGTTATCCCCCCTCTTGAACTTCAAACTCATACTAAATGACTTCCTTGTTCCTGTGCAATCTTTTTTGACTATGGTGTTGAAAACCAGGTGACTTGCCCTCGGGCGAGGCTTTATAAAGTCACATCCTGCATGCTGCATGAGATCCTTGTGGGCTAGCCTGGGTGTCTCAGACTTATGTCTAAGAGGTTTATCAGCTCGTGCCTCGGAGATTAGTCAGCGCTTACTATCAGGATGATTCCGCTTCAAACTGTTTCAAGCCAATTTAGCGGCTATACTCACTCATAAGGATGCAACCCTAGAAATAAAGAAAACCTTGCCAGAGAGCTTAAATGAATACATAACTTTATTTAAATAAATGCTTTGTCATAACAAAAAAAGACAAAGGTTAAAAGAGTACATAAATTACAAGTTGAATAAATATTACACAGTGATATTCACTTTATAATTTGAGATTTTTTGTCTTTTTTTTCTTATTTGTTTTATGTATTTCCAAATACTGACCATTTTATTTCCCACTATCCTCCTGCCACCGATGGGTCTATTTTCACAAGCCAGTGAACACCAAATTATGCAAAACCAATTGTATTGTCTCATTACATCCTGAAAGCATTATGTACTCAGAAAGATATCTGTACTGACGTTACTGTACTACTGTTGTTTGTGATGTGAGTATGAGTTTTAACCAAGTAGAAGATGGGAAACCTGGGGGCGACATCTCAGGCAGGTTTGTTGCTTCTCAAGAGCATGAACTTCAACTTGTTGTCCAAAGTAAAAGGAACAAGCACCAGGACACACACAGATATTCAGGAATTGTTCCAAGTTTTTTGCTTTTTGGACATAAGAGCACAAAAACAAACTTGATGCTCTTCTGCTGTTAACGGTGCAACATCCCCCAGATTCCCATGACTCCCAGTAAACTGTCTTGCTAACTGTATCTAGTGTCATGCAATTGGTGACCCCGTGTCGGGGTAGTGGCTAGGCCCTGATTATGACCACTGCCCATGGCGCTTGCTCTTTCTCTTTTCCTCCCTCCCTCCCTCCATCCTTTTTCCCCTCTCACTACCTTAACTCTCATCTCTGTGCAATTGGCCATAAGAACATCTCTAGCTGTGTGTTACTTTTGATTTTTTTTAATTTCCTCTAACAGATGCTGCTGTAACGGAGGTCCCAGGCATGGGCTGCACAGCCCCTGTCGACAAAAATTACCTCAAAGCACCACCTTTAAAAGGCAAGCACAAGATAACACAACATTTAGCTTTTGTGGCTGTTTTTTTTTCTTGTTTTTTTTGTTCCACTAACTTCATGATACCACATCGTAGGACGTCGTTGTGTGTCAATATCAATAGTGAGTAACTGAAATAAGTGCAAGCTGCTTTTTTTTTTTTTTCTCTTTTCTTTTCGAAAGTGGTAGTGGGGATTTTGGTGTCGGACGTTGGGCAAGGAGAACTGATAATATATTCACAACTAGAGGCCATTTAGGATAGTGAGTTTTCTTTTTTTTTGCAGCAATATAAATGCTTATTTTACCTGCGACCATCCTTCAGGCCTCCCCTCTCTGGCAATCAGACACATTGGCATTCACATGAAAAGAAAGAGTCTTAGACCTCATTTATGCTTTGTATCAACATCCATGCTAGGTAGTTAGGTACCAAAAGGTAATCCTTAATGCTGATGCAACTCAATGTGAACTCACAAGGATTTGATATCAGGTGTTTACAGGCTACATACAGAAGTCTGGAGCACCTTCTTCAATATTTGCTTGGTTGTGTAGCTGTTTGAGAATTTTTAAAAACCTTTAAATACCTGTTAAGTTGTACAGCTAGCCCCTTAGCTTGTAGCTAAGAATTCCAGCATGTGACAAGCAACACAGTGAATAAGGTGAATTAGTGATGAACAAGAAGATGTAGAGCATCCAGCATGGTCACATTTTGCTTTGAATTAAGTTGTAGTTTCCATTAAAAGCAATTTCAAAAGCATGCTTGTGAGAAAATGAGGGAAAGAGTAGTTACAGATGTGCCAGTTAGCTTTAGTCAATCCACTCCATTTAATTTGTATTGCAAACAACGCCATAGATTGGTGCAGGGATGGCATATTTTTGTGGGCCAACGCCAAAGTTAGTATTTCACTTGTTCTCTAGACTAAAAGCGCACGATTTTTCACTGTGTTTTGGATCATTACTGATAAAAAACCTCTGTAGAAAACAAAAAAAATGAAACTTACATGTTCTGCTCTTTGTGATAATCTTAACAAAGTAATGAACTTTTCATGATTTTTAAAAACTAAACGTTATTGTAGTAAAAAGCTATAACTGAGCAACAATGGAACTACAACTTGGCGGTTCGACTGAGAAGCCATTACGATATTTCCAATGAATAACGTCTTGTTGTAACCTCTTCATCAAATGACCTGATCAAGTTGTTAGTAACCGTCCTTTTATGAATTTTACCATTTCAGATTAAACATTAAAATCCTGTGTGCGTGTTCATCACAGAGCTTATTTCAAGCATTTTTTCAGACCCGTATTCTAAATCCCATATGGCTTCGGAACCAGGAAGTGCTAAAAGCTAACTTGCTTGCATGCTTTTGGACTCATCCTGCACCACTCTATAGCACACGGCATGCAAGGATACTTTGCAACAAGCTACAAGGTATGCAGTCCCTCTTTTAACATCTTTTCATCTCATAATGTTGTAAACACTCAGTTAGGGGAAACTATAAAACAGGTGTGAATGCACCAATAGGTATATTGAGAACAATCTCATAGGTCGTCTGGGATCTAGTAGTACAGAAGCTCAGGTGTACTGGCATTCATCACAGTCCATGTAGGAGCATTACAGAGGAATGCTAGCCTCTTTGCTAGTAGCCAGGTGTACCAGAATGCAATGTGTAGCAAAGCCACTGACTCAACCAGTGACTTGGGTCGAATAAGCTGGTAAGGATGTCAGTTTCTACAAGACAATGAGGGAGAAAAGCTGTTAAAGAGGCACAGTCAGCCCCTTGGCTAGTGGTCAGGTATTCACGCATGCAATTTGCAGCAAGTCCAATGACAGAGGGCAAGCTAAGAGGCTAATAGCCCAGCTGTAATTGCTAAAATTTCAGTTGTAATGTAATATAACTGGTACCAAGCAAGGATTATTTGCTAGGAAGAAACTTAAAAGGCATGTTTTTAAGAAAACAAGGGAGAAAAGCTTTTAAAAGAGGTGCAGATAGTCTCTTAGCTTGAGGCTAATTCATCCTGTTAATCTGCATTACAACTGGCTATACTGCACACAGCATTCGAGGCTACCTAGGCACAAGCTAAGCTGTTAGCTGTGCCTTATTTAACCACTTTTATCCTTTATTTTGTCTTTAAATGCCTCTAAAGGAAAGGGTAAAGACATTAAATTGGGTCTATGAATCTTACTGGTTGTATGAATGTGAGTTCAGGTCATCTGTTAATCCAAAGTATGAATGCTATAACCAAGCATGGATGTTAAGGCAGAGTGTAAACAAGGTCTTAGCTTATTGGTTGTCAAGAAAGAGAAGAGGGAGTTCCTCATACATCATTCTCGTCCAGAGTTGCCCCGAGGTACAGGCAGAGATAATAAATGCTTTCGCGATTTGTTGCTGTTACCATGTACAAGATCTACCACATTCAATGTTCTTCTTTTGGTGAGAACTTAACCTGCACTCCTTGATCATTGTATCAAGTATCAGCTCCAGCAAAGGGCTGTCTGAGAATGGAAATTGCCCCGTAGGATATCCATGTCACTTTCACGTCACTATTTAAATGTATTTGCATGTAGGAAGGCACTGTGACTTGCACACAGAGAGAAAATACTCGAGTAAAATGACCCTGTCATTACCTGTAACCTTTTTGTGTTGATCACGCCCCCGCTAGATGAAGGTAGATATCCTTTGTATGGGGGCATGAAGCAGAAGGGTTCAGAGGGTTAGCTTCTCTGACTGCCCTGTTGTTGAATGACTCGGGGGTCATCCTTCCAACAGGCTACAAGGACCTATTCAAATTCTTTACAGGCTAAAATCTTATTTTTTTGTTCCAAGCACAATTACATTGTTGTCATACTATGTTTCTACAGGAAAACAACATTCAATAACTATATTTAAAAGTAATGTAATACACCATGGTTACACTGAAGTAGCAGTACTGAGGGGAAACCACTTGATCAAGGAACATGGCTCAAAAAGTGGGCGGTCTTTACTTCACTGAAGGCAAAGAAAACAGCACAAACAAAACCATACAAAACTACACTTCACACAACTGAATCAGAGAAGCAACCGGCCTGACTGGCAAGTTCGGATTATGCACTCAACTCGAAAAAACAAAAAAACAGAAGTCCATCTTGAGTCCCATCAGTTATGCTGAAAATTTCACCGGTAGAGTCAGCACTCTCTAAGCTCTGTGTTGCCCTGCATGGCAGTGTCTGTTTAAATAGGCACAGTTGGCATATCAGGCTAGCTTCATTGTCGAAGAGCCACTTACATAGGTTCATCTGCGACGGTCTGCTTTTGTTTCCAAACTCTCTGTGTCCCGAGACATACGTTACATCGGTAATAGAGAAGGCCAGCCCCAAGACCACTTCAAGCGCTAACAATACTCGTTGTGACAAAAACAAACAAAAGAGAAAGAAATAAAAGGACATTCTTTTTTGAAATAGGCTCACACCGTCATACACCTACACCTGCTGATACATAACACACACTCAAACTGTACACATACACACATTCATGCACGCGTCATTTTGTGAAGTTACACATTTCTTAACAGGTTCCCCTATTCATAAGTGCTCTGACAGAACCACATATCCAGATAGAGTCAACTGTTACAGCATTCCCCTATCGATTGTTTCTTTTTTTTTCTTTTGGAAAACAGACAAAAAACCAAATTACTCTGCCAATTGTCAGTTCCACAGTGGCATCATGTTCTGATCTGTTTTCATCAATGTGCCTGATTTTCTTCACAACTATTCTGTTTTTGATTTTACTTTATACAAAGCGTAATGTTGAAACCCCCGAGCTTCTATAAAAATATATCCGTTGAGTGCATATATTTTCATGGATCTGCAGCCAGCGGTCCCACCTCATACAAGGGGTCCCATGAGCAACAGTCAAGGGATCTAGCAAATCTTCTGGGACTTTAACCCTCATTCTGAGATGAGTGCTTGGTCGACAACAGAAAAAGAAAAAAGTAAATAAAGTTACAGGTGTCTCTTTTCAGCCTGTCCTTTCGTTCGGATATTTTTCTTCCTTTTTTTTTCAATTTGAAAAAACAAAACTCTTGAAGTGTACAGAGGGCGGAGCGTTCGGGGTGTGGTTCGGAGAGGAGGCGTGGGCCCTAGGTCACGTGGTGATTTGGGGTGGGGGGAGCAGGGGTCAAGGGTGGTCCTCCCCCCCACATTCACTCATTGTTGTTGTTGTTGCTGCTGCTCTCCAGGTCTTTACACTGAATGTCTCCTCCACTGTAGTCCGTGCCGGGGAGCTGAACACCGTACTTGTCCACACACCAGCAGATGCCCCGTTTGCGGCCACGGGATGGCTTGCACTGTGGGACAGAAGGAAAGACTTTGTGAAAACAAAAACAGGTGCCAGTGTGAGAAAGGCATGCTGTCTTAAAAGCCTTTTACCTAAACAATGTGGTACAATAAAATGTATTTTTTAAAATTTCTTTATCAATTAGTTAACTTCTAGACTTTCTTTACCCTACACCTAACCCTAATAATAATTATTAGCCTAATATAACCCTGATATAATTATTTTTAGGGACGCACAATACTGGATTTTTGCTGATATGCTGATATTTTTTATCAAGAGCAGAAAGCCTTCACTTCACTTAAATTGACCTGTTTCTTTCTGGGTTACAGTTCAGTTGTGTAATAAACAGATTTCACAAATGAAAAGAATGTTTTATTCTTTCATAAATTGCACTTTTGATTTTTAAATGCACATTCACCGATGATGAAGTAAACCATTATGCACTGATTTTGTTGGCAAGCTTAAGCCAAGTACTTAAGTAAGAAACAAGCAAAAACAACTCAGCCATTGGAGGAGCCTGTTGGCTAACTACAAGTGTAGCTTGATATTCAGCAAGTTAGCTGAGTATAAATTGAGCAGCCAGAACAAAAAAATTCATCTGCTTTATGAAATGTTTCTCTTTATGTGCTGTTAAAACAGACTATTTAATATAGGATCTAATGGAGATTGACTGTCTTTTGGAGTCTGCCTCAAGTGGACACTTGTGGAACTACACTGCACTGCATTTTGTTAGAGTTCACCTGAATATGTTGCAGGGTTTGATGCTGAATCAGTCCTATTATCTTAGCAATCCAGTCAACACTTAGTGATACTAGGTCAAACTTTTCCAATCTAAATACCTGAATACCCATGTTAGTGCCATTTAATAACCAGGACTGTCATGGTTGGTAATTTAGGCTCAATTAGTGTCTCACCTGCTTGCGCTTGAAGAATCCTTTCCTGTCACAGTTGGGAAGGTACAAAGACAGAGCCATGACGCGTGAAGTGTCCTTCATTCCCTGAATGATCCCGTCAAGTTTCCTCCTGCATGGTCCCTTGAGACAGAGACAGAATAGGGTCAGTACTCAGCATACGGCCATAAAAAGTCATCTGTGTTGCAATGTCTTTAACTGTTTGGGTCATTCAAGGGCTCAGTAAAGAAAGTTGAAAGCAAAGACACGGCGACTCGCTGTAACTGGAAAGAAACTTGCTGCAATGGACGATCTGAAGGGTTGAAGTTTTGAAACTACCCCTAGGTGTCCCCAAAGTCAAAGAAAATGACTATGAATTGGCCAAAATGTCCAACTTTAAACAAAGAATGTGTACTTACAAACTCAGGCTCATGCTTGTCGATGGGCAAGGGGGAGTAGTCCATGGGGGAGCCCATTGAGCGTTGCTTGCCGAGCTTCCTCTTCTGTTCCTTGCGAAGGGCATGGACCTTTTTACTGTTCACAATATCTTTGGGTAGGAGTGGCACTTTGGCCGGCTGCAGCTCCTCTGTAATCTCTGTGGTTATGGTGTCTTCATGTTCTCGAGACTCATGATCTGTGGAGGAGAAAATAAAGCATGGTTTGTTAATGTCAATTTTGGAGCAGTTGGTGCAACAGCTATGTCACAATAATACAAATATATTCATCTTGTAAATCATGCACTGATAAATTATAGAAGTCTTCTCTGCCCTCGACTGGAAACTGATGACAGTGTAGGAAAGTGACCAGTCTCCTTTATTTAAGGCACAATAGTGACATATACCACTAACAACAACAACAACAGGAACGCTCAAGTAAAACCAAAACAAGGAAGTCTAAGTTTCTTAAATGATTTGTCACCTCATTGACCCTTTGTTGGCTCTCTGATTGGTTCACTGACCAACCAATCAGAATCAGAGCACCCCTCCTCAAAGCTCCTGTTGCCAGGTTAACCCAGTTGACCACTTTCTATTTTGTCCGAGTCTATTTCAATGCATTTTGGTGAATTTGTTCTCTTTATTTTATTACTTTAACTCTGAAAATCACAAAGGAAATGTATCTGCTGAAAGGTAAGAGAAAACATTTTAATGGTGACAATAGTTGGTGTTCTAGAAATTATTAATCAAAACAATACAGTAATAAATAGTAATATTTTCAATTATTTTGAGTTTATCCCATACACCCTGTGTATGTGCCTTTATTTACAGACCTTGGCCAAACTTGAAAAAGAATCAAATACATTAAAATTTGTCAAAAAGCAAGCTATTTTCAATTGTTCCAAATAAGAGGAAGGTTTTATTTTAACCTAGTACCAGATACTAAGGAGGGTGGGGCTTGACAGAGGATCCCTTCCTGTAAGGGGCAGGCTAATAAGAGTTAATCGGAAGTTTGACAGATGGCATGCTCTGGCTTTTAGACACTCAAATCAAAACCATGAAAAAAGCTCACAGACTTTGGCTGATTTGATACCCACAACTATTCACGTGATACTTACTCAAATTTGCATGATTTATCAAATTTAACATCTACATGTGAAATGTGTTACGCCTATAGTTGGCAACGACTCAGAAAAAATAAAGTAATAGGAATTTGATTTGTATCACTGTTCTGTAAATGCAAAGACATTAATGCTATTGAGTTAAAGTTGTTAACATCGATATATATGACGGCCCTCTCCACCATTTTGACCTCTATCCTCTTGATGCTTTGCATTGTGAGACACAGTTCACGGTGTAGACAGGTCTCATCCATCCATCATCCATCCATCCATTTCAAGGTTGTGGAGGACTTGAGCCCATTCTGATGCACAATGCTGATTCTTCTGAGACACTATGACATTTGAGTATTTTTGTCCCATTGTGGAGTGTTCAGATACTGAATACTACATTTTGATCAAATTAACACGTACCGCTGCTGTTGTAGATGACTTTGACTTTAGAATTTGATCATTTAAGCTGGTAATGTTTAAATAGCATCAAAACAGTCAGTCTCTAGTGACACCAAATGGCCATTGTTTTACATTGAAACTATGAACTTCTGACTTCACTTAACTTTATACTTTTGTTTATGTTCTGTTTGAAAGTAAATGTCTAGTTTGTCAAGTATATTTTCCTTTTTTATTTTATGTCCAGTAATTCTGAGATACCCACAAGTCCTGAAACTTTACTTTTACTAGAACTTAAAACGACAAATATCATAGGCATGCTAAATCCATCAACAAGCATGTAATGATTCATATTTCCAAAGTTTTATAATTCCCTAAAAAAATTATAGGTTGTCAGCATCTTTTATAAAATACTTGACATATTCTGCTTGTGGATTTTCCAGGCTGACTTTCAGCCTGAAAATGAAGTTCTGCAGTGTTTTTTTTGCCTCTCTCTTTCACTTAAGCACAATAGCAGGTGCTTTTCCCAGGGTCTGTGCCACCAACTGTTGCTTCCCATTTGTTTATAGAGGAGCCCCGATGACAGCTGATGCACTCTTAAGAGCAAACACAGAAGTTTCAACTCAGCTTTTCTCACACAGCTCTACCCTCCAAGCACCTTTCCTTTCAGAAGAGAAAAGTCACCCTTGAGCAAGTGTTAATGTTAGACATGTCTGGGTTGATGAAAACAGTCTAAAAAAACAAGCAACTATACCAGTGCTGACTGAAGTCTTTGACTGGAAGTGAGACTTGAAAAAGCGAAAAGGAGTCACATTAATAAAAAGAGATAGACACCAGGCTCTTAGGGCCCAACAGCCTGGGGATGCTGCATCACACGCCGCCTTCACTGTGCCTGGAAAATTAGCTAACACGTTATCTGGACTCCTAAACCTCAACTGGGACTGAAGGCCTCAGAGTGTCGTTAACTTTACTGCGACGTGTCCCATATTAAACTGATTCAAATGTCAGACTGAGGAAAATCCAGTTGCTCTGCAGGCTTGTATAAATGCTTGTACCTTTCTGTCACATTCTGTGAACATATTGGACGCAATATCAGCTCCCCCAGGGGGCACTGCAGTCTCAGAGACTGGAAAGTCCCCTATTGATGGGATGTTCACAGGTTGAGATCTTTTATCCTAACCTAGCCCCCCTCCTTCTAACCCTGCCCCTGGTCCCCTCCTATCTTTGGGGCTCAGCCTCTTAAGCCCGGACCCCCAGCCAGAGGTTCTTTTAGGCCACAGAAAGAAGCCCTCACTCCCCCCCTTTGGCTTAGCAGTACCATAAGTACAGAGTTATTGTGGGGACTTTGCCAGGCCCCAACTGGCCGGAGCGACGGTGCCAGTGGATGACCCTGGTTATATTTATCTGACAAGGAAACCCGCCATGGTGCTCGGGGCCAGACTCGCTGAACCAGAGAGGAATGTTGGCTCCTGACTGCGGGCCAACTGCTGCTGAAAGTCAAATCCTCACTTGTAAAGCGGCATGAGAGAATAAGTTGGAAAATATGATTTTTAACAAGTCGCTGTGACTTCCTCGGCTGGCCTGTTAGTGCAGAGCCACCACGGAGAAAGGCGGTGAGACGTTACAAGGACACAAGTGCTGAGAAACTGATGTTCAAAGAGCCTGACACAGCATGAGCGTCTGGAGTCTCTGGGACGGGGGAGGGGAGAGGGCGATGGGGTAGGGTGATTACCAGAATTGGGTCTTTGGCTTCTGCGCCGCACTACCGTCTCTTTGAAATTAATCTCACAACTCATGACTTGGCAGGCCTTGGTTTGTGTTTAGATATGTCCTTGTGTCTCCCCCGCTCAGACGACGAGGCTATGACTCGCTATAAATAAATATGTCAAACAAGCATTCCTATGTACACCATGCATGTGACCGCTGTGGAAAAACTCTTCATTTCTGCTGCGCAGACCAATAGTTTCTCAGGGCGCTTGATTAAAATGCCACATATTTGGCAATGCCCTCCAAAGTGAGGACTGTGCTTTTTAACGTGCATTCTTGTTTCATGGGTAATCTCATTTGAGTGTAAAAATGAACAGATGAAGATAAAGCCAAGCCATGGCACAATCACATTCTCCTAACCAGTCTGTCACTTTGCAATTTCAGAGATTTGAAAGCCCCAAGCCAAGATCAATATGACCCCCCCTACCCCCACCCAAAAGTCCTTAGGGATCTGTCCCACTATAAAGTTATCTTGAGGCTTTTTAAAGGGCTCATGCAGAACAGAAATGTGATAACAGATTTCCAACAAAGAATAAAACATGTAAAAAGCAATGTCTGGATTGTACACAAAGGTTTGCAAATTTGGAAAAGTTGGAGGTACAACCACAACAACTGTAAATCACTATGCAGGGGTGCACAAACATATATTGCCAACAACTGGAAGTGGGTTAAAATAAGCAAAGGTAAGCTTTGCAAGTTTCACCCACTTTTCCAAATAAAGTGTCAAAGTGTTTGTGCATTTTAGGTAGTGCGCAAGAGTTTGCTGGCAATTTTAGACAATTTATATTTTATCAACAACACATAACTAAATATAAGCTATCTAGGACTTCTATTTCCTCTGCATTTCTTGTAGAGTATTGAACATTTTCAAGGACTATGAACCATTCTTTCAGTTATCAGTAATATGTCTGTAAGATGCATCCAAGTGCTTTAAATTAAGTCATTTGAGGCTTTTAAAGGAAGTTTGAAGATGTTATAATCTTTCCACAAGTTAGCTAGTTGGCAGGAATTAAAAAGAACACGCTCTCTGGAAGCATTTGGGAAAGTGACTACAAAAGGTGAAAATTCCTTGTCTCTTAGAAAAACCAACCCCCTCCTCTAAATGTGCCAACTCAATTAAGCTAACTGAATGGTCTGCACAATATTGCCTGCAATTTAACACATATGTTGCTAACACACATTGGTATCATTTATGAAAGTGAGTGGAAGTGGAAAGGAATGGGAGAACTATTTCCCGGTTTCTTCAACTGTCTAAATTTTTGTTATTTATACACGACAACAAATAGGTCTTGGTTGAAGAAATTAGGGAAAGTGCTGGATAAACTAGACAAATCCTTGAAAGTTTTCTAACTATTGACAACATATTTGTGAAAATTCTCTGCACAGGAGCTTGGCTATAACTGCAAACATGTGCACTGCAGCTTGAGCAATAAGGACTTCATTAACATTTGGAAAAGTGAGCAGAATTAGTGAGAATCAAGGGAAACGCTTGTTCCAACTCCCTTTGTGCCTAACTATTGTGTAATCCACCAGTTAAATGTCTAAGTATGCCTTAAGGATCAGTATTATTCTAAATATTTTTTTCATAAGAAAACATTTTAAGGTGTTTTAAAGGGCTGGCAATATTTGGTAAGGGCCAGATATCCCCAACTAGGTAGGTTTTGACCACATAAATCTATTTAATGTTATTCAGCTTTGATTCATTGTTTACTTATGTTTGACTTTAATTCTAGAAATCAGTCTGATTTCTATGCCACAAAAAAGTTCCTTGTTGAAGCTTCTTTAATGCCTCTGATTGATAACAGTGATGCCTTAAATCACTGGATAAAGTTCATTATGGAGCTTTAAGGTTCAGCTCCAATCTTCAGGCTCTGGCACATCATTGAATTCTGTATGAACTAGTTGGTGTGCTTTCTTTGAACTTGTAGAATGAATCATTGGCACTCCCTGATTCAAAAGAATATATTTAATTTGCTTCCCACAAATCTAACAAAATGCATTCATGTGGAAAGTACTGGAAGCGACAGTCTGAGCTCTATGACTCAGTCACCAAACTTACTTTTGCTTTCTATTCTCAGATTCTGGGACAAAAGACGTTTCAGATATGCTGCTCCTGCAGACTGGAATCTGCTGCAGGAAAAAGAACTGGTCTCTGTACTATCTTAAAATAGATTAAGGGCATTAGAGGAAGATGTTCAAGGTTGTAGATGCTTTGAATTGGCTCAGTGGGTATTTCTGTTAATTGATTTTTAGTGCTTCATATCTGTAACTTGATAAATGTTCGACTGCTTGTCTCTCTAGGACCCTCTCGTAAATGAGATTCTTAATCTCAATTAGCTGCTCCTGGTTAAATCAAGTTTTAAGCAAATTAAATTGAAATTGGGTGGTACAGTGGCGGAGCAGGTTGGAGCTTGTGCCACGCAAGATGGTTCGATTCCCTATGTAGACCAAGCCTTTCTTTGCCTGCATGGATTTACCTTGGGCACTTCAGTTTCCTCCCATGGACCAAAAGCATGTTTGTAGGTTAATTTGTGACTCTAAATTGCCCTACAGTATGGGTGTGAGTGTGAATTATTGTCTGTCTCTTTACATGGTCCTGTAATTGGCTGGTGACAGGGTGTATCCTACCTCTTGCCTAATGTCAACTGGGATATGCTCCAGTTCCTCATGACCCTGAAAGGGATAAGTGATATAGACAATGGCTGGATGGATTATACTGAAAGTAGTTTTGAATATGCCAAATATATTTAACACACCTATAATGATTCATCTTGACCCGGGCCTTTGCCTTCTTTTGCCTGATAGTAAAACCTGACATGCTCTTAAGAGTCGTCTGCTATGGCTTTTCTTCAGCATTTAACTTTTAAAGAGACAACTCTTTCTCCTGCAGTCACAAAATCACAAGATTCATCTATCTTTTTTTTTAAGTGGGCTCTTCAGCGCAGCCACAATACTCAGTTTTTCCATGCTCAGGGTATCCAGCTTGTAAAGGAGGCTTAGAGGGTCTGTGTTTAACTCCTGAAACCTTGCCAAGACGCTGGCCAGGAGCCAAGTGAGCCAAGTCATGTGCAGCTCTTCATTCAGCTGAGCCCAAAGCTCTGCTGCCATCTCTCTCTCTCTCTTTCTGCTCAAGCTTAAGATTTCATTAGGACGAGAGGAGCGGAGTAGCCAAAGGAGGTGCACCTGATACTTCTCTGTTTAAAAATTAACATCTGCACACAATTATGCTTCATGAATATCCCAAGTTTCTTACAGGCAACAGTCCAAGCATGAAAGATAAGCTACCACATCTTTGGATTTCTTCCATGCACTTCATCTTTAAGACTATAATAATAGCTTTTGGACAGAAAAAAAAGCTCCAGAACAATAGATTCCCGCACCTTTCATTTGATTTCCCAGCATTACAACCACATTTGTTACGTCCTGCCTTTGACTAAGTCTGAAATTACACCTTTGCTAAACGTAAGAGAGTCATAAAAAGAGGTGGTGTTTAATCTCAACAGGGGGTCGGACAAGATAATGTAGGGATAGCAGAGCCAGAGGGCCTGTATCCTATGGAGCAAGACATTAGTAAACCATCCGTCAGCCCCAGGCGGCCTCTGCTACTTAATATTTGAAAGCAAGGCCATGGCCTGATAACCCGGCAGTTTCTGGAGCAGAGAGGGAGGTGTGAACTAACTTGTGGAGCCATCCAAGGACTGGGTTTGTATGCAGGGGGACCAATGATCAGTCTTGATCACATAAATACTGCTAAAAACTCATAGCATTGCTATAACTGCAAGGTTATGTATGAAAAGCAAATATAAAGACAAGTTATCTGAGGGGAATTCATCCTCTGCATATAAGTTGGCCATTGGCCCTGCAAATATATATAAATATATAAAAGTTTGGAAACTTATTTCAGTCTATTTTTTCCCCCCTTTAATAATACCAACTGGTATTGTATCTTACATTGTTGGAAAGCCTGATTAGTAACCTTTACAACCAGCTGCAACTTGTATGGATTCCCCATTTGTGGCATGAGTAACACTGCTAAACGTGTGGGTACTGCCTAAAAATGTGTCAAAATCCACTCTTTCCCTGGAAGAAAGCCTACAGTTCTTCAGTGAAGAAGGAATGAGGAACTAGTCGTCTTGGGGTGTTGTCTTCCTGGGATGCCCACTTCATAGTCTGTCTTTTGCTCCACACCAGTCTCAAGGAACTTGAACATCCTAGGATCATTGTTGAAAAATGTTCCATTATCAACAATAAGTTTCCTATGTTACGGCTCTCCTACTGTGATGAAAAGAAAATGAAATATCAAAAGCATGCTAAAACTGAGGTGGCGTAATTTAAGGTTGATTTCATACCTAAAGTTCAGTGGACTCACTGGTGAAGTTGCAACATTATTTCATTTTTCACTTGGCTTGGTTTGCTTTCACGTTGAACTTTGTCAGGCGGACCAGGCCTGTCAAATGTTACATAATATAGCCTCCCGCCACCAATTAGGGCTGTAACTGCTGCCTTAGTTCCCGCAATCCGGATCGAAATACAAAACCAGCTTGGAGTTATACAAGTGTTAAGCTTGCTAGCTTGTTGTATGAAGTGGCTATTTTATTTTATGCAATGGCAGTAGCGCCCACCTATTACATTATTTGATTGGCCTGTAATGAATGTGATTGATGGGACAATCGTCCAATCACCTGCTGGAACTGCTTTTAAAGGAACTGCTTTTGAAGGTCCTGCTCTTCCCAAACACTTGCAATAGGCTTTTATGGGCTTGAATATGCTTTACCAACAGCAACAAAGCCAGCTTACCATCTGATTTACAGCCTTCCTGCTGCTAAAATGTAAGTCTGTCCAATATTTAACCTAGTCTAGATTCTTGCTTCTTCTCTTTCTATCCATCTCTGTTCCTTTGTCATGTGGACTTGTGCCTCCAAACCTTTATGCTTCTCATAAGAGAACTGCAGGACAAATCAAAGTTATACCATGCTGAAAACAAGTCAGCCGTCTCTTTGTGGAAAACACAATATATGCTAAATGCTGTTTTCCTGTTAGATGCCCCCATGCTATCACAAAGACTTTTGAACTGCTAAATAAATGTGGAAAAGTTAAATATCTTTGCCTTATGAGTAAAGACAAATTGGAAGCCTCCTTAATCAGATATAATCATGATTTTTTTTTTTTTTTGCAGTTTACCATATTTAAAACTCCTAAAATCCTTTAGCTGTGGGGAAACTGCAAGAAAAGGGCAGGACATCAGAGGAGCTACACCCTCCGCACATGCCAGCAGTGTTAAAAGAGGAAACAAAGACAATGATGACAGAATAATGCCGTGTTCAGAAGAAATTCAGAGCAGGAAGAAAATCTAAGTTTGCATCCATGAGACGGTTTAAGCACCCCCAAGTGTAAGGGATTTATGTTTTCTGTTTTGACCCCAGTGTCCTGTTGTTTCACTGGAATTTGTTGTTCTGAAAATGCAGGAAATAACTCTTCCCATGGTATTGTGCAGACAGAATATGTTCAATGCAATCAAAAAGTTTCCTGCTTTTCTGAATCCATGGTATAAATAGCGACTAGAACAATTCAAGGATTGTAAATTGCAAAACAGAGACTTATGAGGGGATGCAAACCCATCTAAGAGGGGAAATGCTGCTGTAGGTAAGCAAGCCTTCGAACTGTTTACAGCTTCTGCAGTGTAAATAAAAGCTCAATCCACCCTGGACGCAGACATGAGAGGACATTAGCAGATTAAGCGCTTCTACTGTACATTCCTCGTTTCGGTCTGAGGTCCAATGCTCCATCTGGGTGTGGGTTTGCAACAAGCCACATGGACGGACTCAACCTCTCTTTGGGTCACCGTCACCACAACACAATTGCTGGGTGTGACGATGTTCTAACTCCCAAGGGGCAGGAGCAGCTATTTTGGCGAGTCGTCCCTGAATATACTGTTTTGGAGTTGATTTTCAAGCAGCATAAAGTAACATCACTGTGGTAAAACTTGAGCATTTACGTGGGGTAAAATCTTTGTTTGGTTATTGGTTTTACAGTCTCCTGTGCACCCGAGAATAGGCCTCCTGCATGCCCTGATGATGCATGAACTGTTTAGTTAAGGGTTCCAGCCTTGGGGGTTTGGTGTCCCATTGTTATTGCACTGGTTAGATATTATCATTATAGTTTTTCTACTGAAAACCCACAAATTTCTGTGGGACTGACTGTGCTAGAAACCCAAAAATTGGCAGTGTAAGTTTTAATCCCCTGCAATTCCTGCCCAGAGAATGATAATCAAGCCAGCCGGATGATAAAGCTGTGATAAAGAAAGAAAAAAAATCAAATTTACTACCTTAAAAATTAATTCACAAGTCCTGCTCAATGTGCTGGAGCCCCTTGAGTCTTGACTCCCCTTGACTTTCCTCATGTTTTCCCATTAATTCTACTTTTTCTGTATCACCTCTGGGAAGTTTCCAAGTAAGCTAAGCTAAGATACACACCCCACTGAAAGGTAACCCCAACATTTGACCTGGTTGGCTCTTGAGATGCAGCTTGATCCGCCTGATTCAGTGTCTGTAATCAGGCACATCCATTTGCCAAGCTCCAGTCTACGAAGATTGTGCTCGGCTCAGAGTGACACGGCCCAAACAGAGTCTTCTAGAGCAGGAAGAGGTGGAAGCTATGAGCGAGGCAACAGCAAGGAGTGACCACTCATGTAGAGATTAGCATAGATGCTAACAGCTTCAGTAGCAGATTTATCAGATCTGGAGTGCATTTTGATATTTTCACTCCACTTCTGACATGTTTTTCGAGAGATTTCCTATGAAGTAGCATATATTTTGTACTTTACACTGCAGCAGTAGTGCCTACTGTATTATCTGATTGGCTCCTGATGAATGTGATGGACAGAATGATAATCCAATCTTATCATCATACCTGCTGGATATGCTTTTGAAAGGTTCTGCCCATTCACTAACAGTTTCTTTGGACATTTCCCAGATGGACTGGTGAAATATACTGAATGGTCCATTCTCCACTTTATCTCTTCTCATTTTACTGTTCTCTCAGACTAATAAAGGTGTAAAAGTCCCCAGAACATCTTCAAAAAAGAACTAATTAGGATTGTTGTACTCCATCTGATATGTCAGGTTAGGGCTTAGCAGGAATATAAGCCTAACTCAATGACAGTTTTTCTAGTCATAATTATGTTTGATACAAATTTTTAAGCCAAGACCTTAGTAAGCCTATCACAGCATTTGAATTCATATCTATGGGGCAAACAAACATCATAAATGCATTTCCTTAAATTGGTGTGCATGCTTTCAGGGCAAGTAATTACCAAAATGCAAAGTGGCTTCTTTCCAACGTTTCATTCTCCACTTTATCCCTTTTCAGTGTCACTGTTCTCTCAGACAATAAAAGGTGTAAAAGCCCCAAGAAAATCTTTATAAAGAAATTAATTTCAATTGTTGCCACTCTTTCTTTGACAGGACCCAGTCTTGTGAAAGTTACATGGCAACTCAGTGAATTTTTCAATATTTGGACTGCTGCTGACTCAAAGGGCTGATCCCATAAAATGTTGCTTCGGGCTATATTTTGTAGGTCAACAATAGTCCTAATTTTGCTCAAAACTAAGATTAATCCAGCAAGTGTCTAAAAAAGCCTTTTTTAACTTACCAAACATGACAGGGAACAAAAGCATTCATGTGTCTCTCATTCTTAGAAACACCAAAGTTTCAGAGAAGACTCCAATGTTCATCAAATTCTGAGAAGACCTTTTTTTCAGATTGAGGGTGGAAATAAAAAAAACCAAAATCCTTATGCACACAAAGAGATGATTCTGCTCTGTTCTGGCACCGTGCTAACATGTAACCAGGTGTGTAAGGAGAGCTTACAGTGCACAGGTCAGGTGTCAACACATGTGACATCATTTTCCAGCATGTGGCCATCGCTGCCCTGTTTTTTGAATCCCACGCTCCAGGCTTAGAATGACTACGGCCAGTGCTGATTTCTTTCGCAGCTGTCGCCACCAGCAGGCTAGGTGTCAGTGACCAATAAGCTGTACAAATACCACTGTAAAGTTTTATAGGGAGAAATCAGGCAAGTGTGCCAAAGAGATTTAATGTGCTTCCCTCTGTCTGTGATCATAATGGAGCTGCAAAATGCTTTAAGGAGACAGAACCACATCAATGGTATCAGTGTCATTCCTAAAAAGCCGTTTCTACATCACATTTCCGTGATTTGCACGCTTTTTAGCCGAAACCTCATGCAGGATCGCAACTAAGTGACCTTTCTAATAATTTTCCTTCCCTAGCACCTGCAACAGATCAGTTGCAGCATACTAAGCTTTCACTGCACTGTCTCAGATGTTCAAGGTGAGACGGATGGAAAGCCACATACAGTCTTTCCTTTCGCATGAAGCTGTCAAGCAGCTGGGCTGGCACACGTGACCGGAGCTATATCTAACGTGGCATGTCTGTTTGAGCACAAAACATTCAAAGAAGACTGAACATATAAGCTGGTTGTCATTAGCTTTAAAGTGCAGTCAAACAGACCATTATTTTACTTCGGCTTCTATGTTTTGGCCTGGATAGGGTTGGGAAATATAGACCAAAATCATGTGATAATAAGCAATACAAAACCTCTTATACAATATTATAGCTGAATATATCAAAGTATGTTGATGTTTAGTGACTCCCTGGCAATGATAAAAGCTTGATGTTGGGCTTCTAGTTTAACTGTTATCATCAAAACCTCTCCAACATTTCTCTATATAAATCAAGAAAAGAGTTCCATACTCCTAAAACTATGTACTCGATGATCCTCATAATTCGAAATCAACAGCAAAAAGCACTGTATAAATTGCAAAAAACACATAACCAACAATTTGAAAAGTAAGTGCAACTGGGAAGTAAAATGCAAACCTTCCTTTCTTGTCATCCACACCACTTTTTATTTACCATAAAGTAATTGAAAAATGCAGTCTGAAAAATATGACAGGGTTTCTCTGCAGATCCACAAATACTTTGTTACAAACTTTGTAGGAAACATTTCTTAAAGTTGGTGCAAGTGGCAAAGAGCAAGGTATCTTTGGTTTCAACCACTTTTCCATGTATTGCCGACATTTTTGCAAAATTTATTCGATGTGCAAGTTTGTAGAGGACAAATATGTTGGCAAATTTAAAAACATTGGTAAAATTGGAAAAAACCAAGAACATTTCTTTCCAGTTTGGTAATTTAAACAAGGCTATTGGGTTTTCCTGCAATGATTGGAAAAGTATGTGAAACTGGCAAAGAGCAAGAGAATTTCGTTAGAGATTGCCAACTCTCAATGTAAATGGATACAAAATGTGGCGATTGTAAAATACTTTGAAGCTAGCAATGAGCAAAGGAAAGGATCACAACTTCCACCCACTTGGCAAAAGACACCAGGTCAATCACCAAAAGAGTTTCCAATGTGTTGTTTAAGTGTTTGTCTGCAACTGCACAAATTAGTGTGATAAAAATATTGGTGTTTTTTAGAAAATTTGGCAAAACTGGCAATGAGCAGAGAAACTCCTTTAAAATTCAAACTACTTTTCCAAATGTTGCCAACATTTGAGCAATTCAGACAGCATGAATGAGCTCACCAGCAAATCTTTGGTGACAAAAATGTCAGATGTAGTTATAGGTCGGTGAAACTTGCAAGTAGACAGGGAACTTCTTGCTAGTTTCAACAAGTATTTAAAATGTTGCCAACAACAAATGCAAAAGAGTGTTTTGAACTATTTCTGTAATAGAACAAATGTGTTGGTCAAAAAAAAAAAAAACACACAGAAAAATTAGCAATATTTGCCAGAATAGGAGAAACTGGCGAGTAGTGAGGGAACTTATAGCAAGTTCAACCCACTTTCAAAATGTTTACAACACATTTTTGCACTTGAGGGAGCTGGTCTGCAACTTTGCGAAATTGTAAACAAATATATAAGCAAAACTTGAAAAAGTTTGAACTGGCAGGATGTGAGGCTAAAAGAATAAAGGCGGCCCACAGTTCTGCAATATTGATGGTGTTAGGGAGTTTCTCTGCAATTGCACCAAGTCAATGGCAATAGACATGTTAGCAATATTTGGGAAAATGGTTGGAATTGTGAAGGAATAATGTTTAGGACATCCATTTTTCTTGCTGTTATGAAAGATGGACAGACATCGTTATATTTTGACTAATAGTATAAATAATTCTTAAAAAGAATATAGCATGTTTTTTTCTACTAAGACTTCACATTTCTAATAAATCATTTAACTTTATGTTGAACACATTTTTACTGAGTGCAAGATCACACATATTTTTTAATCAGCACAAACTATATTGAAAAAACACATCCGTATGTCTTTTGGAAACACGTTGACATATTCAAAGAACTCTACCAATTGCCCATCCCTACTCCACACACATGGCCAGGAATACTATGCCCCTTATTAGCATAGCAACAGAAAACCTGGTGCCATTTACTGACATCCTTAATAGATTCATGTTGGCTCATTGCATGAGTGTGGATGCACAGTTATTTGAGCCACAGGGGTAATCTGAAGAGTTGGTGATTTTTCGCACGTCACATGTCTCTGTCATTGATGACAGTCATGAGTAAGTCAAGCAACTGCAGCCCCTCTGATGCTTAATGTTTGCCAGAGAGCTCCGCACATGTACCGTCACACTGTTGCATTTCTAAGCACCGTACAGAATCGCTTGTCATCACATACTTTTAGAGAGCTACTCAAGTTGGAGAGCCGCCATCTGCTGCTCTACAGCATCACTGACACAGCTGGTTATCGGGTCAAAGTAAGGCTGGAAAAATGTGGGATTTTGAACATACAGTGGTATATTTTTTTCACAGATCTAAGGCTAGACCGTATTATTTATATCATGGCACAAGGGGCCAGCACACCCAACAATGAGAAAGATTTTGTTTTAATCACCAAAACATGGAGGGAAACTCCAGTACATTATCTAAATTGAAAACTAATTTCTTGACAACATTTGGAGTCGTGGATAAAACTTGCCAACCTGGCATACTCGATAGAACATTCAATACACAGTACAGGGCAACAGCCATTAAAAAGTGTTTGGAGATGGCATAAAATTCCAAAAGCATATCTAGCAGGTGATTGGATGATCATTCCATCCATCAAATTCATTACAAGCCAATCAGATGCTGTAGTAAGCAGGTGCTACAGCCACAGTGAAAAGCACAAAACATATGCCACCTCATAGGACAAACTTTCACAAAAACATGTCAAAAGTGGAATGAAAATATCCTTTCTATTGAGAAATGTATTCAGTGTTATTTGTTTTTCACTTAATACAGAAATGTGAGCCAGATCTGACAAAAATGCCTCTTGAGCTGTTAGCATCTATGCTAATCTTTGTATAAGCAGTCACTTCCTGCTTTTGTCTCGCTTGTAGCTCCCACCTCTTCTTGCTTTAAAGGACTGTAAACTCTCCCAATGCCACTTTGGGCCACTCACAACCATTGCAGATTAAAGTTTCGCAAGATAGATCTACGTGGTAGCAGACATTTAATATAGGTGAATTTAACTGAACTCAACGGCAAGGTTAGAAGCTTGAAGGAGGTCCCTCAACCCTCCCCATTCCCTCCAGCTTTTCAACTGTTAACTAACATATTCATCACTTTTGAACCCAATTAATCCAACTTTTGGATTGGTTATCCAAAATAAAACCAGCACAGACAAACCTTGCACACTGAGTCTGATGCATTCATTTTTCTATCCACTGCAAAAAAGTGCAAACCATTTCACACCAGGTGGGCAATTTCATATATTCTTATGATATACAGTTATGTTCGTAATAATAGCAGTGTGTTTAAAAAGGTGAGTAAACCTCAAAATTCTTCAAATAAATTTTATTTTAATGCACACAAATGCATTTGGGACACTGCACATTCTATTTCAAAGCAAGAAAATTGGAAAAAGTAATTGAATTTGATAATATTTTACAGAAAGTCAAGAAATATAATGTTCCAAAAAAAAGTGTTGACATCTTTATTTACAAACTCAAAAATGTAGTTTATAAATTAAGAATTGCTTGATGATTCAACTTTCCTGAGAACCATAAACTAATATTTAGTTGCATAACCGCGGTTTCTGATAACTGCTTCACATCTGTGGTGCATGGAGCCTACCAACTTCTGGCAATGGTCAACAGGTATTGAAGCCCAGGACAATTGTACTACGTTCCACAATTTCTCTGCATTTCTTGGTTTTGCCTCATGAACAGCATTTTTTATGTCAGCCCACAAGTTTTCTATGGGATTAAGGTCTGGGGATTGTGCTGGCCACTCCATTAGTTGAATTTTGTTTGTCTGGAACCATGATTTTGCTCGCCTGCTGGTGTGTTTGGGGTCATTGTCTTGTTGAAACACCCATTGCAAGGGCATTTCCTCTTCAGCATACGGCAACATGACTTCTTCCAGTATTCTGATGTACTTGAACTGCTCCATGATCCCTGGTATGCCATAAATAGGACCAACACCATAGTACGAGAAACACCCCCATATCATGATGCTTGCACCACCATGCTTCACTGTCTTCACTGTGTGCTGTGGCTTGAATTCAGTGTTTTCAGGTCGTCGGACAAACAGTCTGTGGCCCCTAGACCCAAAAAGAACAATCTTACTCTCATCAGTCCACAAAATATTACGCCATTTCTTTTTAGGCCAGTCAGTGTGTTCTTTGGCAAATTATAACTGCTTCAGCACATGTCGTTTTTTTAACAATGGGACTTTGCGGGGGCTTCTTGCTGGTAGCTTGGCTTCACATAGACGTGGTCTGATTGTTACAGTACTCACAGGCAACCTTAGATCTTCTCTGATCCTCCTGGAGCTGATCATTGGCTGAGCCTTTGCCATTTTGGTTATTCTCTGACCCATTCGAATAGTCATTTTTCTTTGTCTTCCTCGCCTTTCTGGTTTTGGCTGCCACTTTAAAGCATTTGATATCATTTTAGCTGAACAGCCTATCATTTTCTGAACTTCTTTATAGGTTTTCCCCTCTTTTATTAACTTCTTAATCAAAGAACGATCTTCTTCTGAACAATGTCTTGAACGACCCATTTTACTCTGTTTTTCAAGGACAAATGCACAGCCAGCATATGCAGCATCAGTTGCCTTTATCGTTAAATAAGGGCCACCTGTTTAACACCTATTTTTTCACACAATCAATTACCTCACTAATTGAACTCAGCACTGCTATTTTTTTGAACACGCCCCTTTCAGTTAATGATTCAGTTTCACAGAATCAGCAGCATGCACGTCATGCCTGTAGGGTCTGTTGGTTTACTATACCTTTACTAAACCTTCTAGAAACTTACTTGTAGTGTAGAAGTTGAAATTCTAACAAAAACAGTGATTTATCTCGCTAGTGATGTGGGACTGCTATTATTTTGAACACAACTGTATATTTCATGTGCATAAGGGCAACATCTCATAAAAAGTGTTTCGGGTGGCAGAACTTCTAGAAAAAAATTGTAGGTTATTGACCAAATGTTTGCTGGTTACAGTCCTTATGAGCCGGTCAGCGGCATGCAGTCGCTTTTTGTTTCCCAATAACTTAAACCCCCTTTTTTATATTGACCTTCATCCTTACAAGTACCCTGGTGAGCTCAGTTCTCAGGAAATAACCATTTCAGCTTGCAAGATGAATCTGCCTGATGATGGATATAGAATTTGGCAAATCCAGCTGCTTTGCAGGGTTGAAAATTTGCAGGATAATAAAAAATGTACGGATCCGTCAAGCAGCAAAGATCATTTCAAGTTTCACTCATTCCTTAACAAAAATAAAAAATAAAATGTCTCATCGTTCCACTTTTTACTGAGACACATACACTTATCAGACTTTCAAGTCACACTATTGTGCCGTTAATTGGTGGTTTCCATTTATCTCACAACTTGGATGTAAGAATTGGGAATTATGTAAAATCCCACTTAAACATGTTCCAGTTATGAGCAGGCAAAGTTGAGGTATCTGATCACTGACATCCCAGTTGGAAATTAAGGGGCATCACCAGTGATCTATCGACTTTGCAACTCATACAATCTGACTTTCAAGATCAACTGTAATTAACCATAAATTCAGCCTGCACACTTTAAGTGGCTGTGAGTACAAATTTTGGTCCTGTAAATTATGTTTCATGGTTGACCTTTAGAGAATGAGTGATGCATGGTGTTTACAATGAGGTTTCAGTGTTAGTGAGGGAGCATGGGACAGGGAGTTATAGCTGCTGCTCAAAGTTATCAAGAATTCCTCTGTGAGAAACACAGAAAAATCACATTGTTATAGAAAAATTATAAATGGATGAAATCTTGAGCCAATTTTTGGACAAATGAACCAGATGTTAAATGAGAAGGTCCTCTAAAGAACATTAAGGTACATGTCATGCACTGTGATACAGCTAAAACTATTGAGATATGATTTATGGTCTACATCCCCCAGCCCTAAAGAAGGGTATTCTGGGTTTTGGAACGACTCCCCAATCATCATTTGTTTCTTGGCAAAGAGCAATCTGTTAAGACATAAGGCCCTTTCAGGAGCCTGAAGGACGAGGGGCCTGCTGCCATGAAGTCATATCTTTTGGCAAGCTTTCCAGGCTCTGATTCACTTACAGAGAGGGGGGGGTAACATAGTCTGAGGGCTCCCAAAGGAACAAACCACCTCCTGTGGCTTACAAGTCAAGCACGCACTTAGTCTGGGAAATAAATCAAGTTTTTTTTTTTTATGATGTATCGATGTATTTCAAATAGATTTAGTTAGACAGTTGTGCTAGGACTGATGTAATTCACGATGATGTTTGGATAAAACAGTAATGTGGTTACTGACCACAAGATAATCTATTTGAAATGCTGAGTCCATCTGGAGAGATGTTGATTTATTACTTTTCTTATTAAAGGGGCATTTACAATACATCAGTAAAACAAGTGATATTTTTGATTGGCAACAGAAAATTGAGTCCTAATCAATCAATTCAATGGCAACTGGTGAACTTTCTAAAAGCCTCTTCCATCTACTTTTCCTAATGTTGCCAACATAATTCTTGCCAACATTTCTCCCTCAGGCATACTGTATAAATTGCACAAATACACTGACAACATTTGGAAAGCTCGCCAGTTACACCCACTTTGCATAGAATTGGCGAAAACTTCCCTTGACCCTTGCATGTTCAACCCAGTTATCAAAATGTTTCAAAGTCACTGTTGCACACTGTCGAGACAGCACAAATATAGGCAGCATTCACGCTTTAACCCTCACTTATTGCCAGTTCCACCATCTTTTCCAAATGTTGGCAACATATTTGCACAATTTTAGACACTGCTCCAAATCTTTTATTCAAATATGTTAGGATATCATTTGAGTTCCTGTTTTTCTGTTCTTTTTGATACCTCAGTCATCAAATGTCATTAAAAGTCATTAAATCTTGCCATGTCTCACACTCATATATTCGATTTTGATGACAGCTAGAGTATGTTCAAAAACCTGCCAGTTTCCACATAACGAGCACCCCTGATCCACCTCCATTCTCACCCTATTCTCAGCCCTTTCTAATGATTGTTATACTCACTAAGTTCACAACATTCAGCACAATTGTCAATGGCTCTGCATCCTTTCTACAATAGATCCTGCACTAGGTTTGCCACCCTGGACTTGAATTACAGATGAAGCAATGGCAGGACATCACAGTGGTAGGTCTTTATGAGGGAGGGGCAGGGGAATCAGTCTTTCGACACCCTTGGTTTAGACAGGAAGCAATATTAGTTAATGAAAAATAATAAATTGCTCAAAGTTAAGTGTTTAGGACTTATATTTCAGTTGATGTGGTATTAACAGGGTATTCATGTTTTATTTTTTTCAAGTATCTAGTATTGTGGCGATGATTTCACATTTGCATCAGTAAAAACACATTTGATTGAGTATCGCCATTCGGCAAATTAAATAACAAGATATGATTTCTACAACGTATTGCCCAGCCCTACAGGCATCACAGCTCAAGAGTAAAATTAATGCACCGCTGGGACAAAGATGCAGACTTATGATGGCCAGGAACATGAGCAGTAAAGGGAGGGGAGGGGTGGGGTGGGATCCCCCATTGTTTGGCCACCCCAGTCAATATTTAGTAGGGCTGCAGCTCCCATGGCCTCCGAGTGTTGCAGACACTCGAGCTCCTCCTCCTCCTGTGTGTTTGCCTTGCTCAGCTGGTAGAGCACACAGACAGCTGCAACCCCACACCGCAGGAAACCAGAAGCTCACCTCACCCGTCCACAGAGTTGTTTGACAGAAGGCCCTTCACTTCGGGAGGGGGGGAGGGCAGGGTGGGAGAAAGAGAGAGAGAGCAAGAGGGAGAGAGAGCCGGGGGCATTCTGCTGAATCACTGCCTTGTGACTGAGCACCCATGCAATGAATGCAGCGCCAGAGGCAGGAAAAGATGCTCTGATTACCTCTGTGGGCCAACAAAGAAGTCTGGTTCTGTGTGTATATGTGTGTGCATGAAGCCCCAAGTGAGACAAAACTGCTCCAGGTGTCATCACTCACTACAATCAAGCACACACACACAGAATAGGGATGTACTATTTAAGGAAAAGTACTTGTTGAAAGTTGCTGACAATTATGCAAAGAAAACTTTAAGATTCTAAGATGTTGTTTGTTAGCTCAATGCTAACTCATGATCGAAATCTCCATTAGTGGGCTTACAGATTTAGCACTGCTTTATGTTAGTTTAAAATGACAAAGATTCAGTCTTTTTACTGGGACAGGACCAAGATAGGAAGATCATTCTGGCCCCTGTCTTGCCTCAACAACTACCCATGGATTCAACAAGGGGCTGCAAACATTCCCCAGAGATTTTGGTCCTAACAGTAAAACACAGTTGCAGCGAACTTGACGGCTGCACATCCATGACTGGACCTCCCATTCCTAAAGAAGCTCTATTGGACTGAGATTTGATTACTGTAGGGGCCACCGGAGCACAGCAAACTCCTGGTCATGTTGAAGTAACTAATTTGAGATTATTGGAGCTTTGGGGCATGGAGCGTTATCCCGCTGGAATAGCTATCAGGAGATGGGTGTACTGTGGATTAGGGATGTCCCAATAAGCTTTTTTGGCCCCTGATTGTAATCCAATTTTTAAATAATGAGTATCTGCCAATTATGTATCCTGATCCAATATTTACATTCACCTTGACAAGTTTGTTGTTTATCCAAATTGGGCAAACAAAGAAGATGCCCTTGTTTAATTACTTTTAACAAAGTCTGACTAGCATCATTGTAAGCTCATAAATACAAAAAATATGTAAATACTCAGTGTGGCCATTGGACTTCTATTGCTCTGTTAATTAAAGTAATTGTGCACCGCTAACATGCTAGCCACAGGGCTGGTGATACTTAGTCACTCTGTGATTTGCGGCCTGCCATGAAGTTTGCTCTACTTGCAGAAACTGATATAAACAGTCTGGTTAAATGACAAGTTTATATACAGATTCCCAATCAATTAAAAATGCTCACATCAGCCCCAATCCAATTCTTTTACAGATAAAGAATCAGGCCATATTTAATGGACAAGGTCAGCAACAATACTCAGGTAGGCTGTGGCATTTGAACAATGCTCAGCTCAACATTCCTCACACCATTTCACCACCACCAGCCTGAACCATTGGTATAGGTGATATGGATCCTTTCAAGTTCTAACCCTACCACCTGAATCTAGTCCGATCAGACCAGGCAACAGGATATCCAATCTTTTATCGTCAAATTTAAAGTACATGCAATTTGTTTCTTCAGTTTCCTGTTCTTAGCTGACTGGGGTGGCACTTGGTATGGTATTTGCACTGCTGTAGTCCATTGTCTTCTAGATTCAACATGTGATGCTTTCAGAACCGGTCTTCTGCTTACTTTGGTTGTAACAAGTGGTAATTTTGAGCTATTGCTGCCTTTCTATCATTTATGGTTGCAAGAATGGTTGTATGTTAATATCCCAGTAGGTCAAACATTTCATTAAAAGTCACTTAAATCACTTCTCTTCCCTGTTCTGATGCTCACTTTGAACTTCAGCAGGTCAACATAACCATGTCTACATGCCTCAATGCATTGAGTTACCGTCATGTGATTGGCTGATTAGCTATTTGCATTAGCAAGCAGTTGAATGGGTGTACCTAGAAAGTGGTGAATGTATGCCAATGTGTAGCGAAAACAGCGTGATATCTGTAACCTATAACTGTGAACAGAGGGCTCACATTAGAGACTGTAATAATAATTGACAAAATCTGCGGTAGTCCATGAGTTAGCAAATACGTGGTGTATTCATGTCCCCTTTAGGATCAGTTGATCTTTCAGCACTCAGATGTCTCTTCATTGGAAAAAAAATGGCTAATTAATTTGTACTGGTTTCTGTTTGCTAACAACACATCAGTACTTGTTCTTTTCATTCTTTTCATACAACTAATTCCCAAAAGACTTTTTCACTAAATAGTGTATCACATCTTTCTTGAGCCTGCTTTAGCCAAAATAACGGAGAAAAGCTGTAAAAGAGGTGCTGCTTGCCGCTTAGCTGGCTATTTTGCCTAGAATGGTTTTAAAATATACATCTGAACAAATGATCAGAGCAGCTTGTCTGACAAAAACAAGCCCGTGTAAAACTGATATTAATGAAAATTATGTATGGATTGACATTTACATACAAGGCGAGGAAGTGAGTTTTGATTGGTTGACGTCTTTAGAGAAGTATTGCTAATGCACCATGAGGATTTGACTACTAATACTTACATTATTGATTTTGTTGTAAGGCCACAACTGGAGAATGACCGCCTTAAAATCGCAAAAATCAGGTCATAACCCCGACCTTGCAGTTACCAAGCATGATCACAGGGGGGCGCCCTGACTCAAGCAAGACTTAAAAAACTTTTACAACAACTTTTGAAAATTTTCAGCAACTTTAAAATGCTAGGGAAAATGGTTTGAAGTAAGGCTAGCACATGTTGTGTCGTTGTTTACTATTTTCGCCATCTTTCCTTCACAATGGTTAACGAGTACACTGCAAATTGAGAAGAGTTTAAATTTTGGTGTTTCAACAAGGACAGAGTTAATTTTACTCTCAGAGTAATCAAATCCCTGAAAATTTACTCTCAGTTGAAGACAAGTTTCATCACTATAAACTCTGAATCTGTAAGTGACACTTATAGAGTCAACCATCCCACTTGTCCGCCATTTTTGGTCAAGTACCAACTGATGCAGCAAGCCCACATCATGAAAACTGCAAATGTTATTTCTTAAACATATGTGCTTTAACCAAACATGTTATCTTTATTTCAGCTAATTTTAGTCATTAATACAAGTTAAATAAATACAGCAGTGTTTACACTTTTGCAGTGCTAATAGTGAGTTGATGCTTAAGCAGTTAAAGTAAATCCGAAGGAGTGCATTCCCAAAACTACATAGAAGTGTTGAATAACAGTCACACTGTTGAGTGTTAGAAAGTTCTTAATTTTAACCTCACAAAGGTGAGAGTTAAAGCACTAACTTTCCAAAAAGAGTGAAGGCAACACTTTTTGGTGTGGAGCCATATAGACATAGACATGAATATAGCTACTGGCAGCAGTGTTATTTTATTAAAAAGTGGCACTAGTGAACCAAAAAAGATGATTCAGTAAGGATAATAGACGCATAAAGGCTTTTATTCTTTTAAGCATAAATAATTGTTTGAATATTCAAAAGCCATTGCCCATCCCTAACCCAGACAGCTACAGCGCCCCGCCCAAGCACACTCATATGCTTGCACTCAAACCCTACCTTTACTTTTGTTCACTTCTCTTTGCAGGACACAGAGCATGCTGGGTATTTTTAGCACAAAAACACTCAAAGGAACCACATCGTGCTGTAATATCATTAAAAGCAGAGGTGAGGGCTGCTCACTGTGTTCTAATGACTCTGTCAACAGCCCAAATGAGCCCAGTGGTAGCCCTGCTTTATAGAACGAGGCTCCAAGCCAAAACCTCTGTGGTTCCCACCTACTTATCTAGTTGTTGACAAGCTGCTAAAACTCCTGAGTGACAGCGAACTGCTCTCTGCAACACTAAGAAATGTCTTAAATCATTCAGAGCTGCTGGCTGGCTGCGCTCTCTGTCTGCCCGTCTCTCCGTGTGTCTTCTCTTTCTCTCTTTACTCAGCGCGTCTCTCTCTCTCTCTCACGCACAGGCTGCAGATTTAGTGGTAATCCGACTCTGAACGCAGAGCTAGGGTGAGCCTGCAGACCTAAATCTGTCTCAATTCTCATCTAACGGGGCCCAAAGTTTGCAAAGTGGCACCTTTTCCCCCTGTCATTCCTGGATAGATTTGATTTTAGAAAGCAGAGAGGAGAAAAAGCTCCTGCTCTCTGGCACAAGGGCGGAAAAAGGCTCGGTTTGATAGACACTTGTTACAGGAGTGGATATTAAAGGCAGTAATTTGCAGAATAAGCTCCACTTAAAAGGAGCTACCACATTTTCCCTCCATTATATATATATTTATAAACCAAAGTTTGGGGTCTTTTTCAGCCTCGAGATAAGACCACAGGGACTGAAACCACTTAAGAGAACTGCATTTAATAATTGGCTCCACCTTCAAAATGTAAACACTCACATATGCACGTTTTGGATCATTTTCAGCTCCTCTTGGCTCGGCTAGGACAGCACTTTGACAGCCCCGCACCAGACGCTCAAACCAGCCGGGACATGGCATGTGCATTTGCAGAGAGAGCGTCGAGCCAACCCGCAACAGCTTAACCGGGACCAAGGCGCACAACCACAAGCTCATTCACCTTGTGTTATTGCATTATGATGCAGCACAGCACAACAGTGGGACTACAGCTGTGGATGCTGAGTGAGACATGATCAAGGTGCGCGTCTCGGTCCCGTGATAAGGACCTGAGAGGAGGAGAATAAGCTCCTGCAGCCAGTTTAATCATGGCAGTGGATAAAAGTTAATGAGATGGCACCTCATACCATCTGTCAAAGAAACAGTCTGACAGAAAGCAGTGGTGATGGATCTTGCAGGAGTGTGAGAAGAGGGAACCCACGGGGGGTCCATGGGAGGGGGCAAAATAGAGGGGATTGACCAACAATATCACACATATAGGAGCCAGTTTCTGAGGATGGGATAAATTAACACTGCAGAGAGCAAAACCAGAACACAGAAGCACATCTCAACATGGGACAATCTGAGTGTTAAGCTCTTTGGCTTCAACATGTGACATATAGGCAGTTTTACCATTACGTGATAACAGGTGAACATCTAGTGGAAGGTATACATATTAAAAAAACGTACATTTAGATGATTAAGACATGAATATAAGATTCACTACACAGTGCTTGAATTGAACAAATAGGTTGGCAATAGTTGGCCTCACTAGTTTAACTTACTAGTCCAACGATTGACTGTTTAAGAGGTATTGCTTGGAGATTTTAGTCATTTTAAATCATGAAATGTCAATCCTAAGTAGTTTGCTTAAATGTTGCCCACATTTTTGTACAATTTAGATTATATGCTCTTTCTGCTTAGCGAAAATATTAAAGACAAAGTCCTGAATGCTACTTTATAGTTCAAAATGCTGGCAACATTTGGGAATATGTTGGAAAAAGTATGAAAAAGCAGTTCTACATACTCCATCAAATGTTGCCAACATTTTTGTGCAGTATCTCCACTAACTGACACAAACATTTTCACAAAATGCATTTGCTAAATATTAAATGTTGCCAACATTACTGTGTAGTTTGATGACTTGCATGGAAATTTAATTCACATAAACAGGTTGGCAATATTCGAGAAAGTATTGGATAGATTTTAACCAAAAGAGAGAGTGAGTCTAATTGCACAAATACAATAACAATGCTGGATTTCACTTGCAATTTGTTGTAAATTTGTGCTCATGGACTGATCATTTTCTGAATTACTTGGCTTTTTTCACCAAACTATCTTACTTTGCACCAATGTTGCTTATCTATTTGGGCAGTTTAGGCAGCACTTGCTATCTTTTGGCTGAAAATATTCCTGCATACTGTCTAAATTGCACTAATATGTTGGCAACATATGAAAAGTTAGGTAGGTCTGTTTGCTAAATGCGCAATTTATGCTGTTTCTCTTCTGACTTCATGAGTGAATATCGTATTCTTACAAAAACATCCAAAATTTGCTGGAAACTTCCTGATTGGCATTTTCTTGCAATCACAACTACTTTTTAAGTAAATAAATCATGGTGATATCCAATAATTGGTTGGCAATTGAAAAAATGTATGTAGTTGGCTTTTCTCACTTTGAATTTGCAGGGTTTTTTTTTTTTTGTTGTTGTTGTTTTTTTTTACCATGCCAAACAAATTAATCCTCAAGAACAGGATTGGCATTTCTGTAAAAACATTGGTGAAAGTGTGCCAGGCTTTTCTCATCACAGTTGCCAAAAAAACAACACCATGTCAATACTTATCAAAGCAAAGTTATCAAAAGCAACATTTTGTAAAGTGTTTAAAAAAAAAGCATAGAAAATGGCATGGCATTTAGTTTAGTAAATCTCATATAATAATGAAAAATTATCACAAATTTGCTAGAATTTTCCTGATGGTGTCTAAAATGAAAAATCAACTAAGTTCTGATCATTGGAAACTAATTTTTGCAATTTAGACAGTGCTCTCCCTCTTTTGGTCAAACTTTTGATTTGAGATCATTACCTCTCTGTCCTTCAAAGAGCCTAAAAATGAATATATATATATTTTTTTTTAGCTAAATGGGGAAGGGGACCCTTAAAAACTCTTTGCCCGTGGCCTCAAAGTTACTTAAAACTGCCCCTGGTGTAAAAAAAAGCAAATGATAGTGGACTCAAGAGCTAATAACTCCCAGCAGATCCTTCTAAATTGAACCAAACTAAACATGACCAGATCAGAGGAAAAGAGGAGACCCCCACGTCCCATGCCTCTGATGAATGCACCCTCACACAGTTTTTACAATTTGGTTTTACGCATGCAAGCAGGAGTCACTCACACCGATGCTCGCCTTACCTATGGGCGGGTGGGCAGGTTTGTATCCTTTCTCGTTGGTGCACACTCCTCTGCCGTGGAGAAGGGCATGCAGAGGTTTCTCCTCCCCGCTCCTTGGCAGACAACGCAGGCCCTGGACGCACGTCCCGGTGTACACGCCGCACGCCTGCCCCTCAGACAGCGCGCATGTGAGGCAGCAGCCGCAGCCCGGCTCCTTCACCAGCTGGCAGCCTACCGGGACCGGAGGGCACATGGACAGCGCCTTCTGGTCACAAGGCTCGCACGGCACGTATGAGCCCAAACATCCGGACAGCCCCAAGATAAATGTCACCAAGAGGCAGAAACTCAGAAACATTGTTGGTGTTCTCTTCAGTTCATAAAACCTCAAATGCGAAGAAGAAGGGGGGTGAAAAGTAGACTGGTCTAATGAGCACAATGCCTCAGTCAGATAATCCGATTTTTAAAGCTAAAGCCAAGAGTCTTTATCCAAGAGTGTTGCTATCTATTTAAAAAACATTAATTACAGGCTTTGCGCAGTGCACCGCGCAAAAACGCTTCAATTTAAAATATATGCGCAATTTTCCCCGAGGTGCTGTCTTCAAGGCGCAAGGCAAGTCTTTGCACAAACTTCTCTCCCCTTCAGTTTGCACTCCCAATACTTTCTCCAGCAGAAGTTTCCTGAGCAGACTGATCAACTTGAGAGCTGCCTTGCCTTTTTAAAACACAGCCGAGCCCAAACCCCTGACTATGAATACGCTAAACACCAAGGGAAGGGAGGCGCACTTGTTCCACGGCTTGGCATGTGGCCAAACAGTTTTTTTTTTCTTCTCAGCAGCAGCAGGAGGATCGCTCTTTCACCCTGAAGGCTGAACTGATGCCGAGGTGCAGGAGAGCAACGCAGCCCTCATCAAAACATTTCAGCAAAGAGAGAGAGAAAGAAAAAAGAGAAAAGCTGCAGGCTGTCACTGTCTGTCTGCACATCTGTAGCTTCAAATTCTCCCCCCAAAAAAGAGCTTTAAAGTGCCCCAAACTGCGAGGAAAAAGAGCCTTCACAACAAGGCAGCAGTAAAATTTCACTCGTGTGTCAAGCTGTTTTTACAGTGTGTTAGAGAATTCTCCAAGAGATCCATAAACAAACTGTCCAGGGCTAGAAAACCTCTTTACAAATCTAAAATGGCACTTTAATGGGACAAAGAAATGATGAAAACACTCTGATTCACTGGATCATTGTGAGACAGAAGAAACAGAAAATCGGCAAAGTTACCAGGTAATAAATGAGCTAAAAATGACACATTAACCAGAGATCGCATGAAAAAATGACTGCTAGTTATTCAGGCAAGTTTTCTCCTAAAAACAGTTTGTAAATGTTATTTCAGTCGATCATTTCTCCCCTTTAATTACACCATGTGCAAGTGTTTTTCCATGTCATTGGAAAGCCTGATTAGTCGCCTTTACAACAAAGTAGAACTTTTGAGAATAGTGCATTCATTAAATAGGCAACACAGACAAACGTGTGGCTACCCCCCTCCCCTCTAAAATACAAAACAAAACAAAAAATACTAAAATCCCCATTCTGGTATGCAGAGTGGCAACATTATTTGGTGTCAGCCCTGGTACCAGTTCCAAACTTGGGACCAAGTGAGACTGGTAAAGTCAAAGACAGACCACAAAGTACAGGACAAAAACACCCCAATAAGACCGGTTCTTCACCCTTGCTTCACTGGGGAACTGTAAGCTTTATTCCAGGTTAAGAGGGGATTTTGGCAATTTTTTTAGGGGTGCTACCCACACATTTAGCAGTCTTGCTTATTCTACGAATGCAGAATCCTTACAAGTTGTACCTCACTGTGAAGGTGACTAATCAGGCTTTCCACAGACATATAATACAATACCAATTGGTGTTATTAAAGGGGAGAAATAATTGACTGAAATAACATTTCCGAACTTTTTTTCAGGAGTATAGTTAAACAGAGAAATTACCCTGAAGTGCTTGTTAGTAAAAAATACAAATGAATAAATAACTGTGGGTTAATCATGAAAATGAGGGGTCTGGTATTTACCAGGGAATGAATGAGCAACTTATTGCTGGTTAACCTACATCAAATTTGCTGCCAGATTTCTGAGCTGGTAGTTCACCACAAAGCAATGTATCTCTTTGTGCTTGCTGACCAAACAAGCAACGAGTAACTAGTAGATAAATAACTAAAGAAAAAAGTAATAGTTTAATCACACATTAACTTACAACTAGTCTACCTGTGAATACACTAGTAGCGTAACGCTAGTCAGCCAAGGTACAAATGAATAATTCTTTTGCAAGTTAACTTGCACCAAAGTCTCAGGCTTATGAGGTAATGACTAACTACGTGTCTGTCAAAGAAGGGAACTGATGAGTGTAACAGCTAGTTAACCTACTACTATGTGGGGTGCTCATAAGCTAAAGAATGAAACTTTAACACCACTTAACCATTCAGCAACTACCTAATTTACAGCTAACTTATAAATAAATGCCTAACTAACAGCAAGTTAATCTGCACAAAATTCATAAAATTAATGGGCAATCAATTTAACTAATGCAAGATAACCCACAGTGAAGATGGACTAGTCATCTAGTAATGAAAGAGTGTTCCAGTAGTCAAAGGAGTTACCAAGTAATTACTAACCTGCTCCGTTGTTGTTTTTCGAAGTTGTAGGTAACAAATCTGTAACTTGCCTGTACTTAACCAGGGTGTTCCCAGCTGGTTAATCAGGGAGTGCTCTTAGTTTATCTTACACAAGCTAGCAATAGGTACTGGTTGATTGTTAAGTAACTTGCGGCAGGCTAACCTTCATCTAACCTTAGCTTAATTACTTTGTTTTAAATGCGTAATTTACTAAAAATAACTGCTATTTTCCAAATTTGTGTAGTTATTAGGTAAGATTCAATAGATAACTTATTCTCTACTCGGAAACAAATTACTATCTTTCTGCTAGTTAACATGAGAGATAGTGAGCGACGCAACCTCTGCCTAGTTAGCATAGTCACTGGGTAATGACTGATTAACTAAGAGCAGGTTAAACCAAACTGGTATGTTTACTGAGTAAAAAAAGGGATAAATTCACCTTTACCAAACCAGGAAATCAATAAGACATTTTATGCTAGTTAACCAGGAACATAGTAGCTAGCAGCCTAGTTGTCTTTGCCAAATTTGCTAAGCTACTAGTAAGCTATTAGTTACAAGCAATGGTTTAACCCTTACCAAAAATCAGTAAAGTTACTTAATAATGAAAAAATAAGTTATTGCTAGTTTACTACATAGCAAATGAGTTCCTGTTAGAACTCAACCAAAACAACACAGTTCTTAGCTCACAAATTAACTTAAGGCTAAACCACTACTTAAACTACATCATTGATTATGAGAAAGAAATTAATGATTAATTAATAATTATTGATTGTTGGTTAAACAGGAAACGTACTGTTAACTTACTGCTAGTGAACAAATGGAGGAGTTACTATATAATTCCTAGCCAACCTTGGCCATAATTTCTTAGTCAGTAATAATGATTATGTGTACTAGCACACATCAGAGTCGGCAAAGCTACTTGGTTATGAATGAGTAAGTTGCTGCTCGCTTACTAAGGTACAAATTAATAACTTAGTGTTAAATAATTGGCCTACAAATGGCACAATTACCAAGTAGCAGTTTACTTAGAAACTGCTAGTCAACCAAGGGAAAGACACCTGGCCTACTGCCAGTTACAATAACTTAAAATTAGCATAGCTACCTGGTAACAAATGAGTTACTAACTGCTATATAATATATAATATAACTAATGTGTAGCTTGTCATAATGATGCTACACTGAACACTAGGGGACACAAAAATAGTGGTTGATGAATAGATCATCATTAATTTATTATTTAGTTTTAAGTGACTAACTAGTATCATGATCAAATAGAAGTTTACTAGATATAATTAAAAAAAGAGACATTATAGAGATATACAGTATATCCCCTGAAATGCTAACTAATGGTTAACTGGCATTGATTCCACATTTGGTCCTTGGTGAACTTGCCTAACTCAGTCACGTGGCCATATTTGTTTACCTTGTTACCGAATTCAAAAACAAAAATGGGAAAATTTCAGCTGAGTCGATTTTAAAACCTGCCAATTTGCACCAAAATTCTGGAAAAATCATTACTTTACATCATAGCTCTTCCACAGCTGAGTCAAGAAAATAAATTACTGGTAACCCCCTACTTGAGTCATACGTGCCTGATTGTCACGGCTTGAATGGAATATTCTTAGTAAGGAAAAGTAGGCTGAAAAGCAGCTTTGCACTCAGAAAAAAGCACGTCTCACCCTTTGCTGCACTGCAATGACCGAACGATTGTTCATCACTGAATCATTCATTTATGTAAGTCCTGGATCACTTCAGACAAACTTCCCAAACTTCACTTGTTCTTTTCTTTCCAACCTGCTCTGGTCTTAACGTCATTCATACAACTTGCACCTGTTGCCTCAATTGGGCGCCATTTGTGTCACAAATGGAGCCAGGAGGGAAATCCAACAACATGCCTACTTTTTTCTGTCCCAAATAATCCTAGAGACAGTCACAACAAGGAGAGAGACACAGAAAATGACGGTACGATGTCACGCACCCTGAGATTCGAGGCAACATCCTGACAACTTAAGAGCACCCGGGCTCCATTATTTTATAGCCTGTGTGCAGAATAACGCTTGATTGCTTCAGCGTGTGCTCTGCTTGCACCACATATGCACTCTAAATCAGCCACAGCAGGGATTGTTATTCCCATCTTTGCAGCTTTCAGGGCAGGTTTTTCTTCCTGAGGTAGTAGTGTCAGGAGGCTGTTTCTTTCGCAGATCCACTCACGGCCTGATAAACGTTCACTCTTCTTTTAAATGTGGCTATTGTTTCACCAAGTCGTGCATCTGCAGGCTGGAGATCCACAGTAAGGTGATTTACTGTGTTAGTTCAGCAGATGACCACTAGAAGGAGCTGTTAACAATGATAAACCTCACAGAGGAGGCAGGAAGGTTTTCCAGAGAGGAATCAAAAGAGTGACCACATGTATTGATTAAGTGTGTTATTGTATTTTCTGATTTATTGTTAAAAAATGTACCAAAAACGAAATTATCAAAAAGTTAAATCTTGACACAGAACAAAAGACTGAAGACCAAATGTGGAGGCAAATAACAGGCTTAGCTCTTAATTTGAGGAGGGTCCAGATGAGGACAGCTGCAAATTTGGAGTTGGATTAAAAGTTCAACCCACAAACCCAAAATCCAATGAAGCTGGGATGTAGTGTAGAATGTAAATAAAAACAGAACCAAATCATTTGCAATCCTTTTTTGACCCATATACGACTGAATACACTACAAAGACAAGATACTGAATGTTCAAACTTGTTTTACTGCAAATATTGACTCATTTTGAATTTGATGCCTGCTACACAAGCCACAAAAGCTGGGACAGGGGCATGTTTACCACCTTTTATTTTAACAGCACTCTGTAAGTGTTGGGGAACTGAGGACAGTAATTGTTGAAGCTTTGAAGGTGGAATTCTTAACCACTCTGTCTTGATGTAGGACTTTAGTTACTCAACAGCCTGGGGTCTCCATTGTTGTTTTACACTCTTTCAGTGGGAGACAGGTCTGAACTGCAGGCAGGTCAATCTAGTACCTTTCACTATGAAGCTACGCTGTTGTAACATGTGCAGGATGTCTCACTGAAATAAGCCTGGATGTCACTGAAAAGACATCAACTGGATGGCCGCATATGTTGCTCCTAAACCTGTATGTACTTTCAACATTAATGGTGCCCTCACAGATGTGTAACTTCCCCATGCCATGGGCACTAACACATCCCCATACCATCACAGAAGCTGGCTTTTGACTTTTGCTCTGATAACAGTCTTGATGGTCCTTTTCCTTTTTAGCCCAGAGGACACCACGTCCATGATGTCCAAAGAGTCTGAAATGTGGACTCAGACCACATTAGACTTTTCCACTTTGCCTCAGTCCATCTCAGATGAGCTTAATCCGGTCTTTCTGGGTGTTGATATATGGCTCTGGCTTTGTATGGTACTACCAGTACTGCCAAAACTGCCAGTGTTCCTGAGTCTATGTTGTAATATCCTTTACAGAATGATGCTTGTTTTCAATGCAGTGCCATCTGAGGTCTCAAAAGTCATGGGCATTCAGTGTTGGTTTTTGGCATTGCTGCTTGTCTGCAGAGATTGCTCCAGATTCTCAGAATCTTTTGATGATATTATGGCCTGTCGATGTTGAAATCTCTTAATTTCTTGCAATTGCACGTTGAGAAATGTAATTCTTGAACTGTTGGACTATTTGCTCTCACAGTTGTTCACAATGTCATGACCCTCGCCCCATCCTTAACTGTGAACGACTGAGCCTTTCAGGGATGCTCCTTTTATACTCAACCATGAAACTCACCCATTTCCAATGAACCTGTTCACCTGTGAGATGTTACATATATCCTCAGCTTTTGTTGCCCCTGTCCCAGCTTTTTTTTGAACATGTTGCATGTATCGAATTCAAAATGAGTATTTGCAAAAAATCCAAAAAGCTTTATCACATTGAACGTTAAATATCTTGTCTTTGTAGTGTATTCAGTTGAATTTAGGTTGAAAAGGATAAGCATTTGCAAATCATTGTGTTCTGTTTTATTGACATTTTAAACAATGTCCCAACTTTGGCTAATAGTTTATTGGTGTAAATATACGAGTGCCTCCACACACAGAATAAACTAACTTAGTAAATTATTGTGTCTTCGTCAAATTTCTTCCTTCCCTTCTTACTTTAAACTCAGCCTCATGTCTGTCTCTGATGCTTATTACTAAGGACGGAAGTTTATGCAGCTCTTTAAAAGACAGCCCTCAGTCTGCCAACAGGTTCACTCCTGGAGCCGTGTTGTCTGGTCTCAGCGTCTATACAAAACAACACCTTTCTCTCTACGTCCTTGGAAGTGGGACTGTTTGTATGCTCGAGAGTGTTTGTGTATCTCACATTCCTTTTGTGTGTATGCAGAGCGATGACTTGATGAAGTGGAACATGACAAATTACAAGCTGCATTCTCAGATGATGGATATTTTCCATTTATGGAGAGTACAAAGACGTAAAATACAAATACTCCTGCCCACATGAAAACACACACGCACACACACTCTCCTATATTACTAAGAGTGAACTATCAGGCTAAATGAACCAAGTGAGGACTTGAACTCTGTTCATGGTAACTTAAGCCAAGTGTACACTTTGTAACGTCGAGCTAACTGCATAAAGGTCATGATGAAACGGCAGCTCACACTGTGTGACTGCATCATTGGAGACATGCAACCAAAGCTCATGATTAATGTGCTCACAACGCACAATCCGATGGACGGACACGAGAGTGCTCACTATGCGTGCAATCAGAGTGGAATCAGGATGGGAAAAAGCACCTGCAGACAGAGGCTAAGATCATGTACCAGGTATGTCTATTAAAAAGAAAGCTAATGCTGTGATACAATTTTACTGAACATTAACATTTATTACTGTCCCTTTTCCTTCTGCATTAACACACCGCCGCATTCAGACTTCCACTGATCAGAGAAATGCAGCAGGTCTTCTTCGGACAGTTGTTCTTTTCCTAACTTCTGACACAGACTCCAAACGTGTGCCCCTGAGCACAGAGATTTGATTTGAGAAAAAAGGAAAATGTCACACAGTGTTAGTTTAGGTGGAAAGGGAGGGTGGTAAAGCACTGTGATTTGTATTTGGGCCAAAAGCCCCTTTACAGGCTGGTGCATTGTCTTGATGTAGAATGAAACCGTTTCTCCACATCTCTGGTCTCTTTCTTCAGACTTTTTCTCTCAGTTTTTCTAGAATCAGTTTTTAATAGTGTTGATTGACCATTGACTCTTCTGGAGCCCACCCCTTTAAAATGATCCCCTTAATGTCAAAGAAAACATCAACATGGCCTTGAATCTGGACTTGCTTTGTCATGATTTCTTCATCCATGTTCTCTGCACCAACAGGAGTACATACTTATTTGCAAAATAAGTATGTACTGTGTAAAAAATGACAATTGCATCAGGAGAAAAACAGAAAAGACATCAGCGCTACAGGCCAGAATGCCCCCCAAATTCACTCAGACAAACAAATATCAAACTGTGCCAAATAACAATGGCAGCTGTCAACATCCAAGACATATAGAAGGATGCTATGTTGGATTTTTGAGGATGAGAGTGGCTTATTTCACATGGCAGTTATCTAAAGGTCTTCAATATACTGTGGAAGGAGATAGTTAGAAGGCAGAAATGAAGGGTAACAACAAGACCAGTTTGAAGGCAACAGTTTGCAGATCTCAGTGCAAGAGGGAGGGACCATATCTTGTTGTCATCACATTTTCAAACAACATCAAAGATCAGCATTGCTCAGTAAGATATATGTCTGATTAATTAACTTTACACCAAGGTACAACTTGTAAGAATGATGCATCTGCAGAATGAGAAACACAGCTTAATGTGTGGATCAGCCCAAAAATGTGCCAAAGTCCCCACTCTGTGTTCTGGTACGCAGAGTGACAGCATTGTTTGGATTCAGCCCTGGCATCAATTCCAAACTTAGGACCAAGTTCAACTTTAGTGAGACTGGTAAAGTCAAAGATAGACCTTGAAGTGGGCATACCAGGATGACAACAACACAAGAAGACTGCTTCTTCACCCTTTCTTCACTGTGGAGCTGTAGGCTTTCTTAGTGGAGAAGAGGGGATAGGGGGATTTTTTTGAGGGCACTACCCACACGTTTTGCTGTGTTGTTCATTCCACGAATGCAGGATCCTTACATGTTGTACCTTGTTGTAAAGGTGACTAGTCAGGCTTTCTAACATTATAAAATACAATATAAACTGGTATTACTAAATTGGAAGAAGAACTCGCTAATCAAAGTACTTTTGAAGAGTAGATGTGTATTTTTTTCTTTATTTCAAATTACTGTGGCCCCACTCCTTATATTTTTGAGGAAATAGGGGGACTCCTTGCTGAGTCCTTTTTTTATTTTTTTATCTTTTATTTAACCTTTATTCAACCAGATAATTCCCATTGAGATCAGGATCTCATTTACAAGGGCGACCTGGCCAAGAGGTCAGCAGCACACATCATAATAAATACAATTTCAAGAAAAAAGTTTAAGGCAATAAGTAACAAACAATAAACACGGCAAGGAATTAAACAAATTTGCAGTAAAAGTGCGACAGTTTTAGGGACAGTAACAATTTAAAAACACAGGCATTGCTCATAGGATTCTTGCTGCCTAGTGAGTAAAATGGAACAAAAAGCTTTGACTGAAACCAGTTCTTACATTTTCAATTCAGTCTGTATAGTGTTCCAGGCTGTGGGGGCAGCATTAGAAAAAGCCCGCTTCCCCAGTTCAGTTCGTACTCTGGGCACATTTAGGTGATAAATTGCACAAGAGCGTAAGGCATAGGTGCTCCTCGATTTCTGCAGATGAGAACAGAGGTAGGATGGAACCAGTCCAAGGAGAGATTTATAAATCAACATCATCCAGTGGGTATACCACCGGGAGCTCAAGGTGGGCCACTCAGCTTTGGCATAGAGCTCACAGTGGTGAGTGAGGCGACTGAAGCCAGCCACAAAACACAGTGCACAGTGATAGACAGTGTCCAGAGTCAGGAGACATTTGGTTGAGGCACTCATGTACAAGACATCACCATAATCAATCAATGACATACATGTTGCAGTGAAAAGATATTTCCGAGCTTTGAGGGAAAAACAGGATGTATTGCAACAATAAAATCCAAGTTCTACCCTCAGTTTACGGACCAGGTTGGCAATGTGACCCTGGAATGAGAGCTCCTGGTCAAGCAGAAACCCGAGGTATTTATAAGTGGTAACCAGCTCTATCTGTGTGCCATTGATTGTTGTAATGGTCTTGACTGGCTCTGTTAATTTATGCTTCTGTGAAAAAAACATGATTTTAGTTTTCTCTGCATTTAAAACCAATTTCAGTGAATGTAGGTGAGCCTGAACTGTACTAAAAGCTGTTTGTAAAAATTCTAAGGCCTGGGCAAGAGAGGACGAGCAGAAATAAATTACTGTGTCATCAGCATAAAAATGATAAAAGGCATTTGATAAGTTATCACACAAGTTGTTAATATAAATGGTGAATTAAATTGGTCCCAGGACTGAACCTTGAGGTACTCCTTTAGTGATGTTAAGAAATGAGGCAGAGGAACCAGTCAGTTGGACACACTGTGTTCTGTTAGTTAAATAATCTGCAAACCAAGTGGAAGCCTGGCTTGAGATGCTGATCTTACGCAGTGTATCAATTAAAAGTGTATGATCAACAGTATCAAATGCCTTGAATAAATCAATAAAAAGTGCCACACAAATTTTTTTACAATCTAAAAACTGAATAAAATCATTTAAAACTTTTAAAATAGCAGTAAAAGTACTGTGCTGCTTTCTAAAACCAGATTGAAAATTTGTTAAAATACCATTAGCTTCTAAAAATGATTTAAATTGCTCACTAACAATCTTTTCAAACATTTTTGCCAGAATACAAGTTTTGGAAATTGGTCTGTAGTTTTTACCTCTGTGGGGTCACCACCCTTCAGAAGCGGGAGCACAAAGGCAGATTTCCAAACTTTGGGAATTTTGTTGGATTTTAGACATAAATTAAAAATGTAAGACAGTGGCTCCGCAATATAGTCAGCGGCCAGCTTGAGAAATTAGGGGTCCATATTGTCAGGACCAGCTGTCTTACTCAAGTCTAATTTTCTCAAAGCAGTAAGAACGTTAGCAATGGACACCGTGGTAAAATTGAAGAGGGGAGTATTGGAATAATTGTATTTAAAACAGGCTTGGTTAAAACAGGATTTAGGGAATCCAATAAAAATCCAGCAGAAATAAAATGTGCATTAAAATAGCTCAACATAGTGGATTTATCGGTGAGCTTTTCGCCTTCTTTAGTTAAAAAATTTGGTAGGTCATTTGATGGTGCAAAGTCAGATGTGGATTTTGCTGTTTTCCAAAACTTCTTGGTATTCAGTCAGGTTTATTTTAAGTTACAGTCTTTACCTCGTGTTCACTCCAGTGTCAGATAATTAAGAAACAAATTAATATAAAAGGCCTGATAACCTGACATAACAAGGGTGAAACTGACCACAACATGAGCAGTGATTAGCTTCATAAAGGTGAAGCTACGATGCAAAGTTTGCTTGGTGATGTTTATTTACTCAGTCATACAAAATACGTGATTTTTTAAAATATTATGTTATTTTACAGCTGACTTTGCTAATGCTATGTTGCCTTGGAATAGAGGTAGACCTCATCGATGATCTTCTTTACAATGAGTTAAATGTGTGGTCACTGTACTGTGTTTACATGAGGTATAAGAAACAAAATAAAGTCCACTCTCTTCTCCAGCCTCTGGAGTGTCCCATACACATATTTTGATGATATCTCGAAGTTTTAACTGTATAAATATCAACAAAACGGTAGAGGAGCCAACCTTTCTAAGACTTTTCTGTGGGAGTCTTTGACCTGCAAGACTGAGTGTATTGAGTAGCTGCTAGTGATGTGATTGGTTCATGGCGTCAGAGGGTTTATAAGGCCAAAGTGTCAATACCAGCACTTGTATAACATGCTAATGGAGAATTTGCACAAAGTTGTTCTCAAGTTACTCAACTTCCTGTGCCTTAAAGTCAATGATCCAAGCCTGGAAGGGGAATGGGACAAGGGGAGGGGTAGATGAATTGATGAATCTTGGAGAATGGGTCTTCGGGCAATTAGGCTTCATACTTAGTAAATGAACAAGCCCAGAGGAAAAAGAACAAGAACAGCATGTACCCTCGGTGATCATTACTAATATTTTACATCCTTAAGTGGAGTTTGAATCCTACAGGATGTTCCTCTTGTCATTTGTCATCCTGTCTCGCCATGCCTGGCAGAGATTCTCAATGATCCTTCATTAATCCATTCTGTTTTACTGTCTAAATCCTGTTCATTATCACCCCTCGGGTTTTGACATAGTCGCTCAGATTTATGTCTCACTTCGCTCTCGTTGGGTTTTGTTGGTCCTGTTGGTTTTGGAGGGAACACTGACTCACCACAGGGCTCTCGCTCTGGAGCTGGAGGGTGAGAAGTTTAACCAGCACGGTTCACTCAGAGCAGTTTCTGCGGCCGCTGGATTAATTTGTCACTCTGCGAGTCATCTCCTTTCCTTTTGGTGAATTCCAGACTTGAACTGTTGGATGCAAAGATGAGTAAGTGGAGGCATGAATGAAAAACATGAGGAAAAGTACAGGAAAAAGTCCAAATATCTTAAAAAAAGTGGTTATGAAACCCTTTTGCGTCCTCTTTCAAACAAATTTTACACACCACAAAGCTAACTGAAGATGGCTGTAATAAGGTTTGAGTAAAAACTAAACATCTGTGAGAGTTAGGACAAATATAAACAGAATATTTTACCTGATTTTTGCAAGTTTATGTAGTTATCAGCCACTTGTTTCCAGTGAGTGGTCTGGTTTGGTTCAGCACAGTTTGTTACGGTAGGAGCGGTTAACCCTGATCTTGTTTGCGTGTCCACCACTTGCTGTGAGGGTGGGGCAGTAAGCCAGGAGGAGAGGGTTGCACCGGCAATTTAAATGCATGACATCACAGGAGCGTGGCAAAGTGAAGCGGTCCAAGGTAGAATGGGATCGTAAACAGCAACAATGGAGGACTTCCAGCGTTCCTATACTCTACGCAGCAACTGCCCCATTATTCACAGCAACAGCAGTGGACAAATTCTTGTAACCAATCAACAGACTGCAGCACTTTTAGCTCCACCTTCTAGGGTCGGTCCCCTTCAGAGGGGTGCCAAAAAGTGGTAAGGCACAGGTCAGTTGTTTGTGTACCTTTTCTCCTCATTTGACAGTGGAATTACCAATTTTACATATTGTACTAAGCCAAACTGAATCAGACTGCTTGGTGGAAACGCAGCTTTAAATGTTGCAAACCAAATTGTCCAGTTACATCTTTGATGGTGTTTTAAACTCCAAACTTAACAATGGTAGGTGTAGGATTATTACTTGTAGCTCTGTGCAACTATAAGGAAAACCTATATGAGTGATAAAACAGCACTATCACACTGTGTGGTATAAATTATCACCTCGTATCACATGAAATAACCTTTTGGGCTGTCATGCCTTAATGAAGAGTTTGACCTTAGACTAATAAAATCTCATCAATTTGTTTTGAGTTTGCCTTAACCAAATTATTTCTGAATGTCTCTTCACAGGCAAAGATGAAACCCAATGACCCTTAACCTCTAAAATATGGATGAACTGACAAATTTTGAAGAACAAGGGTCAGAGTAAAGTTAGAGAGAAATCCGTCAAAGTATTCTTTAGGTGGGGCAATTGGAATAAAATAGAACAGCCTATTGTCCCTGCACTTTAGTACAACAAAAATGTAGGGGCTCTGCCTACAAACAACAATATTCAGTAAAGATAAAAAATACAATCTAAAAATACACATTTACAGAAAGTGTTAAGATGATAAAACTGTTTAAAATAAATGCAGAAAAAAGACAGGAAGGCATTTAAGATGTGAAAATGAAAGTTTGTGTAAATGTGACATATACACATTTACAACCAATAGATGAACATGGGGCAAACTGTTTTGACCTATGACCTCGGTAACAACCTGTAGAAAGGATTTGGGAATGGGCAGAACCCTACAAAAGCATATCTGACAGGTGACTGGACAATTCTTTAGTTAATCACATAATTACGGGCCTGTAAGTTAATATGGTGGGCAGGCACTATTGTCACAGTGTACAATACAGAATGCTAGCCACTCCGTAAAACAAACTCTCACCAAAACATGTTGGAAGTGGAGCATAAATATCCTTTCTATTGTGAAATACTTTCAGTGTTTTATTTATTTTTTTCGTTTAATAAAAAAATGTGGTCCAGATCTGATGAAACTGCTGCTAAAGCTGTTAATAATAATAATAATACATTTTATTTGTATTGCACTTTACATTTTTGCAATCTTAAAGTGCTACAGGGTAAGATAAAAACAATTAAAAACAATTTATAAAAGAGTCGAGATAAAAAGATTATTCAAAGAATGGAGAAACCATGGAATTTAGCTGAATGCGTTTTTAAAAAGATGGGTTTTAAGAATTCTTTTGAAATCTTCTGTAGACTGTGGGGCACTCAGGTGGTCAGGGAGGGCGTTCCATAGCCTCGGGGCAGCAGAGGAAAAGGCCCGATCACCCATGTGTTAGCATCTATGTACAAGCAGTCACTTCCTGGTGTCGTCTTGCTCATTGCTTCCACCTTTCCATGCTCTAAAAGGACTCTGATTGGGCCGTCCCATGTTGGATTACTCACAATCGTTATAGATTGGAGTTCAGAAAGATGACTCTGCCTGATCATAGAGATTTAATCAGGCGGATTTAGCTGCTGTGCAAGGTTATTATTGAAATTTAAAAAAAAAACCCAAAAATATCAACATAAGGCTCACTGACTTTGACCCTTGACCTTTGAAAGTCCTTAAGTTCACTCTTGAGTCAGGTGAAAAGTGTGAAGGAGATCCCTCAAACAAATCTTGAGTTATTACTTTGGTAATCTAGGAATGAACATAAGGAACAATGAATTTAACCCTGACCCTTGAGACTTTATCATTGTCATTGTTTCTTTGTTTATTTTTTGTTTGAAAAATTGACAAAAACCTGATGAAAATCCTTTAAAGTGTTCTGAAGATATTATGTTCTAAAGACCCAAACATAAATTGACAATGAGTTAGGTGTACAGACAGAAAACTGAAAACAATACCTCTTGTGGGAAAAAAGCATAAAAACATTGATATCACTGTCACCTTTGAAACATCTGAAATCCTCATAATTTCAACAAAACAGGTCTATGATTGACCGCGGCTATGGTTTCAGCCTTGGCCAAATAAAAGAAATCTAAACTCACCTCTGAGAGGAAAAAAAATCTGTTGGCTATTTGGAGGTGTGTACAAAGCTTTTAATTCACTACATAGTGAGAAATATTCAGCTCGCTCCTGCTTGGATTAGGTCCACCTACAGTTGATATTGTTGCTATAGTGGCATTGTCAACAGCATGGTGAAATTTGCGGTGACAGGCACGCTGCGGGTTTCCATTAGCGTCGAATCACCTCAATGTGACCATGAGAAGACCTGCATGATCTAGTAACGTGAGACAGTGTGAAGGCTTATCTGAGCGCTGTGATGGAAACTCTGCAGATCGAGATAAGCTGGCTGTTAAGCGTAAAACCTGACACAAGTGGGAGTCTTTTTATAGTCTATTAATGTATGGTTGGCCTAAAGCATTTCCAAAACAAAGCCTATTCAAACATGTGCCTGAAAAAGGAGACAGAGGTGGGGAGAGTGTGAACACCAGGGGACGGTTCTGCTCTGTGGCCTGGTCCGCGGCCAAAATTTCAGCTTTGAATGGCTACCACTGCGTTTTGTTAAAAGGTGATGTATTTGCGGTCCCTCCTCCCCACTGTTTCAGTCCTTCAACCCCGAGGATGATTAACTCAGGACGACAAGTCATTTCGCCTCTTGAAAATTTCCCTATCTTACTATCCAAGCCTGCAAATAACAGATAATCTTGCACAATCAACCTGACAAAAGAATTTTCATTTTGTGAATGCGTGGACATGCACTGGGTTTCTGGCTCAAGTGTGCAGGTCGGGTGAAAGGTGACAAATCATAATAACAAATGTTGGAATTTCTGAATCACTGACTTCCTAAGGCTTATTCAAACACTTCCAAACAATGTGCTCAATATTTCATTCTAGCTCAATGCCGCAACTCCACAGTAAGGCTGACTTTCCCCAGAGTTAGGGTTAGCTTTAGGTGGAGTAGGTGAGCAGCTACAGTCCTCATCCAGCTTCCTGTCCTGTTGGTGTTTGGTGGATGTCAACCTTTGCCTTTTCTACTCATGTTTACTGTCAATCTATTTTTCATTCATTGCCATTTAAACCTTATATAACACGGAGAACTTAATTGAGATTAAGAATCTCATTTTGTTCTGGCCAAGACAAGCAGCAGAACAGTTGTAAAGTTACAGACATGAAACGATTACAAACACAGAAATAGTAAATGCTTAAGCTTATATAGCACTTTTCTAGCCTTTATGACAACTCAAAGCAGATTTACACCACAGGTAACGTCTACCCATTCACACCCATTCACTCTCACATTCACTCACTGATGGTTGGAGTTTCTATGTCAGTTGTCGATCAGTATCAACTCACACATTCATGCTCTTTCATACCCATTTACATGCCAATGACGCAGCAGTGGGAGCAACTAAGTGCCTAGCCCGAGGGCACATTGCCATGTGGCAACCGTAGCTGGGCTCAAACCTGCAACCTTCCGATTACCAGGCGAACAATCAAATTGTGCCACAGACACCTTGTCAGGGAGAAGCAGTCAAATCAGTGTCACAGAGCAAAAGATTAGCAATCTAAGTATCTACAGCCTGCTTCATCTGTCTCCAATGCCTTTAATACACTTTTAAAAGATTGAGATGGACCAGATTACCAGGGCACAGTTGTTCCTGCAGCAGATTCCAGTCTGCAGGAGCAGCAGATCTGAAACTTCTTTTGCTCATTTTAGGATAAACTTTAGAGACAAAAACAAAAGTCAGTTTTGTGATTGAGTCACAGAACAAAGACTGAAGCTTTGAGAACATTTACAAGAACACAATCATTTAAGCATGAGGAAATCAGATTAAGAACAGCCTTATAAATCAGGACATGCCAATGATTCAGTCCAAGAACTGTCACACTTAAAAGACTTTACATACATTAAAACCCTGTCCTTAACCAAGATTTTTTTTTTTTTTTTTTTACTGTTGTTTGACAACAAGTTTTTCACCTTGTGCAGCAGCTGGATCCACCTGATTCAATGTCTGTAATCAGTCAGATCCATCTTGCCAAACTCTAATCTACAACAACTGTGCAAGGCTAAAAGCAACACTACCCATGGCTTCCTTAAAGCAGGAAGAGTTTGGAACTACGAGCGAGACAAAAGGAAGTGACAGTGCACGTACCGAGATTAACATAGATGCTAACAGCTTCAGTAGAAGTACATCCCAGACTGACAAGTGAAATTTATTGAAGGGTCCATCTGGTGTGCCAGATTTCGATTATCTGGTGGTCCTTCAGATTATTTTACTTTATTCTCCTGTGGTGTGATGTGTGTTAACAGACATTTTATCCCCTTGGAAAAGGATCAGAGCATCCCCGATCTGAAATCGTAAATATCAACCATGTTCAATATTTATAATCTTGAATCCTCTTGAGTGGAGTACACTGAGAACAGCTGAGCATGTCCTCAGGGATTTGTGGCATGGACCAGAATAGAGCCAGTCAGAGAGCAAGATGGCTGAAGAAGGAAGCAAACGCAGCCATGTAAAGGCAGAGCATAAAGTTAGATTTATCACTAAAGTGGTGTTTGATCAAGTGAGATTACATGCCGCAAGAACAGAGCCCCTGGTTGTTGGTGAATGTATCAGTTGGTGTATGATGTGCTGTATCTCTCTACTCATGGCATGCCAGACACTACAAGAACAAAACAGATGAATCTGTAATTATTCATGTGTGGAGTTTCTCACAGTTTCACAATTGGTCAAGATTTAAAAAGTCTTAGATTTGTAACAGTCCTTGGTTGCCATTGTCCATTTTGTTCTCCATTGTGCTGCTTGAGACCATGCTTCCCATCGACCAAGGGACATCCCATAGCAATGTAAAGCCTTATGTATGTGGTGTTATGACAGGTTTCAAGTCAAGGGGGTTCATTGTGCTTCAGCCCGGTATGTGACAACTGGGCCTTGTGTGAGAGTGCTCTTAGTGCATGATTTCTTGTTGAGTTTCCTTTGTAACAGAGTTGATTTATCAAGACAGTGAGCAGTAAATGTCAGGGTTGAAATTGAATGCATTTGTCAAATACATTTATGCATTTATATAAAACTGTCAGTCCACTAAATTTAATAAAATGAACAGTTGAGGGGAAAAGAAAACATTCTAAAGCGAGCTTTATTCCTGTCACTCCATGTTTGAGCTAAAGCTGGATCACACCACTTCAAACTAGGCTTTGCCAACCTGTCCCTTCCTGTGCCAGCTCTTGCTTGGTACGTTAACAGCCCGAGGCCAAAGACTTTGATACCGGGCAGCTCAGGTATGTGCCAACGTTGGGTATGAATGACAGGCCGGCAGGGGAGAGCTCAGTACCAGGACTCGGCTGGAAAGCAGATCAAACACATTAACATGCTGAAATGAAACGCCAGACTTTGTGTAAGTGAGTGTGTGTCTGTTTATTTGCCTTCTAATCCAACAGTGGATAAGGGTGTCATTGCTCATTTGCTATCAGGAGCCAAAAAGGCATCAGGGGACACAATGCAGCCCCCCTGTTGGCCAGAAATTAAATACACTCTTATGAGGTGAAGCAGTGTATCTTGGCTGTACGACTAGTTGGTTAAGTCGTCGAAGTATGCTCTCGGGCCCTATTTTGATGGCATGAGGTGTGTTGTATAAAAGTAAATGGGAAACTATCGCCATGTCGGCAACTAAGGCCATCTTCATTGCGAAAACAAATTAGTAAGACATTTTTAGATCAAGAACAAAACTTACAAAAGTACATAAAGACTACCTGCTTTCAAAAACTCCAGAATTTCTTCTGCTTTGACTCTGTTACAAAGACCTTGTGCAGAGGTAGTCAAAATTGTGGCTTGATTTTATCGAATACGACACCAACTGCACAACACCCAAGGTTTACGACTGAGTGATTTTAAGCAATGCTAAAAATAACAGCACTCTATGAAGAGCACAGCATGAAATATCAAATGTGAAATGTGTTTGAAATTGTTGACACTAAACACTAATGTAGATTTACCATTTTCCACGCAAGAAAAATCCACAGGAACCAACAAGGGAATTGATGATGAATTGAATTGGTAGGCAGAAGTGATAATGGCATTGGTATCAATAAAATCTGATCAATTTCCATCCTTAACCACGAATCAATCACTTGGGCGGTTGCTTTCATTCCCTTTAATAGCAGTATGGCTGACAGGCATGTTGATATTTACATGGAAGGATTTCATAAAGTGGTACAGGGATGACATATTTCTGTACACCAACACCAAGGTTAGCATCGTCTTGGTTCTTTCAACCATAGACATACTGCAAACCTATGGAAATTTTTATTGTGTTTTGGATCATTGCTAATAATAAGGTCTGTACATGTTTTGCTTTTGGTGATAAAAATTAACCTACTTTTCACAGTTTTTTAAGTTAAACCTAATCGTCAGGAGTAAAAAGCTATAAGTAAGCTACTACAGCTACGACATGTTGGTTTAACTTAGAAGCAACAACAATATTTCCAATGTGTAATGTCTTGTAAAGATGACCTGATCAACTTGGTCCTCATGGCTGTGGCAATGGTTTATGAATTATTGATTATCAAAAAAGGGTTGGGTCCCCAGTCGTTTTTTTAGTCCTTGTTAGCAGCTGATTAGCAACCACCCTTTTAAACACACAAAAATGCTTTAAAATACAAAAGTTGTTGAAGCTTTGTAGGTGAATTCTTTCCCTTCTTGCTTGGTGAACAAAACTGTTGCTCAACAGTCTAGGGTCTCTATTGTTGTATTCTGTGCTTCACAATGCACCACACATTTTCAATGGGAGACAGGTCTGGACTAAACTAGACTAGGCACCACATGCAGATGGTCTCCAAATGCCAACACCATGCCTCAAGGACAAAAGATGGCTGTGCCCAAAAGGTTGGCGAAGGAGAGCAGAGGTCAACTCATGCTGGTGTTTGCAAGCTTGCTGAATCAAACATTGGAAGTATTTAATCATGAGTAAAATTTTTTGATGAAAGTAATGGTTGCCCAACTGACTTTAACTTTTGTTGTTATTGTTGTTAGAATAATTAAGGTATTTAGATAATGTAGTATACACAGACTTCATGGCTGTCTTTTCCTCTTAATTTAACTTTGTAGTTGATGACCTTTTTGAATTATCATACAGTGTTTGAGATGTAAGATCCATATTATTTTTGTATCAGCATGCAGCCATGATCAGCCCCTCATCAAAGTTGCATAAAACTCCAAGTAAAACCTTTCAACCCTGACTCTATTCCTTTTATTGCTGCCCCACTCCATCAATTTAGAAGATTTAAGATACAATCTGCATCTGTTTATTCACTCTCTGCCATATCTCTGGAAATGTGGGATATTCAAAGCTTAAAATAAAATTTTGAGGGTTTGAACTCAGTTTTTCTGCACAGCATGTGCTTATAATCATTGACACACCAGCAGGTCAGTGAGGTTTAAGAGGTATCAGCTGCCAAGTTTTATCTAAACCACCTATCTGCTGGAGAGCTTTTCAGTGAATGTGTAACTGGAAGGTTCTCTTTTCCTTAAAACTTGATGTGCTTAACATTTTGGCAATGCTGTAAAGTTTGTCAGAGCAGAGAACAGTTCAGCTACATGCAAGTGTTTGGTTTATAATTTCAACATTAGCTGTCTTTTACCCCGTGGGAGGGAGAGTTAGACCGGAAAGATTGGTTTAGTGGCTCAGAGCTTTGCTTGGATGAACTATAGAGGACCGACAGGGAGAAGTTTTCTACCGCTGAAAAATGATCCCTGTAATGTCACAACTCATGGAAGGCCCAGTTAAGTTTGGAAATGCATCCATTCATTTGTTTCACTTTCTTATAATGATGTTCAGATGTTTTCTCAAGCTCCTGATATTTTCTAACCTTGTAGTGCAGCTGGATACACCTGATTCAATGTCTGTAATCAGGCAGATCCATCTTACCAAGGTCCAATCTAGGCCCAAAATGACATGTGCCAATCAGCTTCCTTTAAAACAGGAAGAGGTGGGAGCTACAAGTAAGATGGCAGCAGGAAGTGACAGCTTGTACAGAGATTAGCATAGATGCTAACAGCTAGAGTAGCAGTTTTGTCAAATCTGCATTGCATTTCTTTATCAAAGCTCCTGGGAACATAAACCAACAAAAACTTTTCTTTATATGATATTTATGATCATACTATTGAATTTATAGACATCTTAGGACTGCTATTGCACTGTTTACATATCAGCAGTTAAGTTTTTGAGGGTACTTAAAAACTTGAAATGTGGGTTGGCTTAAGAAAATCATATATGATGTGATGCAGAGGTCTCCCATCTGCAGATATAGATCTGCTGGTAGATCCTTAAGACATTTCTAATAAATCTTTAAGACTAGATTTGACACACCGGATGGACCTTTCCACATATCCATGACAAACATAGGTCAGTTGAATCTAGCTACTTTGCAGGATTGATTGGGTCTCATTGACTTCCCTCTAACTCATTAGTTTTCAGTATTAGGAAGATATTCAGACAGACTAAAATGTGTTTTATACTTATATTATTTTCCTCATAACTATTAGAGTCATTTTTTGTATAGGCTGTGAAAGTTGAAAAAACCTATTTGTGACTTTGAATTCACCAGTGGTATTTGTAGTCCTCTCCTTTATCACATCAAAGAATTGGAGACTGTGTCTCATGGGTCTCAAACTTGTAAGCCATGTTTCTATATTTTGCTGCCCCCTACTTGACTTTAAAGTTTAGTGTTAGTGCAGCCCGCACATTTTCCTCAAATGCACCATTTTACCAAGTCACTGATCATGCCGCGCTTGCCCTGGGCTTGTATATATTTTTCTTATCACTTATTCCAAGGGTCTGCAATCTTTCCAATCAAAAGAGCCACTTTTGCCCTCCAAAAAAAATCTGTCTGGAGCCACAAATCACATTTGAACCTTAAAATTAAGACAGCAGCACCTGTTGACTCTACATCATTAGACTTGATAAAACTTTATTAATCTCTTGGGAAGACTCCCTCTGAGAAATTAAGAAATTAATTTACTTATGTATTTATTTAATACATTAATTTAAACCATTAAAATGACTTTAGAATTTTAAATATGTACGTCCCTCAGTTTAGGTGAGTTTGAGACCCCCGCTGTGTCCACTGGCTCAAATGAAGGTAAAACCATATAATGTTAATTGAAAATGACCTTTTATTTGTGGTTCTCAGTGACTTTGGATGGGTAGATCTTGCTTTCTCTATCAGCATCATAGGCGATCATCAGTTGAAAAAGGTTGATGACCACTGATGCAATGAATAACTTGGCCAATTAAAAAAAGACCCGCCCACTTAAATCGAACAAAAATTACTTTACTCCCACCAATTAGCCTCTTCATGTCATAGCGACCACTCCCACACAGTCCTGGAAATCATCTTTACTGTATAATAAGCTGCTTTTTGGGTTAACACTGGTGCACATCTGTAGGAAAATCTTCAGAGAAAGAGTTAAAAAAAGAAACAATTAAGACTCGGGTAACATCAGACCTTGATATATATAAAATCAAGAGCCCACATGTGTTAATCAACAACAGTAACTCTGATGCACATGCATTATTGAAAGCACAAACACCAGAGATTGTATAACATAAACAGGCTGCACTTTTATGAGGTATTACAGACGTGTGTGTTGCACCCAAAGGACACAGGATGCACGAAACTCTATTTCGTAAAGTTTTACCAGTTCAGTTTAAGACCCGGTCATTAAAACAGGAGGAGATCATCCTTTGCTTTCTTTCAAAAAAGTAGAAGTCGACTAGAAGAGATATTTGCTGTCCCTTGGCCTTATATCATTAACTTTACTTTCTAAAAAATAGTCATGGCACAGCCTTGACACATGCTCAGTGATGTGGGTGACCAGGCCCTGACTTGTGTCCTGAGGCCAGTGTTGTGATCACTCACTGTTATATTGAAGTAGCTCCAAGTGCAGTTCACACATCCTAAATTGAATTAGGTCATCATTTTAAAATATGAGGATGAGTTAATGGTCAATTAGAAAACTATAACTGAATATTTAATGATTGGTTTTCACCAGAATAAGAGTGATAAGATGTGAGTTTAACTCAATTAAAGCTAATACCAGTCAATAAAAATACATATAATTCATTCTTTTTGCAGGCTGTTGTTAGATGTGGTCCAAGTCATACAGGATTCCAAAACACTGGGACACAATCGTTTAATATTTATATCAAAAACAATAAATAACACCTTGTGGGTCTATTTTGTAATTAAAGTTTACCAAGGATAACAAACAAAACATCCTTGCATGCGTCATCTTACACTAAATACAGATGCCACTTGAATTTTCCACACTTTTCCTGGCAGAGCCTTGGCTGGTCCATGACAGGAAAGTGTTGAAGACCTGATAGACACATAACCCTTTTCACAGATGTTTGATAGGATATATCAATGAAAATGTAGATTAGACTCATGGAAAATGCTACTATAAACAAAAATTGAGAATACAAACATCCATCCATCACTTATACTAGAGCCTACTAGAGCCTATCTAAGCTGACATTGGGTCAGAGGAAGGATTCACCCTGAATCGACTGCAGATGATCAAAGGAGAGACACTAGTAGAAGTAGTTTATTTTGCAATGTAAAAAATTATAAAAAATAAAATAATGACTGTTGTAATCATAGAACAGTGGACAAACATAACAATACAATACAAAACTGACAAATATGAAAAAAAAATACATACATATATAGGGAAATGAAAACTATGATTTACACATCCGAAAAGGAGTGGGAATAAGTAATACTTATTCAATCCCACCCCTTATCCATACAATATTATTTGGTTTCCTTATCAATATAAATCTATACAATAAGTAATTACAAACATAAATATAAACATATATACAGACACTAAGAGACAACCATGCACGCTTTCACATACCTTAGGGCAATCACCAATTAACCTAACAAGCATGTTTTTGGACTGTGGGAGGGAACTTGATTGCCCAGAGAGAACCCACGCATGCACAGGGAGACCGTGCAAACCCCACATAGAAAGACCTTGGTCAACACAGAGAATCAAACCAGTGAGGTTCCTGCCGTGAGGCCCAGAACAAAAGATGAACCAAGAGAAAAAATGTCATTGTGCCTTCAAGTTATCGGAAAAGTCTGCAAATGTTTTGGCAGACAACGGTTTGCGTAAAATAAATGCAGTCACGTCAACAACTTTTTGTTATGCATAATATTGTGGTGTCTGCACATCACAAGGGGAAAAAAAGTTATCCTCTAACAGGTATAACCAACAAACTTTGGGACATGTTGGGGTGAATTTGTGGTGACAAGTTTGCTCTCTGATTATTTATAACCTACCTCAGTTAGAGCAAGTATTGAAGCCCATAGCATGTGTTATCATGACGGAAGCTCCAACACCTAGGCACACCTTAAAATTGCACCAGTCAGCATGCTTAGGTTGAAATAGTGGGGGGGCTCCTAGTGGCTGGAACTTGGCTACCATATTGAGGGGAGGGGAAATTGAAGCAGCTATACCTGTAACTGTTCCAGAAATGCTTTTGGTTTAATAGACTTGAAAACAGAACCAGTCAGACTATGGAGTAAAAATGGTTGAGCTTTAGTTTTAAAAAAAGAGAGAACAAGAAGGTCCTCCACACAAACATTTCAGGCCTGGAACACCTTGACAGATGTAGCAGCATCACACGGTAGCTTACCTAATGCCAACAAAACATCATCTGTGCAGCAGACAGAGCGCCAAACTCGTACCACCTCTGGACATATGTACTGCCTCTAGGTTGGACTACCCTCATGTGTCATCCATGACTTGGAAATATAAGTGCTAGGTTTGAATGAGCATTCAATCAGACACAACACAGCCTGTAGCATACCCTGCCATGATAACCCTCTTGAACCAAAGCCAACAGGAAACCCTCCAAGATGCCTTAAAGAAGTTCCTGATGGCTAACTCTTCTGCGGTCCACATATAACCCAAGAGACCAAAGACTCGGTGAAGAGGTTGGCCTGTAAATTCCGTGCCACCTAGTTCAACAAGCTGAAAGTGGGCCTTCCTTGCACTGTGCCCATCAGGGTTCCAGTACTGCATAGTTGGAGGCATTATTTTCCTTTATTTGTCACATAAAGGCTGCCTGGCATTAACCACAGGGACACCATTGCCTCAGCATTTTTTCATTTTTCTCCGAAAAGCCCTGCCAACTTTGATGATGGAACTTGTTTTGCTAAAAACTCTGCACAGACTGCAGCGTCTCAGCTGTGCGCCGTTTTGCAGCAGCTCAAATACTACAAAAAAGAGAGCTGGCTCGGCTGCAAATCAGAAATTACAACCCAATTGTTGGTGCAAGGGTATTTAGCAAACTGCAGACATAAAACTTTGCCTGTGGATGTGCGTTTTCCATTCTTTTGATTAGAGAGTGGGTTTGAGTTTTGATTTGGTCAAGGCTCTGGTTGTGACTGCAGTTCAACGGAGAATCCCAAATGGGCCCGAGTGGACACAGAGGCTTTTGCAGAGTATGTAATTACATAGTAAATTATTCAGCGGGTCCAAACCAAAACATAAAGGCATTCATTTTCAAAACCAGCTTACAAGGAAGCCTCTGGCAGTGCAGAGCCATACTGTTTAAAAAATGGAGACTCTCGACGTATGCTGGAACCACTTACCTGGATGTGGTTTATTGTTTTTGTGAGACAGGATGAAGTTTTGCAGGAGAGAACAGGAAGCCTTGTATCGGCTCGAAAGGTCAAAATGATGGTGTAAAATCACTCCTCATGCAGCAAGATGCACACCATAAAAGTGACAGCAGAAGCTCAGTGATGACAGAAAGAGAGCAAGAGGAAGAGGGAGATATATTACGTGACTCTAAAGGGATTGGCCATGATTTGGATTCTGTGTAAGCAGATCCAACCACTGTGTTTGTACAGGCAGCGAGTATCAGTTGGATCACGTTTTCTTAGAGACTAAAATGAAGCACAAAATGAGTTCAGCATTCCTCCTCATTGGAACATCTTCTACCTCACAAAGTGCTTATTGTTACTGGATTATACCTCTAATTTCTGAACTTTAAGATGACCTCTGCTGCTCTATTTAATACTTTCATAATGGCTTATATCTCTTGTTGGAACCTGAGCACTAAGTGATGAGAAGACTTTACATAAATGAGGGAAATTAGTTTAATTCTGCCTATATGGTTTCATGAAATAGCACTTTTATGAGTTTAATTTATGTGAAAGTCAGGAAAACTTCACACATTTTATAACTGACAAAAATGTCTTAGCAACCTGCTTGTTTGAAGTTTTCTGGTCAGTACACACAATATTCTTACAGCACTTTGAGCTGTATTTTTCTATTTCGAGGACACATGTTCTTGGTGCAAAGGCAGGTGCAAGGTGCAAAGGGGATGGTGTATGTGCCTTGTTTACACATACATATCTGTTTTGGGCATAAAATACTTCAAATCGATCATAGTGTCTGCTTTCATTCCTTTAAAATTATTGTGCATCGGGCAGCGGGCATTTTGCAATCAACACAATTGTTTTAGTTTTATTATTAGTTATTATTAGTTATTTGGATTATTTAATTCCTCTCCTTTTATTGTGCCTCTATTCAAGGGCTGAACTATTTTAGGAAAAGATATAATTGCGATTTCAATTCAATTCACGATTTTTCTTCGAATCAGCTGATGTTGACAGTATAGACAACAGTAAGGAAATCAGTGATCAAAAGCACATAACACATTATTCATTATCTAATATTGATGATTAATTATCTGTTATTATTATCTAAGGGATAGTCCAACTTCTACTCCCAAACAGAGGCTTTGTGTTGTTACCCTGCTTACCAGCATTTCCGTGGTAAAGATGTGACGTTCACGAATGGGTTGACTTTTTTGAACAGCTCTTTTAAGTGAACAATGAGAACCGATTCACATTTGTGAGTAAACCATTAACTTATGAGCCATTCTTTAATGCAAATTGACTGCAAATTTGTAAAATACTAAAAAAATTTGCAAAAAATTGCAGCTTTGCCGATCACATGGTTCCATTGTCTGGTATTGCGATTTCAATCCAAAAACAATAAATCTTTCTGTCCTACTCTATACTCAATATTAAAACTCCAATGTTCTGCAAATTGTAATTTTCTTTGCTTCTAATGTTGTTGGAAGGGGCTTTGGGAGCAGAAGAACATGATACCTTTAACCAAACTCTCAGTACATGGAGAAATTTGTGATGTCTCTTTAAGAAAATGCCCCTTAATACCCTCTGTTTTTTACTTCCTGGGTTTATGACGTCATGGCTCTACGGCCTCCAACTACATTGTGTTTTCTGCTCGTCACAGGCGGATGACGTTTTGAAAGTCCACTCTGCAGCCTGTAACCCCCTCTCCCTCCCATTGAAAATCATTTGGGAATCCATTCAGTGTAGAGTTCATAGCCTCTTTTAGCCTTCCTGCCCCCTCAGATCTGAGAGTTTCCAAAGGGGAGCAAATGAGCTGCATTTGGTCCTCCACAGCAGTGACGTTGTGCTTTGAGGCAAGTCCATGTGTGCATTAAGAATTTGTAAAACTATGTATGTTTAGTTTAGCTAAAGAAACATGAACAAATAAGCTGAATTTACTATGACAATCAATGGTGATTAACTTGTTTCTTTGTAACACTGATAGTGGTCTATACAGAGGTGGAGTGGGGGGGAACAAGCTGTTTCAGACATCTACTGCTTTTGTCACTGGGAGGAGACATTAAACAGATTAAAGGGCCTATAAAACTTTAGCCCCAGTCACACATTCCTGTTTCTCATGACGATTGTGCACGACTGTACACAAATGGCAAGGCTGGTTTGATCTGCATGATACGGGAAGAAATGACTGTCTCTCCCCCAGACACACCCCATACATACACCGTCAGTCGCGCTTTCTAAGGCGCTTCTACAGCACTTCAGGAGCGTTCATCCTGCTTTAATTAGGTCAATGCAACGATACAACGAGGTTTCAATGAATTTCCATCCCGCTGACACGACATCAGCCCTGTTCGAGCCCAGTTTGCATCATGTAAGCCCCGATTGAGCCCCGTCGCTTGCGTTTTTGTCGTGTTCACTTCCTGTACAAGATATGTAAGAACAACGTTCAGAAAGGATCACGTGACGCATTCCGAGGGTCTATAAATACAATTCACAAGCACAGGCATTATCATTACAGTCGGGGCACAATCGGATACGTCCTTGTCAGTCATCCTAAGAAAGCTTTCTGTATTGAGCCACGATCAGCCCAACTGAGCCCAGTACATGCCACGCTAATACCGTCGGCCTTAGGACTGCATTAGGCGTCCACCCCGCGATACTGAGAGCGGCGATTCTCCACAACAGTTTTGAACAGTTCAAAACAATCGGGACCCTTCCCGTTCCCCAGCGTCCGTCCACGACTATACAACGCTGATCCAGATCAAGTAGCGCATGCACCACGACCAAAGCACGTTTCATCAGGATTATGACAATCGTGCACAATCGCCTTTAGAAACTGGAATGTGTGACTGGGGCATTAAAAAAACACAAAATGGTCTCTTAAACAGGGAACAAATAACACTTTATGTAAGTTAGATTTATTTATTTGATTTGAAACTAGCCTTAGTCACAACTTTCATTTGATAGCTTCCTGCAACTGGCAAAGTTGCTTCATCTCAAATGGATAAGCCAACTTTTCTGTTTTCTTGTCTTCACTCCCAAGTCCATGACAAGCAGATAGACACCATTGTTTTGACTGTGCATGCAGTAACAAGGAAGAGACAGGCAGAGCTCGCCCATTGCTAATTAGCTTAGCTCAACACTTGGAGTCAGTGGGTAGTGTTAGTCTGCCTCTGCCTACAGTCATCAGATAAATTCTTCAGCAACTCTAAACCTCCGGACGCATGCACAAACCACCATGGACGTGCTTTGTTTTGTTGACCTACTTACCAGCATGTCCATGGTGTTTTGCGCATGTGCCCTGCAGTTTACTTTTGTATGTATTCCTTTTGAAAATTACATAAAGTGCTAATCTTAGTCTAAAAATAGATAACAAAACATAATGCGGTGCAATAAGCCAGTCCCAACAAGCACACAGGACCATTTAGAGTTGCTGAAGAGTTTATCTGATGACTGTAGGCTTATTAGCAGTGGGCGAGCTCTGCCCGTCTCTTCTTGTTACTGCACGCACAGAAGAAAGAATGGTGTCCATCTGCTTGTCATAATAATAATAATAATAATAATAATAATGATAACTTTATTTGTATAGCACTTTCAAAAACAGAGGTTTACAAACTGCTTTGACAAACAGCCAAGAACATACAGACATCAATTACAAGAGCTTCAGCACAAGGAAATAAAGGCATAAGAGGCATAAAAATCTCATAAGGATCCAGACAATACCCTGCAATGTAAAATATGACCAAGAGGACCAAAAAAAAAAAGCTAAGAAACAAAAAACCAGTAAGAAAAAGTAAAAAGGGGTGAAAGTAGAAAAAAGAAGAGCAATAATAAAAAGACAATATTAATAATGATAATAAAATAATAAAACAATAATAAAAATAGCAATGAATAGAATAAAAATAGAGTAAAAAAAACAGACATGAGCAGGAGATAAAACAATAAATGTTTAAAAAGGATATCTATAAAAGGATTAAAAGTGTAACAAAGGTGAAGCATAATTAGATAAAATCTGAATTAAAATTAAGTAATGGCATTAATATGTCAACATAACATAGAAGATGTAAATAAAAGAGGAGGGACTTAAAAGTAGTAGGAGGTAAAAAGATAAGAGCAATACTGACAGAAAAAGCTAAAAAGACAGTAAAGCTGAAAATAAGATAGAAACACGAGGTAAGACACGGAAACAAACAAAAAAACCTTAGTGTGTCCCTTTACTGGAACTGTGAACCACCTCCTGAGTTGCATAGTGCTAAAAGCATGCACTTGATGTCCTCTGTGGAAAAAAATGTGGTACCAATGAACCTTTTAAAAGTTACAGCACCAATAAGTCAACTTCGAAACTAATATTTGTTTGCATGAAAGTCTTGTCACTTTCCAGGTATGTAATAGTTGTCTCTCGTTATTTCTACCAAAGAAACATTTGATATAACCAAACTTTACCTAAGTTTTCTCAAACCTTCTTCACCTAGCTTTGTACAACAACTAACCTTAAAATCACAGACTTTAAATAATCTGCCTGTATGTAAAGAAGAAAACAAAAGCTCCTGCCCATTAGCAAAGATAAATCTTAATCAAGGTGAAAAACTCACCAAACTCATAAAATAATATCTTTATAAAATCGAAAGAGTACTTTAACCGTTGATGTTAAAGTGCTGTCTTATGTGCTGTGTTTTGCAGATGATACTTATGGAGCTATTCAAAGGTACAAAACACTCAGGGGTTTCTTTTTTTCACCAATGCTTCAAACCAAACACAGGTGTGTATCCCTCACACATTTTCTGAGACATGTGGCCCTGAGAGAAAGATCAATCCAAGCTGACCTAGGTAATGAAGTCAGCATGAATCTCAAAGTCATGCTTTTTTATTTGAAAGAATATCGTGTGCCAGCGACTTGATTTCCTTGATTAAGCAGGTTACTAAGGGCACGTTCACACCCACAGCTTCTCTGCTTTTTTCTAATTCAGATCATGAAATGAAAGATTGTGACAAAGACTCTGGTTTAATGCTTACACTGCTGTATGGTAACGTGGCTTGCACAGTCTGCTTTTTCCACTGCATAGGTCAGACATGTCAAACTCAAGTCCCGTAGGCCAAATCCGGCCCGGGATATATTTAAACATGGCCCACAAGATAATTTTGTATCTCTATTATACATGGCCCTCAGTTAAAGAGCACTCCCATCACTCACTACAAATCCCACAATGCACTGTAACAGCTGCCATGCAGAACCTGTGCACAAACATCATTTAAGCCTGCCCAAAAATTAATATGCTGTTTAAATTTATATTTCTGATAAAAACATCGTCTATTTTAGACCGTTCAATAAATGTTGGTCCTGTTTGGCCAATATCTTAGACTGTATTTTAAATTTTGGCCCCTTCTGGGATTGAGTTTGACACCCCTGGAATAGATGAACAATGCCAATGCTGCTGGCCCCACCATGTATTATGGGATGTTAATTATTGGGCCGACCTCCCAGCAAAGTGAGGCTGGTTTACTTGATTTTAATTCAAGTTGAATGCTTTGTTAGATTAGCATTTTATATCAAATGTTTGACTCCACTTATATATTCGACAAGTCCAAAATCTCAAGAAGCCTTTAATGCAGTCAGGGGTTTGGTAATCTGAACAGGCAGAGGTATCAGAATCTGCAGGCAAAAAAGGTGAGGTCAACAATATAACTAAGTGAGATCTGTACATGAAGGGACACACGAGGAGAATGCTGGAGAGCGAAGACACAAGATACAACGACAATCTGGCAGAGAACCAGAGAAGAAGTAGGGTTAAAACACACACACAAGGTAATCAGACACAGGTGAGACAGGAGGGAACACAGGTGAAGGAAATCAACAGTCAGGGAGACACAGAGAGGGGATGGCACGAAACAAAACCTTACAATAAACAAGAATGAGACTTTCAAAATAAAACAGGAATGACAAGATTTGACACAAGAGGAAGAAACAAAAAAGGGAACTTAACCAGGGGGTGTGACAGCTTGACTGCCGTCAACAGCACTGATTGCAGAGGTCACCAGTCAACAAAATAACAATAATAAAATTAAATTAAAATGAAATAAAGTAAAAGAAATATACTATAACGAAATAAAATTAAAAAGAAAATAATAATTATTGTTGTTAATGTATATAAATATGAAAATAATATTATTATTAATAATAATAGCAGCAATGATACTAGAAATGACACTAAAACTAATAATTATTGTTGCTAATTTATATAAATATGAATGTAATAATAATAATAGCAGCAATGATACTAGAAATGAAACTAAAACTGATAATAATATGACAATGATAAATATAGCAATGACAATAGTGCTAACATAAATAATGATGATGAATTTAGTACAATACTACAATAGAAATAAAAATATATAAATAAAAAAACACTCAATAAATAAATAAATAATAAATTAATAATTAAAATAATAATTATCATAGAAAGCACAACAATACAATGAAGGACATAATGAGAATAAGAATAATAGCAAATATAATAATAATGATGATAACTTAGAGCTTGATAGGAGATGGTAGATTTGTAGGTGACTTTACCTTTCTGATAAAACAGACAGGAGACGCATTCTTGTAATGTATTTTGCTGAAGAATGTTCCATTTTATCCTGAATTCTACATGAAAATAATTAAAACCTGTGATTATTTTGCACAGTAATGTATATATATATTTGTGTATATATATATGTATATGTATATATGTATATATATATGTTGTTTTTTTGTTTTGTTTTTTTTCCAGTACCAGGGGCCTCCACTCGTCTTGGGTAAAGTTAGGGGAGCTCTGAGAAAAAAGGTTGAGAGCCACTGCCCTAATGGGAAACAGAATGAAATATTTGTCAAAAAAGTCATCTTACCCATGCAGGACACGATCATCTGGGGCATAAATCACCCTACTTTTTCCACTTTGGTCGCCAAACTCAACACAGCCTCTAAGATTCTCACAGGAGTTTAATTGGTTAAATATTTTCAGCTGACTGAAAAAGCTCAAGTTCTAAAAATGTTTCTCAGCAGGGTCTGTAAGTAAATGCAGGCTATGTTACACTACTGAATTTGGTATAAAAGGTCAAATGTCAAGTAGAAGATAAAACATGAAGGTTTAAATTTTGCTAGCTTGCATTTTTTGATGATTTATATCAGTCCTTTTCTGATCTCTGCGTCCATTAATATTCTTCTTTCATGTGTTTCCACTCAGAGGAGAAGAAGAAAGAAAGTGGCCTCATGTGTTTTAATTTATGCGCTGCTCTGTTGTTGTTATCATGCATTTATGTGCTTTGTTACATGGAGCGTTGTGGCAACCCTGGCTTTTAAAACCACTTCATAAATTACGGCGCTGACTGGACCAGACATCTCTCCCTTTGTGCTCCTCTCTGCCATGTGCAGCGCTGCAGATAAACTCAAGTTGGTGCAATCAGTCCAACAAATAAAGTGGCTCCATCTGGTTTTGTGAGAACTCTGGTGTTGACATTATTAAGTCAGAGAAGCCTCCAGTGTGGTGAGGCTATTTTGGACTCTCCACGCTGCATCTGCTCTGCTTCAGCTCTAAGCTCGACCAATAGATTTGTCACAAGACACCAAACATTTGCCATACGTCATCTCGGAGTCCCCAATTAGTGGTGAATATGATCCCGTCGTAATGAATGCATGTGAAAAAAGGAGGTTTTCCTCGCAACAAATGGAGCTGCAAGGAGCCAATGCTTTAGCTCCAGATATTCATCAATTTTGATACGTTTAAAGCCAAGGACATGTTCTTAGAGAAATGATTAGGTATGGTCAGGAACCCTACCAGGTTCTGCACAAAACGTGCTCAAATCAAAGTTTTTAATAGCTCTTTGCTAACAGCAGCCAAAGCAAGAGGCCAAAGTAGGTACGTCAGTCAGGGTGGTTCTTGTGGATGCGACATCTCAAGAACTCTGGGAGGGATTTTCTTTAAACTTAGCCGAAATGACCACTCTGACTCAAGGGTGAAAATGCATGACTTTTAAGCTCTTTTCCACCGAGCTGGAGCCAGTGCCTGACCTAGCGCCAGTTCTTTGTTTTTCCACCGCCGGAGCACCGGCCACAAGCTCTCAAAACTGGTGCCAGAGGGAGAACCAATTACATCAGGAGGCGAGGGGACAGAGTTATTGTGCATAAAAGTTATAACTCTCTTTGTCTTACAGTTAACAGCAACTTAATCTGATGTTATGCAAGTATAGTTACAGCTTGGTAACAGTTACCATTAGCTAGGGTGACCATATTCTCAAAACCCAAAAAGAGAACCCTCAGCAGCATGTGTTGTGTCATGACATTCAGCATCTTGACAGGTAGGTACATTGGAATAATGCCAGTGCGCCAGTGCAGTGTTTTATTATAAATATTAACCCTTGTACTACTATGAATATAAATGGCCGCCTGGTCTTTTTTGCCTTTTTTGTCAATAAATGTGTCAGAAAATGCCCTGTGAGTAGATTATTTTGCACCTTTTTTCAGGTAAAAATAAAACATTCTAGCAAGTCCTTGTCATTATTAAGTTGTAAATGCTTAAAAAAGTGTGTAATTACAAGAAAAGAAAAAAAAAGGAATTTTCAACAGGTTCCTCTTTATAAACAATTCTGAATGAGCATATACAACACTTTTGAGAAGACAAAACAGAAACTTAACCTATTTTATATTAATAATATTATTATTTATTTATTATATATTATTTAACTATTTATGAAATCCATAAAACACAAACTATGATGTAAAAGATGGTGACAAAAAAAACTGGCAAAAGAACGGCAAGAAAACACTCCACAATTATACCAGTGTCATTACTTACAATATGTTTACATTATTTACACAGAAAATACTGATAAACCACCGATAAATGATAAATGACTCACATGTTTGTCTCTGAAACCTCTCTCTGCTCTCCAGCTCAGTCAGCTCACTCTCCGTACCTCCCCCTCAGGCAATCCAGCCTTTACCGTAATGTACAGTACATATATCACTGGGAAGCTCCAGTTCTCAGCTTTCAGAATCCGTCAGAATTATTTGGATAGCGTGGAAACTCGAGGAGTTACGGTAGTTTGAATCATGCAAGTCTTTTTCTGTCCCCGGCGATAGCTTGTAGGGAATTTTATATTTCATTCATGGTGTAGTGGCTAAGCCCGTGCTTGAAGCCCCTGAGGTGCTTCACTGTCGTTTCACTAATTGACGCGCTGACAAACTTTACCGTTTCTGATGAGGAGAGTCCGAGACAATAGCATGCGTTGCAATAATCTGTGCATTTATTGCTCCAAAGGTTTCTGTGTGCTGATACAAACAATTATAATCCAACATTCCTACAACACGAACAAACAATTCACCATACCGGCTTCTTCACAGTCAACAACTGTGTTCACTTCTGGGTGGAAAACACCTACCCTGACAAAGATTGGTTCCTATTTATAAAGTAATGCCCATTGACTCCTACACATGGTTAAATATTAAAATTGCCTCTGATAATTACTTATCTCCTAGCATGTAATCAACATTGTCTGTGATTGCAAACGACTGGCCTGAAAAAGTTGAATTTTCTGTTCCTGTAACATAGTGTAGGCTTGCAAACACAACAACAGCACCTGTATAACAGCAACAAGCCCCTCCATTCTCATTGTTTTGGTGCTCTGGTTTGAGGGCTGCTGGGTAAGTAGATATGTATGCAGTGACGAACTGATGTTATACGGTGACATAATCATGCAGCTCTGACTTGGCTTCTTCACTGCAAAAACTCAGATCTTTGTCTAATTTCAAGTCAAAATATCCACAAATACTTAATAAAACCTCATTTAGGAGTCCAGATGGATATCTTATTACAAGGAGTTAAAAACAAAAATAAAGCACTGAATAACTTGTAGTTATGAGAAAATATCGGCCCATGGAACAAGCAAAATTTTACTCCTTGAGGGTCTCAAAATCAGGTATAGAAACTACTTAAGAAAGCACATCTTTTTCCAAGACATTGTACAAGTAAAGTTTGTCTTGCCACGTTGGCAGACATTTTAATTCACTGCAAGCAACTCAAGGTTTATTTTTTGTTTTTCAGTACTGAAATAACATTTATAGCTGGACATGTCAGGCAATTTTGGCACACAATGAGATTTTTAGGATAGAAATTGAATGAATAAGTTTCCTTCGATTTGAGTTTTTGCAGTGTCGCCAGTGAAAGAGCAACAGGGTCGGAAGAGGTGTAGCACCAATTCAGCACCAGCTCCAAACCAAATGTTGCACAAATGTCAATGCTCACTTTGGGGTGATCTCAATATATTTCAGAGGTCAAAGTCAAAAGCACCATTGCATTGAAACATGACTTCAAAGAAAGTGTTTTAGGATGGACTCAGTAGGTTTGGAAGGTCATAAGTCAAAGGTTAGGTCATTGTGCTTCATGCTCCCCCCCTTGTTCAGAATGAAGTGTGTCACAATCATTAAAGCTTTTTTTCAGTCGTTACAAACATGCCCAACATTGCTTATGAATCAAGTAAGTGGATTTTAAGGTCAAGGTAAATGGACCTCATCTTCATCCATTGCATGGTAACATAGTCTTCACACATTGCTTCACTTCTGATGCAAGGATCAACTTAAAAAGCGTTAGAGGCCAAAGGTCACTGTCAATTGGCCCATGTATGTAGCCTGCGTTTGGCTGCATTAACATAAGAATACTTTGAGGGATCTGACAATTTATTCAGACTGTGTAAAAATGTGCAGATATTCGCCGGCAGCTCTAAAAGCAACAATATTTCACCCAATCACAACACAGCAGCCATCCCAGCACTTTAGTTCCTCTGTTGTAAAGCAGTTTTAAAACTGTTAGAGGCATAAAATCATCAGGTAATAACTCTAGCTTGTACGTGATGGCAGAGTTCAGCTGTTCTCTGGACTCATTTGTTGTCAAATTACAGCAATACAACCGAGCTATGAATCAGTGCTTGTGTCTGGATAGTTTTCAGTTTGTTCCACTGACTTAGGAGAAATAAAAACCAAAGAATTTATTTCCATCTCAAATTCAAAAATTTCGAGAACAAAAACTGCTTAAAAAAAAGCCAGTACACCAGGGTTTGCCTGATTAAGTCCCATAATGACCCAGGGGCCTCAGGGAGTTGTTCTCCCAGCGGAGCCTCAGCAGCCACACGGCACGTTCGGGGAAGGTAGGGGGGCTGGGTTAAGGCATCAACATGTGGGCCTGCTTTCAGCATGTGACTGCTGACCCGTGCATTGTATCACATTGCAGTCATTTAAAAGGTCAAGACTCCTGGAACCTGGTTCCTTTTGCCCACCCCGACCCTCGACCTGCTGCGGACACTTGCTCTGTTCTAATCCCCAACAATAGGCCCCATTCAGAGGAAGGCAACCTGTAGAACATCTGTTTCTGTGGTTCAGAGCAGACCATAGATCAACTGTTAAGGAGGGCGAGGGCCGTGGTCGCTGGTTTATCAGGAACAGTTGACCTTCAGTTTAAAGGCAAGGAGAGTAGAGGTTGAGAGTTTGGAGGGCTTTGGGTTTATCCAACTGTTTTTATAATGAGGTAAACTTGTACGTGACAGAAAGAGAATATCTTTCTTTCTGGCAAGTGTCTGTGAAACAATTTCCCAATGATTTGACAATTTTATTTCTTGGATGCCAGGATTTTTATATTCATATCTTGATTGAAAAAGAGAGCTCATATGAAATCAAGGTCTGAAATGTGTACTGTAATCACAAACAGAGCAAAGGTGCAAAGGACTGCACATCGTCTGATTTTCAATATTTCAATGGTGGACTGGCTGCTTTACATGTCCCAAAAAACTTTGGATACATTTTCTAACTGAAGTTATGCATGATTTAAACAAGTTTAGAGAGAAATTTGGGAGAACTTTTGCATTGGTGAATTATGTTAAGCCCATTTCCTCTAGGCAAGGCAATTTTGACACAATACACAAAAACACAATGACAAAGAAGAAAAGAAAATTACATCAGAATCAAACAGTTATCAAAAGAGTCAATATTAAAAATAAACAAAAACAAAGAAATAAGCAAAGATAAAAAATAGAAACAGTGAGTAAAGCAAAAACTAAAATGAAAAAGTTTTTATTTTTTTGCTTGAAAATGAAAACTCAAAATGAAATCAGTGTTGTAAATAAAATAGTTACTCAAATTTTTTCTCCAATAAGATTTGGATTTTTGCTGATATCCGATATTTCTAAACTCATTATCACCTATACCGATATTCACAAAATCTCTTCTCAACCACAATTGACCTGTTTTTCTATGATTACAGTCCACTTGTGTTAGAAGCAGATGTGAAGCAAGAAAAACATTCTGTTCTTTAATAAAAGAATTTGCTGGTTAGTTCCCCGTGTTGGTCAGGGCCTGTCTGTGCAGAGTTTGCATGTGTGGGTTTGGCTTCCTCCTACAGACCAAAAACATGCTTATTAGGTTGATTGGTGTCTCCAAATTGTTCTTAAGTATGAGTGTGAGAGTGAAGGGTTGTTTGTCTCTCTCTGTGGCACTGTGATTGGCTGGCCACTGGTTCAGGGTGTGCCCCGCCTCTCGCCCAATGTCAGCTGGGATAGGCTCCACCCCACTCCTGACCCCAAAAGGGATAAGCAGTACAGATAACGGATGGATGGATGAATTTACAGATTTACAAAAGTGGACACTGCATGATGATGAGGTAAACAATCATAGTACATGTATTACAATATTACAATATTTAAGCCAATATAATGATTTGTATGGCAAAAATATCAGATATACATATCCGCTGAAGCTTTCATATCTGCCGATATGATAATCAGCTTTTTAGGCAGATACTGAGATTAGTCTGATAATATCTTGTTAAAACTGTGATAGCTATAGTGCAATGTTGTAATTAAAGTAGTTATGAATCTCTGTAAGCTCCACTATCTTTGGATAAAGACATGGATCAAATAAACAAACTTCTCATAATTTTAATTTTGCTATGATGGATGATTCAGTCATAACTGAATCACATTAACAAGTGAATGCAGCTGTGTGGGGTCTGTTTTGATTGCCCGTCATAGATATCACCCAGTGATTTTAGTGACGTCTTTGGTTATGAAAACATATTTGGGGCCCGAGCATCGACCTTGGCAGTTGAGTCTTATTGAATCTGAAGCGATTTCTTGTCCTTCATGTTTTATCTATGGCACACGCTGAATGTTCCTGTAAAACATTTATTATAAAAAACAGTGTGTTTGGGAACACTGGAGCCACTTATGTTTCAGTTCTAACACATGGACATGATGACAGAGTAATCTGACCCTTTGCTACATGAAAAATGTGGAAAACTTAAGCATATAACAAAGCTCCATACATCAGTGCATGTTTTTTTAAACATGCTCACAGTGAGACGTTTCCAGGTTTAAATCTTGGTTGTGATCTTCCTGTGTGGAGTTTGAGCTTCCTCATACAGACCCAAAACATGCTTGAAAGAATAACTGTTGACTCTTAAGTGTTCCTAAGGGTATGTGGTTTTTAGTATCCTTGAATCAGCCTTGTGATTGGCCAGCAATTTTCTACTCTTGCTGCCCACACTTTGCCCTCGTGTCTACCTATCTAAGTTTTTTTATTTCAGTAAGCAATTACATGATGTTATGTAATTTGGTGGGTGACATGTACACCATCTTTAGTCCCTATAAGTCAAGTCAACTTATTCTAACATAACAGACAGCCATTAGTTTTTCAAAGAACATGTTTTATTTTTAATTCATTTTTTGATTTTCTTGCCTTTATCAATAGCGGAGGGACAGCGGACAGTCTCAGGAGGGAGGAGGAGAGAGCAGGGTTGAACCTGAACCTAGGCCCCCCCGCACAAGGTCACAGCATCAACACATGGCAATCTCCACCCACTTCGTCATATCAGCATCTAAAGAAGGTGTTTGATTTATCTTTATGTGTCTTATGTATTTCCCGCAGTGGCGTTTTATTTGGTTCAGTTTTGTGATGTATCTACTTGTAACCAATGACCAGTGCAAACACCTGCTGCACTTTGCAGCATGATGTTATTCCAACTTTATGAGACGGTAAGGACTGCAGGAAAGCACCGTTGCGGGGAACAGAGGGACGAAAGATATACAGCAGCCATGTCCTGTAAAGCTGCACGTGTTGCTGCTTCACCCCAACCTGTGTCATCATGAGAGGGTCTTTTCCTTCTTCTCGCTTTAGCTTCTTACATGAAAATTTTACATAAACCAGATGTTAAGAGATTTTTCATAGTAAGCAGGAGTTAATTGGAGATTAGCACAATTAGGTGGCTAAAGACTAATTTGGGCTCCTTGCACAGACCAGAACACAAAAATCATAATTCCACACATAAATACATGTGTGTTGGCGGCACATTGGGTGGTTGCAGCCTCACACGGACTGGACTTCTCCTTTGCCCCCCCAACTGACATTATTTTAGGCCCCTTAGTTCCAGATTTAGCAACATTTAAACGCCACATCCTAACTAAGTATTGTTTCAAAATGTGCCCATCTTCTGATGGCTAATTCCAGCAGAAACATCAACTCAACCAGGGTCTGCAAATTGCTCTATGACTCACAGGCCAAGTTGGCAGGTGGATAAAAAAAAAATCTTACCTGGCACACCGTTCAATATATTTCACCAGTCCATCTGGGAAGGAGCTCATAGATAGTGTTTGGGGAGTGCAGAACCTTTCAGAGGCACATCCAGCACGGGATTGGACGATCATTCTGTCAATCACATTTATTACGGCCAATCAAGTAATGTAGCAGGTGGGCGCTACCATGCTACAGAACGTAAACCACTTTGTAAAGCAAACTCTCGTCAAAACATGCCGGAAGTGGAGCAAAAACAGCCTTTCTATATTAAAGAGGATTGTAGTGTTGATATTTGTTTTTCATTCTATAAAGAAATGTGGTCCAGATCTAGTAAAACTGCTAATGAAGCTGTTAGCATCTATGCTAATCTCTGTACGCGCAGTCACCTCCTGTTGTTGTCACACTTGTAGCTCCTACCTCTTCCTACTCGAAAGGACTCTGATTGGGTCATGACACTTTGGGCTGAGCAAAATCATTGTAGGTTGGAGTTTGGCAAGATGGATCTGCCCGCTTATGGACACTCAATCAAGCAGATCCAGCTGCATGGCAAGGTTTAAAAAAAGAAAAAAAACACCAGCCAAGCAGAATTTTTAACAGCCAAAAAAATTAATTGTATTTTTGTGTCACAGACATACAGTAGGTAATGGATGGATAATTAAAATAACTAAAGGGAAAAAAATAGCAAATGTAAAACATGATGTGACCAATTACTGTATTTAAGCTCCATTTTTAGAAATTCAAGGAAACATAAAAAATTCCTGACACTTTGCACTTCATTTCAGTTGACTAAAATGTTGTGAGACTTCATCAACTTAAACTAGACTAAAATTAAAACAATTTAGATGACTAAATTATGACTAAAACTAAATTAAAAAAGTGCAGTCAAAATTAAAACTGAATCACTGAGTTCACTGTACTCCAGTGGCCTCCTCTGTCACCAGATCTCAGTCCAATTGAGCACCTTTGGGATGTGGTGGTACAGGAGATTCACAGCATGGATGTGCAGCTGATGAATTTGCAGCAACTATGCGATACTATCATGTTAGCATGGACCAAAATTTTGAGGAATGTTTTCAGCACCTTGTATCTATGCCATAATGGATTAAGACAGCTCAAAAGGCAAAAGGGGGTCCAACCTTGTATACCTAATAAAATGGCCAGTGAGTGTACAAAAGGAAAACCATATTCTTAGTATCGACATGCACTTGGACGGTGGTCCAAAAAGTCAGGCAGTATCCAGAGAGAAAACTCACACATGCAACCACATGTTTGACTAAAATTAGCCCTACATCTATAAGTAAGAGAGAGAAACAGAGATCTTTACAAACATGCTGTTACAAATGCATGTCTTTACCGAGCTGCACTCGCAGACTGTGCCATGCAGATCCAGATACATATGTGAGCCACTATCTGCTCCTCTCGTGACAGGCTCACTGCACCTCAGGCGCTGCAACGCTGGCAAGCCACAACAAGATGTGATGAGGCACTCCAGCACAAAAGTGCTGACATGCTAACTTCTCTCACTGCCGTCGTCAGTCAGGATAAAACAGCCCATACTCCAAAAAAACTCTTTGTTGTGTTTTAGGGAGTCCTCGAGCAGTCATAATCCTGTGGCTGCAGGATTTTTTTCTAGAAACATTTCTCCTTTCTAAATCAATCCAGTAATTGTTTAAAGAGCTGGCTGCTTGACTGATGCAAAGGGCATGATGAATGGGAATATATGCATTTCTCTCCAGCAATTACAGAAGGAATAACAGGACAAACTTCAACCAGTTTTAGTTTCTTTCCTTCCGTGCATCGAGGACCATGGCAAATAAAGCCACATGGAGCTTAATCAAATGTCACAAATGATTTTTAGCATTGAGTTCCTTGTAAAACGTTGTAATCTTCATATTTTTGTTTATTTCCATCAGTTTTCAGTCTTTTACAGTTGAAAGTAATACGATGAATAAACCAACCTAAAGAAAACAGTTTTGTAAAGATGGTATCAAACAGGATATAAATAATAGCACGATATTGCATGCATGTAGAATTGATGTCAAACTGATAAACTGTGAATTTGTTTCATTTAGTTGTAGTTCTTTGAGACAGCCAGCATGAGGTAAAACTAGAGATGCCCCTAAGTGATGCAATACTGACCATTTTTTGTCAGGATGTTGGGGCAGACTGGGGTTCCTTAAAGTTATGCCACAGGAATAACCACTAGCATCGCAAACAATTGCTAAGGATGTGGAAATAAAACTCAGATAGGATGGCCTCAAGCTAATAACTTAAAGCTTGTCCGGAATCTGATGCTCAGGCAGAAAGGACTCAAATGGATCTGAAAAGGTCCAGGCTAGAGACAGAGTCAAACAAGATCTGTGAACATGAATTGTGAAGATGAGAAAAACGCTGGAAAATGATGAGGACGTACAACAATCTAGTGATGAGACTGAGGATACAGAAGGTTACATACATGAGGTAATGAGGGGTAATGAGACACAGCTGGGGAAGGCACAATCAGGGATCAGGTGTGACAAGACCAGACAGAAAGCAAAACCTACAGAAACAAACAACAGTTAGACTTTTCAAAATAAAACAGGAAGTATGAGACACAACATGAAACATGGAAACAAAAAGGGTAACTCAACTAAGGCAAAAGCAGGATCATGACAAAGCTCATGTGTGATCTTTCAAAATGATGAATTAATCCACTGCTGCCCTAACCTGACACACAAGGTGGACTGCTGAAGATATTTCAGTGTCTGGGAATGGGCAGAACCTTACAAAGGCAAATCCAGCAGGTGATTGAGCCATCACTCTGTCAATCACACTCACACTCATGCCAGTCAGGTTGTGTCGTGGGCGGGCGCTACTGCTATGTGAAAAATAAAAAACTTTAGCTACGTCATAGACAAACTCTCAACAAAACATGTCTGAAGTGGAGCAAAAATATCATTTCTATTGAGAAATGCTTTCAGTGTTGTTTGTTTGTCATTTGATAAAGAAATGTGGTCCTGATCACACAAAGCTGCTACTAAAGCTGTTAGCATCTATGCTAATCTCTGTGCGAGCAGTCATCTGCTGTCATCTCGCTGGTTGCTCCCACCTCTTCCGTCTCTAAAGGACTCTGATTGGACTGTGCACAACCATTGGAGATTGGAGCTTGGCAAGATGGATCTGTCTGACACAGTATAGTGAGTGCTGCTGGAGGTTCCTGTACTCTGCAAAGGTCAAGAGACTGATTCAACTTTTGACCCAGCTACCATCACTGAAGTGTCCTTTTCATATATCCCTCATGGGGGAAATTTCATTCTTGACTTTTGCTGTCTCTTCAACATACATTTAGTCTACCTGAGGCTTAGATTAGTGTCCCTGTAGGTCCCTACTATTTCCTTAGTGATCGAGCAACTGTTGCCCCCAAACATAAATCATGAAATCATAATTTATATCATTGGAAAGCCTGATTAGTCATCTATGCAACAAGGTACATCTACCGTATTTTCTGGACTATATGTCGCACTCAGGTGTGACTTATATATCAAAATATACATAATTTAACATGTTTTTAAATGTTGATTCATACTGACTGACAGGGAACAAGGAGTATGCATTACCGTCTACAGCCGCGAGAGGGCACTCTAGGCTAGGGTAGACATAAACAAAATGCCCCCAAAATGAAAATCGCATTCTGCAGATAACAAACTGCAGGTAGTAAAATATGCAGTGGTAATCGAGCAGAAATGAAGTTTGGAGTGAGTGAGAAACTCATGAGGGACTGGCGAAAAGCAGAGATTACTGTTACTGCAATGAAGAAAACGAAGAAAGCTAATCGCGAGCCGATAGCAAGATGGCCAGAGCTGGAGGTACGACCCCACAGATACAGTAGGTTCTTGAACAACGGGTTGCTGGGAGAAGCTTGTTAACGGTGCAGTTACATCTTCACGCCCTGATAGCTGCCAAGGAGATGAATATAAATGAGGAAAGCCAGCCTTCTTGGTGTTGCCGCTTCATTCAAGGCAACCACCTCTTGATCAGAGCACTAAATAAACTCGACTTATAGTCCGGTGTAACTTATATATGTTGTTTTTCCTCTTCATGATGCATTTTTTGACTGATGCGACTTATACTCCAGAGGGACTTATAGTCCGGAAAATACGGTAGTAAGGATCGTGCATTTGTGAAAGGAGCAACACAGCTAAATGTGTGGGTTACCCCTGCCACTGGAAACAGATGTTCCAGTGCGCAGATTGGCAGCATTATTTTGTATCAGCCCTGGTACCACTTCCAAATTCTGTGATATTTGTGAGGTCAAAGACAAACCATGAGTTGGGCTTCCCAGGAGGTCGACACCCTTTACTTAGAAACCGTAAGCTTTCTTCAAGGGGAAGAGGGGATTTTGGGGAAATTTTGGGAGCTACACATATACCATAATTTCTCGATTATAACACGCCCTCGATTATAACACGCACCCCATATTTTCCCAATTTTTGCCTGGAAAAACACTGTACTTCAATGAAACACGCACCCAAATTTTGCCCAAACCTCTCAGACAACTCAAAAATTACCTTTATTCAAAGTTTAAATCAATGAAATGTAAGTATTTTCACAACAAATACCATACACGATTTTCTCTCTCAAACGGATGCGTAAATACCTTTTGCTTCATGCATGCACAATTACTCGATTTCTGCTCGAGCATGCTCAGTCGTAGTGTACCGACCAACCAGAGAGCAGCTATTAACATGCCGATGTCTTTAACTAATCACAGCGCAGCTATTGTGCGTCTCCTTGCTCACAAGATGGTGTTTGCATGTGTTTTTGCAGAGAAAGAGAATATTTTGGCATTTTGTATCAGATGTGTTGCAATCGGGATGCTGGTGAGATGAAATATGTTAAATATTTAATAGTGTTTAATAAGCACCCGAAAAATTACACCATATTTAAGGGCAAAAAAATGCATGTTTTAGTTGAGAAATTACAGTATATAGCTGTGTAGCTCATCACATGAATGCACAATCCTTACAATCTGTACCTTGTTGTAAAGGTGACTAATCAGGCTGTCCACGGTGATAGAATACATACCAGTTGGTGTTATTAAAGGGAGAAATAATCAACCAAAATAAGATTTCCAAAGTGTTTGGGAGGAGAACAGATCTTTTTCATAAATGATTGGCATGAGTGGGTAACGCCAAGTCACATGTCCAGCACCTATGTTCAGGAGAGTGACTTTGAGAGTGTGCATGCTCAGATGATTTATGTGTTTGGAGTTTCATAGAGCATTTTATCAAGTGAAACGAAGGACAGTCAGTCTGAGGTAATGACATTTTGATGATAATCTAATTAGCACTAATAATCACCCAGAGGGAAAGTTACTTTAGGGAGATGTGCAGATGATACTTGCTGGGTTTGCTTCGTGAATAATTTGAAAATTTTTCTTTTGGCCCAGATGGAGTTTTGATGAACAATAACTTGACAATGCGTGAGGAGGGAGGAGTGTTTGGTTTATTTCTCTTTCACTGTCCACAAAAACAAAATGTTTCATGCTTCTCTGGATATGCTCCACATTCTTACGAGGTTGTTTCTGGATGACGTGATGCACGCTGTAAAAGTTTTACAGGGCTGATCCAAATTCTCCTAACTTAATTTATTAAAAAAAAAGAAATCTGAATGTATTCACAGCGGGCTTGCTGAGCATGTATGGTGCTTTCCAACAACATCCTGCTTGATCCACATTGATCTGATTACATGCATCACACCTGGGAGTCACGCCGTAAAACTGGGAAGGTGTAAAGCAGCATCTGGAGGTTAAAGGCATGAGGTTAAAGACAGGAGAGTGTTGAAGAGAGAGCATCATCGCCAAACTTCAAGAATGCTCACATGGTCTACACATTTTTCCAAAACCTCTGTATAAGCAGAAGACTCCCACACACTCGTGCTGCCTTCACATTGTCTTTCACAGGTGATCACATTAAAAACAGCAGCTGAGACTCCAGGGGTCAAGACTGCATGCTCAGATGTATCAGCATCAAACTGCTCAAAGCCTACATGTTTAAAATTTTGTAAATGAGCTCACATTTTGCCTTAAATCAGGTTCATAAATGCATTTTTGATGACTGCTAGGGTGTATTTATGATTGCTTATGTTAAAAAAAAAACCTTCCACTCACAGATGTATTCTCCGTGTCTGAAACACTCTTAGAGCTCCTGCCCCTTTGAGGCTCACCTAACTCCTGAGTCCATGACAAGCAGGTATACGCCATTCTTTTGACTGTGCGTGCAGTAACAAAGAAGAGACGGCCAAAGCTTGAAGGCTAGCACTCAGGTTGACTGCCAGCGTTTGAGCTAAGCTAACTAGCCGCTGGCAAGCTTTGGCTGTCTGTTCTTTGATACTTCCAAAGAATGGTGTCTACCTGCTGCTCATGGACTCAGGAGTGAGGCAAGACACAAAAACAACAAAAATGTTGGAGTTTTCCCTTTAAGAGTCAATAGTAAAAACTAGTTATTTAACTATTTATTTAATATAATTTTATTGAAGGTGAATTTTTTCCCACTTTGGTGGCGCACCCTGGAGGCCAGTCAGCTGTGGCTGTCAGTCAAACTTTTTCACACCATACAACCCTGAGAAACGATCTAATTAAGGTTTTTTTTGTTCTACACTTGACTCTCCGGGTAAGGTATGGGAGCACATGCTTGATCAGCACTTTGCCATTTATCATTCCTGATACCTCTTGCTGCACAACCAGCAACATTAACTTTATTTCATTTATAGGTGCTTATGTGCAATGAATTTGCCCAGGACTGAAAACCCTAAGGCTCTAGGGCAAAGGACGCCAACCCCTATCAGCTGCTTTAGCAACTACCTTAACTGCTGTTAGTTCCCCAGAAGGTTAGTTGGCTCCTCCTCAACTACCCAATCCAACCAAGCATAATTCAATCAGGGCTTGAATAAACCAACCTCAGCCAAGTTCTTACAAAACTGATTCTAATTCTCCAGGGCCTGTTAAACTTTTTCCATGTTTTTGACACCATCCAGCTGGAGAGAAGCTGCCAGTGATAACGGTGGATGCTTCTTTTGCAAACTACCTCCCCGACAAACCACAGTTTGCATAACAAACTGTGTCCAAGAGAATGGTCAGCGATGATGGACCTCACAAGGTTTGGTCCTTCCTCTGAATCCTACACAATGGACTTGGCTTAAGCCCTCAAACACATTAACTTAAACTGCTAGGCCTTGGCCATTTGGATTGTCATCTGATTGGAACCCAAGCAACTGATTTTCAATGGCAATTTGTCAAAGTTTAAACCCCCAATTGCTGGAAATTCAGCTCAGTCAAGCTGAATATTTTCGTCTATTCTTATTTGAAGCCCTGGATCATGGGCTGTTAGACACCAAGACACTCAGAAGCAATGAAGACTGGGAGTTGAGGATGTACTCAGGTGGAGATTTACTTCAAGACAATGAAAATGGCTTTTCTTTGTTCATACCTGGATGCAACCTCTGTTATAAAGCACCTTAACACAAGTGTGTCGTCCTTAGACCCTAAGTATCTTCACTCCATCAATTTCCCTCACATTACTGGGTCAAAAATCGTAGTGGTACCAAGTTAAGAAAAAGTAGCATCAACGCTCCTTACTGCACCAATATCCTTGTTCATCTGACCTGAACCTAAGATGTCCCTGGCCCAGATAGATAATCCCTCTAGCATGTTCAGGGCTACCCCAGGGTCTCCTTACAGTTTGACATGCCTGAAATATTTCCACAAAGAAGCATCCAGGGGGCCTCCTAAACAGGAAAATGAACCACCTCATCATGGCTTTATTCAGTGCAAAAGCCGATTCCAGATTCTACTGTATGTCCAAGCTCTTCTTACCTCCTGCCCCTGGGATCAGCCCAAATACTCGGTTAAGGAGACCCTGTCCAATTGCTTCTACTCACAGCTTGTGTCTCTTCACTTTAAGTCATGATGGTGCCCTGAGCTTGGAGGAGGAATTTATGCATTTTGAAGCAGAATATGGTGGCATCAGGACTGGATGTCAAAATTGTACTTATGACTTATTCAGCCCATCTAATACACAATACTTATGTGAGGCAGGGGTATCCATCCCCTAGGCATTGTACAGGTATTGTGCCAGGGAACATTTTGTAGGAGATATTTTCCCCACTTTTTGCATTTTTACTGTCAAGATTTGGCACAGGCCCTCTGTTTCTGTCACAGCTGGGATGACACAAAAAGTAAGGCCTGGGATAAACTTGCTGTTCAATCTTGAACTCCTGTATGTGTGGGATGTATACTGTACTCCCTGGGAATTTTTTTAAAATTTTGTTAGAAAGCTTAACATGTGGGTAATGCCCACATATAATGTGGCAAAATCACTAACTCCACAAATGAGAAGGACATGCAGGGCCAGCCCCTTTCTGTCTGCAGACCCAAAGCTCAGTTTGAATAAAGAAACATACTAATGAATATTTGTACATTTGAAACTGGAAAAAATTAACCAACTAAAGACTCTGTTTGTTTTAAATTACTCTAAACTGTGACGTTAAGTCTGACTTAATGCTAACACAAACCAACCCAGGATTGTAAGAGCTGCAGTGTTACGAAAGCAAAAGTAAAGTGCTGCAAAATCAACAAATGTGAAGAGCAATGATAAACAGCATTTGATGAAGTAAGTGACAAGTAGGCTTAATACAGACAGGGTCTCACCCACTTCAGTGGTGCAGTCTGATAGTGTGCTTGGTTGGTAATTGGAAGGTTTGAGCCCAGCTCTGGCTGTCACATGGCGATGTGTCCTTGGGCAAGACACTTAACCACAAGTTGCTCCCACTGTTGGGGAAGAAAGGGAGTGACTGTGTTTGTAGATACTGATGGACAACTGACATAGAAACTCCAACTATCAGTGAGTGAATTTGTGAATGGGTGTGAGTGGGTGGGTGTGACCTGCAGTGTAAAGCTGCTTTGATTAGTCAAAGAGACTAGAAAAGAGCTATATAATCTCAAGTCTATTTCCCATTTACTTCGTCACATTCACATTTTACATTTGAGCAAAATTAGTCAAACTGCGAGTGCAGTAGGCCGCCTCAGATCCAGCAGTGTTATTATACACAACCACTGACTGGACAATACATTATTTTATATTCCATGTAGCAGTTGTCCCCCCATTTGTTGGGCATATTATGTTTGTTTTTTTGACAACCCAACACAACCTGCAATGGTCAATTCAAGAAAATACTGTCTGACATGAAACTGGTACATGGAGTAAGGCCTTCAGTGCTATTTAAATACGATAGTCAAGAAAGCAATATTAGTTTAACACAAGTTTAACAAATATATCAATAAAACAGTGGCTAAAAGTGTAGTCACCAAACTGTAGAGTCCTAACAGAACAAGGAGCCAACAGAATAAAATTGAAGGATTGGAAAAAAGAAAACTTATCTGGACGGACAGTCAGCAAAGACTCTTCTGTCAATTCTTTCCAAGACAGGCAGAGACCTGCTCTGATACATCTTTTATTCCATGTTGTTAGGATTGAACCATTGAGCCATAAAGATAAGCCGACACATTACAAAAATAATCAACCGTTTTCGCTCTGCATTCCTCTGTCAGGGAAAGCCCAGAAAGGAATGGGATGGTTGATGGCAGTACAGTTGATAGGAGGGAGGCAATGGGGGCCAGTGTGAAAGAGAACAGCTGGGGGTGGATGCTAATCTCAATCTGATAATGTCCATGTACCATGCAACCGAGCATGGAAAGGTAAAACATGATGCCACAGACCCCACTCCCTTTTTCCATATCTGCATTGCACTGCTTTATCCACAGAATAGAGCAGTTCATAAGGTTTGACACTTATTTGTGTTGACAAATGACTGAAGGTCTCGTTTCTGTCAGTGTCGAGGAAAACAAAATCTTTTTATGAACTGTAAAACTCTCCATTTAACATAAGACTTTGTTTCACTGGGTGTCTCTAGTTCTTATCGTCAGACATTCCAGGATTGTGTTTCTTCATCTGAGGGAAAATATGTCTCTCACACCAATGTTTCATTGTGTTAGGATACAATGAGGAAACACGATACACTTTGTATTCAGATAGTGGCAACACGTCTCTGAAACTGAGGACAAAGGTTTATTTTCCCTCCTGATTCCTTATTAATAATATTTTGTCTGTTATCTGACTGTGACACTGACAGATTTATATTCAGCTGATTGAGAAACAGAGTGTGCTCCCTGAACTCTTGCTGGTAAGTTTCCCGACAAAAAAGGCTAAATGCTTACATTGTGATCTGTGCATATGCATCAAACAGTCATTGCAAATCCTCTGAAAGTCTTGCACTGTCTTCAGTCTTTAAGGAAGGATTGTCCAAACTATTTTTTCAGCAAAGGCCACTGAGCCAATGTGCTTTTCATGCCTTGAGGCTCTTTTCTTGTGCGATGTCCTTACTCAATAACCAGTAACCAACCTTGACAAAGCTACTAGTCTTTCATATTTTTGTAGCGTATTCAACTAAATAGAGGTCAAAAAGGATTTGCAATTCATGGTATTCCGTTTTTATTTATATTTCTCACAACATCTCAACTTCATTGGAATTGAGATCTGTAGTTCCTTTGTCCATTTTTCCTCCACTCGCCTCTGTGAATACATGCAGGCCTGAGTCTGTACTCCACATGGCTGGTCCCAACATAAGCCTGCCACACCTGGTCTCAATCAGAACCAATCAGTCACATGCACACCTGACTCTGCAGTGGGATGATTTTCTCGGCATGTTGGTGATCGGTGAGATCTCCCTTTAAAGTTTCCAAATAAACATAATCATCTCTGCAAAGTTTTTGCTGAAAAAAGAATGAACCCACACAAACCTGATGAAACATATGATTGTACAGTGAGGAGAGAGGGACTGCATGGAGTGCATTTAATCTTTTTTGTTTTTGTTTGGTTGTATTGTTGTATGACTTTCTGGGACAGACTGTGCTGTAACACCAAAAGCTACAAAATGGATACACAGCATGATGCTCCATGGCCTTGCTGTCCCACTAACCTAGAGACAGAGATAAGACTGATGCTTTTCAAGGCTTTTGTTTTTGTCAACATACCTCAGGGAAAGACCAAAGCAGTGCTCTGAGGACTTTAATAAAGTGACAGTCTCTACGTGTTATCTCACTTCACTGTGCTGTCTAATGGGCTGCATGATCACAAGGTGAAGAAATACAGCCTTCTAAAAAAACCTTACTGGAATGGTAAAATATACTTTCTTACTCATTTGTGGGACATTTTCAGCAGTGGTATCAAGCACAGCAAGTAGAGAAATAAAGAGCATTTCATTTAGTGAAAGTGTTGGTTTGATAGTGTAAAATAAAACTCTTGGACTCTTGCATGTACTAACAAGAAAGAGAGAGGCAGAGCTCACCCACTGCTAATTAGCTTAGCTCAAACACTGGGAGTCAATTGGAAGTGTTAGCCTGCCTCTGCCTACAGTCATCAGATAAAGTCTTCAGTGAGTCCAAACAGTCCTGTGTGCTTGTTGTGACTCGTTTTTATGTTACGTTATGTATTTTTGGACTTAGATTAGCACTTAATGTCATTTTTGAAAGAAATACATACAAAATTTAACTGCAGGTTGCTTTGTTTTGTTGGCCTACTTACAAGTACATCTGCCATTGTTTGCACATCTGCCCACGATTTAGTTTCATATGGTTTTTTTTTTTTTTTTTCAAAAATTACATAAAGTACTAATCTTAGTCTAAAAATAGATAAAGTAACATACAAGTCAGCAAAACAAGTCACAACAAGCACACAGGACCATTTAGAGTTGCCAAAGTGTTTATCTGATGGCAGGCTAAAGCTACCCACTGACTCCCAGTATTTGAGCTAAGCTAATTAGCAGTGGGTGAGCTCTGCCCGTCTCTTCCTTGTAATTGCATGCACAGTTGAAATAATGGAGTCTATCTGTTTGTCATGGACTCAGGAGTGAGGCAAGACACGAAAACAAAAAACTGTTGGCATATCCCTTTAAACATTAGCACATTTGGCCAGTCTTTATTTGGGATGAAGTATCATTTGTGTATTTGGCAAAATTCAATTAGACTGTAGCTTGATCCTTATGCTGCTGGCAGAAGGACACGTAGGCTGTGCCTTGTCTCAAAATAGTGCCTAATTAAATTTGAAGGGATTTAAACAAACGGTTTGTAGTGTGTGATGACCTGTTTTTGTGGCTTGTTTTCTCTCACAATTCTTTTAATTATGCGGAGAGTCTGGCACCATGTACAGCAATGTATAGCATGAACATTTTTCTGGAGATTTCTGAACAGAGAGAGAATTGAGCTGTGACACTTTGGCATATGTTCAGGCTCATGCCATGTAAGCGGGGTCCACACATAAGGATTTTATATATCTGAAGAGATTTTTTTTTATCTGTTACAGACCCCACACATGAAGATAAAAAAAAATCAAGCATTGAACAGTTTTGATCGTACTGTGTGTGGTGTGCTCCGATAATCAACACAGCACACCACAGGTAACAATTCTGTCCCACCACCGACCTGGAATGTAGTTCTCCAAGACAGAAATCTCATGCGAACAAACATGATCTAACAAAAACAAATAAGAAGAAACACAGCAACAACCAGAAAGAGGACATACGAGGAGAGAGAATAATGGTGGTCTTGGGACTATTTTTGATGGAAAAATCCAGAACTAAAAAAGAGAAAAGACTGTGGAAAAAATCCTGGAGACAGCGTTAACACACTGTGCTGGTCCTTCTATTCTGAGGGACAGCAAGCTTTATGTTTCAGGTCGGCCATGCTTGTTTTTATTCACGCTTGCTTCCTTGTTACTCAGTCAGCTCGCTTCTTGATTGGCTACATTCTGTTCCTCGTCACAATTCACTGAGTCATGACTCGTCGTCGGCTTTCCCCACACACGAAGGTTTTTGTCATAAATATTGAACAAGTTGAATATTTAAGATTGCCGGCCCTGACCTGTTTCAGAGCCGATTATTGGGACAAATTCACTCTTAACACACCTCAGACCACAGGATAATTTTATAGGATAATCTTATAAGACATAAAAAAATCTGGTGTTTTCTGTCCTCAGCCGACTTTCCCCTTACATCATAGGGGGAAAGTCGGGACAAAAACAGCCCGATACTCTTTATGTGTGTACCCCACTTTAAGTGAATGTTCACCTGTGTTGCTGTGGCTTCAACGATTACCCAAAGTCTGCATCTCAAGTTGTTGCCTGTAACCACAATAAACAAAATATTAGACCGCTTCTTGAATGTGTATGTCCTTATTTCATGATCAAAAACTTTGGCAAATACTTCTAATGTGTCTCAGTAACTCAAACTGTGATTTTCATCAAGTCCACTCACAAATTTATGCTCGTCCTTGGCCTACTCTGAGGCAGATCAAACATGAAATACACAGACAGTACAACTATTTCATGTGTCTGCCAGCATCGGATGAAGTAATGGCTAAAATGACGTGGTATGACAGGTCTTCTCTTCTTTATTACAAGGATTTATTTACCTCACAGTGATCTATACCTGCTGCAGGATGAAGTAAACACATTTGATATATAGCAAAGGGAAAACAATGGGCCTTGGCCGTATTTCCCTCAGACGGATCCCCCAGGAGAGGAGATGTGAGAATGCCCAACTTGACTTCAAGGAAAGACAACATGGTTTCTCTCCTTGCTTCAGCGGGATGCAGACGCATGCGCTCCTAAAACAATACAGAGGAGCGGTCGGCTTCATTTAGCGTGATAAAGAAAACACGGATTTCTCTAAAGTTTGGTGGCTGAGCGCTCTTCGGAGAGTGTTGCAGTGCATATTTCCACTCAGTGTTTCCATTACTACCTCTGATGACTAACAGCGCTTCAAGGGTGTCCGTGCAGTCATCAGCTTGGCCCTGTCAGAGACTTGGCCTCTCCGCCATGCTACTTTGTCTCTACGACGTTCAAATATCCTTTCTTGGCTGCATCTTTCTTTTGTTTCTCACTCAGATGATCTGATGTTTCGTGTTAGCCCTTTCTCCGTCTCCCGTACAAGGTCCGTGCTTGTCATTGCACCCACAGGGAGTATCGGACTTCTAACCTCATTGAGGTGTAACTTCTCCCCCCCTTGTACCAAGAGGATCTTGCTTCCGTCAGTAGGAAACAAAAGTGTCAGAGCCATAAACAAAAGAGCCATTAGGAGGACTGTTGATGTAAAGTGAGTAAGCCTCTGAATCACAGTAGAATGATGTGACGCCACTGTTTCTCAGAGCAGGATTCCTCTGAATCATCCTCAGAGAGCTGACGTTCACATGGTGCAGAAACCCCTCATCTGACATTTGCAAGTATGAGTTTCATTATTCATTTATGATTTGCCAGCAGACTCTCTTACCGAATCGAACATTGGCTAATGTGAACATAATGCTCTGAAGCTAAGTCCAGGATATCACTGTCAGCAGAATAAGCAGTTATAGGTATATTTTTGGTTTGCAACAGCAGCTGCATTGTGAAGTAAGAGATAGAGGGATGATAGATAAGATGACAAATGTCTATTAAAGGGGTAGTTTGGGTTTTTGAAGTGGGGTTGTGTGAGGTAAAGCAAAGTACACACATAAAGATTATTGGGCTGTTTTTGTCCCGAAATAAACTACTAAATTTGGTTTGTGATTTTATATATGGACATCAGGACTCACTTCTGCAGCCACAAAGCATTGTGTTTGCAGTGCCCATTTTACTGATCAGGACTACGACACATGACAGCACTTTGAGGGCTCAGTGACATCAGATGACTTCTGGGACAGGCCTTGACTAACCATCGCCGTGCTGGAGCAACCTCCCTACTCGCCCGACCTGGCTCCATGTGATTTTTTTCCTCCTCCCCAAACTCAAGGGGGTCATCAAGGGGACCCGTTTTGAAGACGTGGACGACGTCAAAAAGGCCGTGATGACGGAGCTGTGGAGGATCCTGGAAGAACCCTTCCAGGAGTGCTTGAAAGCGGGGCAGAGAAGGATGAGAAAGTGCGTTAGACTCCAGGGGGATTACTTCGAAGAGGAAAACTTGTAGTTTGCAGTTTGGATTCTAAAATAAATCTTTTCTAGGACACCAGTCCTGGAACTTTTCTGACACACCTTGTACATGAATTCAAAAAGATAGATATAAACAAAAATGTAAATAAATATAAATATAGATAAATATATAAATACATTAGAATTAAAATAAAAAATATGGCTACAGGCTGGCTTCTGCTCCTTCCTGTCTTCAGTCTTCCTGTTACTCCCCCTCCCCCCTAGTGAGGAGTTGTACAGTCTGTTGGCCTGAGGGACAAAAGAGTTTCTCAGTGTGTTGGTTCTGCACTTGGGAAGGAGCAGTCTTGGGCTGAACAGGCTCCTCTGGTTGCTGATGAAAGTGTGCAGAGAGTGAAAATGAGTGAATATTTGCAAAGCAATGATGTTTATCAGTTTGAATATTAAATATATTGTCTTTGAAGTGTATTCAGTTGAATATGGGTCAAAAAAGATTTGCCAATTGTTGTTTTTATAAACGTTTCACACAATGTAAAAACTTCATTGGTAATGGGGTTTAATTAGTCATCACATCAGTGTATTTGTCATGTTCAATCTACATTTATAATTTGTTCCCCCTTATACACCGTGTTACACATCTTGTTTCGCAAAATGATTTTTCTGCTGGAAATAAAAAGTCAAAATCAACAAAACTGAACTAAAACATCATTTTTTGTGCCTTTTTTGGTCCACGGCGGTGTCCTCTTGCTGCTCTGCTTGGCCTCACTTTGATCACAGCTCTGGATAATCGTTGTGGCAAACATCTGGTCACAAGCCTGTTTTCTCGACATTTCGGTCAACCACAATTCCATTCAGTGTGAAGGATAGCTTCTGTGGAGTTATCTGTAATCTTGTCAGTGTATTTTTGGTAAGATAAAGTACCAGTTGAGCCAAACATGTGAGACGCACATGTGTCAAACTCTGCTGCACTCAGCACAAATCTCTCTGGTTTATACTGAAGATAAAAACCTTCAGAAATATCGATTATAAGAAGTTTATTTAAAAAGAGCAGTCAAATTTAGTTGAAGGAGCGTAAGCAGGGCACTTTGTGATTTGTGGAAACATTAATTATGCTCTTGTTGGTCTTAATGGTGGCTTATGTAAATCTTACGATGTGTGAAAAGGTTAAAAAAAAAAGTTTTATTACCTCGGCCAAGGAGGTTATGTTTTTGCCAGCGTTTATCCGTCTGTTTGTCTGTCTGTTTGTGTTCAAAATAACTTGAAAAGTTCTGAATGGATTTGGATAAAATTTTCAGGAATTGTCGGAAATGGGATATGGAAGAACTGATTAAATTTTGGGGGTGACCTGGATCACCGTCTGGATCCAGGAATTTTTTAAAGGATTCTTTAACATTGCCAGATAGGACCATTTTCACCAAGGTGGACCGAAACTGCTTGGCGGAGGTCTGCGCTCTCTGAGTGCTTTTCTAGTTTTTTTATTCAAATGTGCCATTTTTTCCCCTTCATTTACACACTGCAAAAACTCAGATCCAGGCAAGTGTTATTGTCTATTTTCAAGTCAAAAATATTCAAAACCATTATTCGAATCCACATTCACTTAAAGGGAACCCTGACTGTGAAGACAAATAGTCATAAATATGCTTTAATGTTCATCTAATACTAGAATGTCTTGTTAAAAATGCACGAAGAATTGTTATTTCTTTAAAAATCGCAATTTTTGTAACCCGCTGACGCCGCCATTGTTTTACAAGTGCAATGCATGCCGGGTGGATGACGTGTATGGGTTGCACTGTGCCGAGCATGAAGACATGCTTGAGGAAATGCCATAGGCAGGAGACGCTTGGTGTTCTTCTGCGAGGATGTCAACAACTCGCTCCCGCAGATGTAGCTGATGGCGAACCATCGAGCATGACCACGATCACAGAGGAAGCTGACGACGAGTCTGTAGACTTATGGACTGCTGTGTTGACTGATTCATCTGCAGGAGTGAATTGTTGACATCCTCGCAGGAGAACATCCAGTGTCTCTTGCCTATGGCGTTTCCTCCAGCGGACTTCCCTCGTTTCCTGAGGGCGTTTTGTCTGTTTGTGTGAGAAAACTGTAGGCAAGGCATTTGGCTTTAGTCTATGCAGCTAGCAGCACCTGTGAGCTCTTTCAGCAGCTTGGCTCAGCTAAACGCATCAAATGCATCTGGAGAGAAGTGGCGAGAACATAGCCGTGGGTCCTTTAGAAGTTGTGTACGCCCACAAGCGATTTCCCACTCCTTTCTTCTCTTCTTGTCACTTGTGAAGCTGTGTAGACTTACATCACTCCCCTTGATTCCCTTTGACTGAAAATTGCACCCAAAAGTAGCACAATGTGGCATTGTTATGGTATTCTCGCTCCTGATAGCCAGTGAGTACCGGCTCGGCACAGTGCAGCCCTATAACATCATCAACCCAGCATGCGTTGCGCTAGTAAAACAACAACTGCGTCCGTAGGTTAGAATATGTGCTATAAATTGCAATTTTTAAGAAATAACAATTCTTCATCCTTTTTTAACAACACATTCTAGTATTATATAAACATTATAGCAAATGTATGACTATTTGTCTTCACAGCCGGGGTTCCTTTTAACCAGTCAAGATAAATATCTTACTTTAAGGAATGAAAGGCAAAAATGAGGCATTGGATTGTTTGTAGTGAAAAAAAAAATATCTGCCAGGGGAAAGATTGACTCAGTGAGGCTCTTAAATTAAGGTTTATTATCTGTTTAAGTTAAATTTGTCTTGTCTTATTGGCAGATTATTTTACCTATTATTGCAAGCACCTCAGGCCTTATTTTTAGTTTTTGTATCTAAAATATGATCTTCATCCAGACATGTTAGGAAATTGTGGATTAGAATAAGTCCAGTGAGATTTTTTTGTCTTGAAATGGGACCAATACTCTTACTTAGATCTGAGTTTTTGCAGTGCAAAAACCACGAGTCCATGAAACGAGGCCACAAAGGCATGATCATGTTTCATTAAAATAACAAGCAGAAAATAAGATTTAGAGCTGACATCTCAGAACATTAATTCATCTTGGCATCCTCTGAAAAAAAAAAAAAATTGCCTCGACCTGGTTCCCTGGCGCTCTGTGGGCACAACGATGCATTGTGCATTCCTGACTGAAAGCAAATCAAGTGATGGAGCAAAGATAAACAGGTGGAGACAAGATCTCCATTATCATGCAGTGACGGAGGTTGGCGTGTTGAGCCGATGAGCTCCAATGTAAATGCAGACCTCATCTAAAGTGTCAGCTTTTGTTCAAAAAATGATCCGCGGAGGCCTGGATTCTTTTTCACCAAACGAAGAAGAAAAAGCCACAGTGATTCACTGGTTTCATGCTCTGGGTTTGTGACTCAAAAAAGAACTATTGTTTTACATTCATTTGACCACAATGCGGCTATGAAGCCTGACAAAGCACCTGGCAAGCACCATGGCCACGGTTTGCCCATTAAGACCACGTCATACAGTTAACGGTTACAAAAGACTAATGAAGACATGAGGTCAGGTTGTAAAAAGTTGCTGATTGTTTGTAAATGTTGCAAAATGAAGTGATTCGACAGGGCGGAGCTAGCTAACAGGCCCACACACAGACTTCCAAAATGTCCCTACTTATTTTGAACAATGCTTTTCTGTTTTTTGTGTAGAACTGATGGTGTGGCAATGTGGAACCAGTCTTCAAGAATTAACAAGCTTGGGTGGAGGGAGGAGTGGTAGGAAACAAAGCTCAGAGACAGCAGGGGAGCGACAAAGTCAAATGTTCTTCATGTCAGTGACCACCTTTGGCCGAGGGAATGCTTTAGACGCACTGGACTCTTTAAGGCTTTTCCCCGGTTTGACTCCAGTGAAACCTTGATGCGTTGTTAAGTCTGAATAGCTGTGTGGTGAGAGCATGTTGATTTAGGTCTTCTGATCCACCCTCTTGTGTTAATATAAAGCTTTCCACTCATTTGGAATAAGACTTGGATGCACTTGGGACACTTTAAGAGCACTGCCAGCTCAGAGAAAGCAGGGAAATATCCTGGAATTCCTTCCATGTGGCATCTTTGTTGGATATAAGCCAAGAAAAAATCAAGTCACTGTTACCAATATTTAATTTTTGTCTTTGTGGGACTGAAACCAGAATGAAGTAATCTTCATTAATTAGATGTGTTCATACCTATTTGGGGATTTTGACCTTTTATTAGATAAAACAGCGGCTGACGCAGGAAATTTAGAGGGAGTGAGGGGCCTCACGTGAAATTAGTTATTTGAAAACATCCTGTAATGATCTCCTAATGGTTTCAGGTGGAACTTTAATTAAAAACATCAAATTTCAAAGGTGTTGTTGATAACCTCTGTTAAATATAAAGCAACAACATCGCAAAAAAATTATCACCTAATGTTCTAACTAATGTTTTTAGAAGTTTTCATTAAGTTCAAAATGTTTTTTTCCTCTGTAAAGTGTTCTCTAGAAACATTTTTAAAAAATGCTGAATCAGCTTTTTTTTTTTTTTTTTTTTTTTACCTCTTCTTTTCTAGTAACATTGTGTGAGCATTTCATAAGAGATGGATGAATGGATGGATGGATAAGCTGGGGAAATTATGGATGAATGAATGGATGGATGGGCTGTTATATAGTTAAATGGATGCTGTATTAAATGCATGGATAAATGAGTGAGGGGAAGGATGAATAGGCAGATGGAAGGTTGTGTGAGTGAGTGGATGATGGATGGGCTAGTAGATAAAAGATGGATTAATAAACAGGTAAAAAAGTGTTGCTCACTGTTTGGATGAATGGATTGACTAGATAGATAGATAGATAGATAGATAGATAGATAGATAGATAGATAGATAGATACTTTATTAAGGGAAATTCAAAGCATCCAGTAGCAGGTTACAAGACGAACATGACATAAGACAATCTACAGATTGACCCCAGGAAATAGTAATAATTATTATATCCCCCTCCCCAACATAATGTTTTAACCCCAAGACAAATTAAAAAAATACCCTAGGTGAGTAGAAACTCGTGCAGTTAAGAGACCTGTGCAGGGGTAAAATTAGCAAGTAGGGATAAAATTAGCAAATTGACAGGAATGTGCAAAAGAACCAGTACGGAGATAAAATTAACAAGTATAGTGCAAAAACCAGTGCAGAGATGAAGTCAACAGTATTGTGCAAAAAACCTGTGCAGGGATAAAAATATGCTAACTTACAGCAGAGCCAGTAAACAGTTGAGGAGATATAGTAAAAGTTAGTGCAGAGCATTAAGGTGCATTTTGACTAAGAGTGAAATGGGGAGGGAAGGAAGTCCAGAGTCACTGTGTGCTTTCCCCTTGCCGTGCCCTTGAGGTGTTGTATAGACTAGTTGGTTGACTGATGAAAAGATAGATAGTTTGATGTTGAAATAAACGGATGGATATTGGACAAGCACTCAGATAGATGTATAGGTGCACAAGTAAATGGATGGATGCATGACTGACGGAATAGATGCTTAGACAGATGGAAGGATGAGCTATAGATAGATAGATAGATAGATAGATGCAGTGCTGCTTGAAAGTTTGTGAACCCTTCAGACATGGTCCCTGTTTTTTGACCAAATTATTCTATTTTGGACTCACCTGTCCAGAGAATGGACTTCCAAAAGGCATCTGGTTTGTCAAGGTGTTCAAGGTGTTCCCAAGTTGAAACAGGGCAGCTTTGTTCTTTTTTGAGAGCAGAGGGTTCCTTCTAGCAACTCTCCCATTAATGCCATGGCTATTCAATTTTCTTTTGGTTGTAGATGCATGTACATTTTTCCCAGATGCTACCAGAGAAGTCTGCAACTCTCTAGAGGTGATGTGTGGGTTGGCCTTTAGCAGATTTATTATTTTTCTGGTGCTTTTGGGTGAAAGTTTTGATGGGCGTCCACTTCAGGCAGAGTTGCTGTCATGTTGAAAGCCCTCCATTTGTAAATTATTTGTCTTACAGTGGATTGGTGGAGCTGGAATCTTTTGGAGATGGTCTTGTAGCCCTCCCCTGACTGATGGGCTGTCACTTCCCTCTTCTTAATGTCCTCGGGTATCTCCTTTGATCTCTGTATTATTGATTTGTATGAGACCACAGTGGTTTGGTTGGTTTCCTCTTTATTTTAATTAGTGCAGGCCAAACCTTCTCCAAATGATGTCTCATTTCATTGGTCTGCTTAAATGATTAATTAAGTACCCAAATGTGTTTCACCTGAGTCTGTTACCTGCTTGTCTTAAGCAGTGAAGCTGGGGGTTCACTTAATTTTGCACATACACTAAGTCCCTCTAAACAGTTACATGCAATTGATAAACATATATCTGACATTTCATATATAAAAACTGGTGATGATAAATTAAGAAAATCATGGTAAAATAACTGAAACATCTGAACTGCTCAAGGGGTTCACATACTTTCAAGCAGCACTGTAGATAGATAGATAGATAGATAGATAGATAGCTTGTGGACAGATGAGTTCGTGGATGACAAGCTGGATGAAGAGCTCGAGAGACAGATGGAAAGATGTATGGATGCATAATCTGATGGATGGATGTAAAGACATATAGATAGGTGTACCATGCTATGGATGGACGAATGGATAGATCGATGGCTGGATATACCAATGGATTGTTGGATGGATGAACAGACAACAGACTGATGGATGGATGGGCTAAAAGTATCATGATTTGAATCAAAATACAGATGGATGAGTAAGTGGATGGATGAGCTTGTGGATAGACATAGAAATTAGCTGGATAGACGGATTGATTAAAAAGCCTGCGGATGGATGAGTCAATGGATGGAAGGCTGGATGATGAGCTTGTGGACTGATGGAAAGATGGCTGGATAGATGAGATGCTGGAGAGGATGGATAAAAGGAAGGATGGATTTGAAAGACGTATGGATGGGTGTGCCATGGAAGGATGGATGGAATTATATACCATTGTACAGTTGGATGGATGAAGTAGTGGATGGATGATGGATAACGTATGAATGGATGTATGTATAGACTAGTTTAATAAATGTATGAATGGAAGGATGTTCAAGCTTTTAATATTCAAGTGCTTCTTCCATTTTTGACCTGAATTTGTTTTTTATTAACATTTATTTGTGTAACTAAACCCTGCCATTAGGAATAGAAATGTAGCTCCCTGATTTTCTCAATAACGTAAAACCCATCCAGTGCGGATTGCCAAAAATAAGTTATATAACCATCGATCTTCCCCTCTGCATACTTGTGAACCCATTAGCAGTTGCACTTGTGTTGCTTCCCTCTATAGGGGCGTCCTTGGATTGATTTTGAGTCTGTGTGTTGAGTCACTTGACATAACCTCAGTTACAGTAAGGACACGCTCATAAAACTTTCTACCAGAACCAGACTGCGTGAGGCCGTTCTGTCCATTTTTGCTGTCAGTTCTCATCCATCATCGTGTTCTGCAGACCATAGTGACAGATCACAGGGAGAGCAGCTGACGCATTATTGGCAGACGATTATAAAAAATGAATTTAAAAGCTTATGTCCTGAAGACTGGAGGTGGAAGTAAATCAAAGTAAATGAGACAGTAAATCTATCACTTCCAATATGATTTATCTTCATTTGAACTACAATGTAAATGTATTACCCTATTAGGCATAATGTCTGCCTGCTCAAAGCACAACTCCATTTGTTTAGTGCAGAAATAACTTTCCAGTGTCATGAGAGCATCCACATCCCAACAGCTGCAGACTACATTAAATATGTGGATATGTACACATTTAAACTCTTTAAGCTTAATACCATTCATCTTTTGAAGTGTAGCATGAGGTCAGGGCTGCAAAAATACAAATAGAAACAAATTATACAATCTGCTCTACAGGCCAACTTTATGACAGTCTTCAGCGCACGCTTTGAGGTCCTTAATGATCCAAATTACTTGATGCAACTATTTGTATTTACTCTAATTGCTATGTTACAGCTCGTTTATCTGAGCCAAAGATACACATGTTTAAACTTGTGCTCCTCCTCAAGCTGTTGGAGAAAATGAGGATCTGTGAGTGGTGTAATTTGGAGCGGGTGTCATGTTTGTGCGTGGTATAGTTCAGTGTATGACTACCAAAGCATTGCTAGATTGACCTGCATAGGGCCCTGTGGCAGATTCTTTGGGTCACTGTATAACATGGTTTGGAGAATGTATAAATAATGACTGAATGAATATATAAAATATGTTTGGCTAACCCAGCAGACAAGTAACACAAGAGACTTGCAACTGAATTAAAAGGCAGAAAACAAAGTGATTGGTCCACTACAACCCATTAAATCTTCAGATTATTATCTCCAATTCAAACAACAGTACAGTTCTTTACAGTAAAGATTTAGGGGAGCACAGATGTGACAGATAACAGCGGCCACAACATGACAGAGCTCCTACGGCAAACCTTGTAATAATGTTAAATATGTGAAATTAGATTTGGTCAAAACAATGGAAAACAAAAGTCTCAGGAGAAATGAATCTTCGCTCATGAGCAGTACCAATCAATTTAATTAAAAAAATAAAAAACAACAAGTACAGTTATTAATACAATAAAATGTACGTGACCTGGAGAGTAGTGATGGGAAAAATGTAACTTTTACAAACTGATACCGTACTGACACTATTTGCTGCAATTTTTCTATACCAACACTGATACCGACACCAATCATCGCTTTAAATGGAGACACAGTTTTTATTAATTTGCCTTTATCAATGAACAAAAAAACACAAAGGAACACGTAGTCCTGACCATCAGATATTAAAAGCCTCTTTGATTTTAAGTTATTGTCCAAAAGAATAATACATTTACAAGCTTTTCTAGCATTAAACAGTAAAGTTACATATTCTATTTTCATGAAAAGAGAATAATGTTAAACTATTATAATACACATCCAAAAATTATAAAACAATCAATAAAACATGTAGACCTTTTTTTTTTTTTTTTTTTACTGATTTTACAGTCCTTTAAGAAAATAATATAAAGTCACTTCAAAAGTTACTTTAAAATATTTTGCGCAATAACAATGCACAAAACTGTTTTCTTAGCACAAAACTTATACCCTTGGTGCTTACAGAGCTGTGTTCAGCTTAGAGTCATCAGATTAATCTGATTGGTTTTCAGCCACTTGACATGAAATTTGGAAATAAAAATGATCAGATTTTAACGAAACTGTGAAAACTAGAAGTGCTCGAAGAGTAGAAACATCAACCGAGGTAAGTTATTTTTGACATTATTGTCATTATCATTAAAAATGTCAGAATCCTGGATCTTCATTTAGATTTGGATCACTACCAAAATCAAATCAGTTGTTTCTTGTGCCATGGCCAACATTCCCTGAAAATCCATTGAAAACCATTGAAATCCATTGAAAACTTATTGAGTTATTAGCTAAAATGTGGAAACTTTCCTGTTTCGCAATGTTAACAAATCATTTAAAAAAATCCTGGACCTGCATCTGGATTTGGATCAACACCAGAATTGAACCAATTGATCCTTGGTCTATTTTTGACCTATCCTTAAAATTTCATCAAATTCAATTCAGAACTTTTTGAGTTAACCTGTTTACAAACTAACTACCCAATGCAGTGTGATTTTTCAATCCACTAATTGTAAAGCTGAGATCGCTTATGAAGCAATAAGTTTGCTGGACAGGGCGGTATGGGGCTCATGGTATCTGAGCATGTGGACAAAAGTCAGTGTCTTCAGGCCCTCGTCCTACAAGACTTGGTACACTCTTGTGAGGCTTGGACATTGACTAGTTCTCGGAGATGATGGCTAACTTACCTTCAACACATTTTTTAGTGTCATTGGCAGGACCATGTGTCAACTACTGGACATGGGAGTGGGAGCAGAACTTCCTGTGCACCTGGCGTGCTTTCATGAACCTGATCTAGTTCACCACATACTGGGTGCCTGATGGGTTGGACCGGGCCATGGGCCAACTGCATGCATTGTGGAGGTATAAGCTCAAATGATACCTGAAGGGATGGAACATGGACCTAGCACAGGCCTGGATGAAGGCTGTCAGGATACCAGAGAGGTACAGAGACCAGGTTGATATAGCAAAGTGATGAACTGGCATTTGCTCCCATTCTTGACAAAACATATGCCGGAAAAAGCATAACCTCCTCAGCTGAGGAATAAACACAGATTTTTGTTTAGGTCTAAATTAGTTTGGGGTAATCTAGAACTGCAAGCTGTAATCATCTCTGGGCATTCTTGAAGCTCATGTAGGCAACGCAAAGGTATTTATGTGACCAACTCAACATCACCCTCATAGTTCCATTAGCATCAACATCCTAAAGCTATTAAATGGACCATTAGTCACAGTCACAGTTATAATGTGAATGATTTTCCCTCCTTTGTGTGTCATAGACTGTACACCTCTATTTATTAGCCTAAGTCTCATTTAAAGAGACCACCTCGTGCTTGTATTAAAGCCCCACAAACACAGATTTGGCCCTCTCATATTGTTCACATTAAAGACAGAGGGAGTGTGTGTATGTTTGTCCACGCCAAGTCAGTTTTAAATGGATGCTGCTTTTGTGATGTTGCGTCTTTTGGCAAAATCAGCAGCAATTACTTATCTGGACGAGTCATTTTAACAGGCTCTGCGGCCCTCCCTTCACTGCCTTGTAAAACTTGTCCTTTCCTTTTTGGAATATCCTGAGGTTTGGCTGGCATTAATGAGTCGCTTCCTTTAGCTTGTTCTACAATGATGTCACCTCCATAAACAGAGCTGAGTGTTGGTGGTTTGAGAAAGCAAAGATCACACAAACTTTTTAATTTAGAAGGACCTCCAACACAGTTTATTATATAATGTTTTTTCCCCCATAACTGCACTTAAAGTGGCTCATGGAAAAATGGAAAAAACCAATGCAGGTACTTTAGCAAAAGCAGGTAAGTGGACTCCAAATTGTAAAAAGTGTTTAAACTCCTGGGTTCATATGAGGGCTGCGAGTGTGAGGGCCCTACTTTGATGGCATGGAGCGAGCTGTCTAAAGCATGTGATGCTGGCCTTTATTTTGCTATTTTGTGTGATCTCAGCGCAAAGCCAGGTGCAACATGCAAAGGGGATGGATTATGTGCCTTGATTATGCATTGGTGTGTTTTAGGTAACATCAAACCAATTAGAGTTTCAGCTCTCATTTACTTGAAATCGGTGTGTGCAAGGCAGCTGGTGTTTTGCTGTATACACAGTGGCTTTAGATGTTTGGTTGGTATTTTGGATGGATTTTTTAATTCCTCTCCTTCAACTGAGCCATTTAACTCAGACACACCAAGAACACTGTTTGTTATATGTTGATACTCAGATTAAAATGATTTTTTTCCCTCAATTAAGCATCCAAGAATGTAAGAAACAATCCAAATTGGCAAGTCAGACACTTGCGTATAAACATAAAACCTCATTAATTATCAAAATCTGCAGTTAAAACTGTCAGGATCAGGCAGGTTTATGTTCATGATATACCTGTATACAAAACATCAAATAACTGTGGACTTTAAGCAATTTGTTTTATCATTTTCCTGCAGGAATCCTTGGCTTTGTTCTATATGGTGTTTTTAAAACACACCAGACAGCCTGTTTTGTTATTTGTGAACATCATTATCGCCTTACCATTTCTAAATCTCATCTTAAGACTTACTGACACTTATTGGCTTTTCATTCAGCAAGAGAGTTGTGTGGTCTGTGTTTTTATGTGTTTCATATTTTCTTTAATTAAGCTTTTAGTTTTATCCTAATTTTAAAATCTATTTTTACAGTTTAGTGTGTTTAATGCAGTTTTGAATGAGTTTTTATATGTTTTTTTGTGTTTAATAACATTTTATTGTTTGGTTTTAATTCTCAGTTTTTATTATTGTATCTTCATTTCATTCTGTTCCTGCTTGGTAGTCACTGTGCAGAACTTTGGAAAACTTGATTGTTTTTTAAAATGTGCTATATAAATAAAGTGGATAGATTTGGATTGTTCTGCTTCTGACCTTGGCGCTTGCCTCTCCATTTGGATACTTTTGCCTTTGTACCACACCTGCCTGGTAATAAACTGTTTTCCTAAATTTTCGGTATCCCAATCCCGAGTGAGTCCCCAATTTGTCATGCCACTAGGAAGACATGACTGCAAAATGGGAACAACATAGATTGGCTAAAATGTGAAAGCAGATCACAGGAATTACAGAATAATAATTTGCAATGCATGAATATGTGAAATCAAATCAACAAGTAAATAGTGTGAACAAAACTGCTGCACAAAGAGGTCCAGGGGTTGAATTGAGAGGTCAAGACCAGAGCACAGGGTGCAGGCAGACTGCTGGATCGTAAATACACCTGAGAGACCCATGGTAAGCCTGTAGTTCTGCTTCCAGTATCAGTAAGTGCTTAAAAATGATTAACTGCAGTTACCTTTTTAAAGTTAAGAAATGAATGGTGATTTAAAAAAGAAAAACAATCATTTGACTGGCTGAGTTGAAACTCAAAGAGAAAATGCTGGTCTATTTTTCATCTACAAAATTGTCTTGAGATTTTTCTCTTTTACAAAAATCAGTTGAAAATCCGGTACATGAGCAAAATTCCAGATTTCATAATTAATATACTGAACGGTGAGTACTGAAACTTAACCCTCATCTCTATGCCTGCCAGTTCTAACATTGTCAGAGCTATTCCTCACAGCCTGATCTGAGATGCTACAGTCAGCCTTTCTTTGGCTGCATTTGCAAAAAGGGAAAGGCATTTGATTTTGAAATAAGATTTTTTGCCAAGAACACAGTGCACCTTTTGTATGATCCTCTTGTGAGCTCTTATATACACACCGTGATTTGACATGTCTTGAAATATTACAAGATTGCTGAGATATTTTCCCAAGAAGCAGCCCAACGCTGTGCTTGAGAGGAACCTGTAACTCGCACCTCTGTTCCATTAGGTTTCCAAGACCGCAGTGTTACCAGCGTTATAAGATTTGGGTGCGGTTATGAGTCCCACTTTGAGCTGACTGCAGTGTAAATAGGCCTTGGAGTACACATCCATGCATGAGCTTTTTATCGGGGATGTCAGAAGGTTGTCGGAAGATTTCACAGGGGAGCCAAGGTCATGAAATTTTAGTGCAAACACATGAGAAGAAGACTCATGCACTCACTTATGCACTCATCAGAGACACAGGATACTTTATGGCGAGGCTGGTGTTGCACAAGCAGACAATTAATTCCACGTCGGCTTTGTTGGAGTTCAGGGAGTATCTGGATGTTTGTAATATTTATTGAGCTGACCTCCAGATATGAATGTGGTTTGTCAGGCAAAACAAAAGGCCCTTGAACAGTTGGATTCAAACGGTTGAAGTGGCCCGGGTCAGTTTGTGTGCGTGCTCCACTTGATGAATGGCCATACAAACCACAACAGTCATCCAAAGTGGTCGAATAAAGTTAAAATAAGGTTAACATGCCCAATCAATCCCCCCCCCCCCCCCCCCCCCCCCCCCCCGAGTTCCAGTGAAAGCGGGATGATGTGTAAAACTCAAATTAAAACAGAATGTCGTGATTTACAAATCCTCTTCAACCTGTATTCAATTGAATAAATCACAGAGACAAGATATTTCATGTTCAAGCTGATAAACTTCATTATTTTTTTGCAAAAATCACTCATTCTAAATTTGATTCCAACACTTACCAAAAAAGCTGGGACGAGGGCATGTTCACCACTATGTTACAGCACTTTTCCTTAATAAAACAACACTCAATAAGCATTTGGGAACCGAGGACATTAATTGTTGATGGTGGGATTGAAGGTGGGATTCTTTCCCATTCTTGCTTGATGAACAATTTCAGTTGCTCAACAGTCCAGGGTCAAAACATTCAGAGGATTCTAGTTTGCACTGCCATTTCGGAAAATAAACGCGTAAAATCCCATCTCCTAAATCTTATGTAAAAGACTTACTTATACTTATTGGCTTTTCATTTAGCAAGAGAGTTGTGTGATCTCTGTTTTTATGTGTTTCTTATTTTTCTTAAATTAAGCTTTTAATTTTTACCCTAATTTTAAATCTAATTGTACTTTTTTTTGTGTGTTTAAAACAATTTTAAATGAATTTTATTATGTTTTCTGCATTTAATAGCATTCTTTTGTTTGGTTTAAATTCTTACTTTTTATTATTGTATCTTCATTTCATTCTGTTTCTGCTTGGTAGTCACTTTGCTGAACTTTGGAAAACTTGATTGTCCAGTGAAGGTGGGACGATGTGTAAAACTCAAATTAAAACAGAATTCAATGATATTAAAATCCTTTTCAACCTGTATTCAATTGAATACACCACAAAGACAAGATATTTAATGTTCAAATTGATAAACTTCATTGGGTTTTTTTTTGCAAATAAACACTCATTTTGGAATTTGATGCCTGCAACACTTTTCCAAAAAAGCTGGGACAGGGGCATGTTTACCACTGTCTTAGATCACCTTTTCTTAAAACAACACTCAATAAGCATTTGGGAACTGAGGACCCTAATCGTTGAAGCTTTAGGTGGAATTTTTTCTCATTCTTGTGTGATGGACAATTTCAGTTGCTCAACAGTCCAGGGTCAATTAATCTTAAGCCAATTAAAGACTCGTTTGCCGTCCTGTCTTTGTTTCTCCTGCTGTGTCACTGACACTTTTATCTTTTCTCCCTCTACTCACAAACTGGTCGCTCACACCAGCCCTTCTGAATGATTTTCTAAGATAAATTTTGTGTCACATTTTTGGACAAATTCATTGGTCTGTGATCCTCCAGGAAGTGAATGTAGCCATCATAAGCTTAAGCTCAACAGCTCTGCAAGTAGTGTCAATTTTTATGAGAAGCATTACTAACATCAGCCTGAGTCGGACATTTGAAGGTGCCCGATCCAGGGTATGGGCAGACCTAAAGTAAACATTTATTGTACAGTGAAAAAGTAAATCTTTTAAGTGCAGTTATTGAATAAGTGAATACCAATATACCATTCTTGTGCAGTAGCAGATTGAATAATTGGATATCTAATAACCACTATATTTCATATATCCAAGTAGTTGTGCAGTGACAGGATGAACAATTTAACACCTTTGCTTTGTCCAGGTAAAATGTTCCCTTTCATACACCAAATTTGTCGTGTGATAATGTCATTTTGTATCTGATTATTTACCTTTAAGAAGACAATCCTATCACACATTGCTGCAGAGTCCTTGCCTTGTCAATGGTGTGGATGCCTTTATTCTCAGTGCTAAAAGGCGTTTGAGTCATAACTATAAAAATGATATCTCTTGCAAACACGCAGTTTCACATCACAGCACAATGCTGAGATAAAATCCTGCACCAAAAGATCTGAGGAACATGGCCCACTTGGTTCAAACAGCCATGAAATTGTAGCAGGGCTAGATACGACCTGATTAGACTTGTCAGGTTTGCTGCTTCCCATCACGTTTAGCAGCACCACCTGCATCTTCCAGCTCTCCAAACTCTAACAACACCCCCCTCCCAATCTGGAAAAAGCTGAATATGCACTTTCTCCCACATCTGTGACCTCCTCTGTCTCAGTGAACGCTGTCTGCTCCCTCTATCTCCATCTTAACCACACACACATAGACACTACACACAAACGAACACACTAACACACACTATCGCTCAATCACCAACATGCACGCACATGCAGACACACTTATTTCTGTGCCTTGCCGAGTCTGGGCAACCACAAAAGCTGGTCCTCCCTTCCCCCGCTCCAGGACTCTGCAGCTTCAAGTTAAACCTGTTACATGTGCGTCTCCAGGGCTTCATTGAGGCAACGGAGCGACTGTCCAACTGCAACAGCGTGCTTCTTCAAGCCTGAAATTACATGTGACATGTGATTCGTTAATGGAGTTAAATTAGGGAGAAAAGTTCAGCATCTTATATGATTTCAGCCCAGTGTGTAAAATCTGCTGCCTGGGGAGTTCAGTCAAAACAATGGCAAAAGGACAGGTTATAGAGACACCTCCGCCCACCTCTGCTAATTGATTTTTTATTTTGATTTTTTTAGTTTAGAACTCTATTCAACAACCTTCTCTCCCTAAAAAGCACCCCAACAACAAACCTTTATAGAAGGTTTAGTAGGAACCATAATATAGCTCCTCCGAAGTTACCTGATTCATTGTCCAATTACTCTTACTCTGTTCAGGAACAGAGTGCATCTCCATTGATGGCACCAGACTCTTCTGATCTTTAATACTCTCATTGACACTGAATACCATAGGGCCCATTTACACGACAACGAAAATGGCAGAAAATGGTAAGTTTTTGTTGCATTTGTGCCTTCCGTTTACACAATAATGGTGTCTGGAGTGTCTGAATCTGCAAACTTTTGAAACCGGGGTCCAGAGTGAAAAATTTTGAAAATGTTTTGTTGCCGCCACTGTGTAAACAGGAATCACCATCGTCAGGGAAAATAGGGATGCGCAGTGCTTGCGCAGAACTCTTTCAGATAAAGACAGTACGCACACCTAGGAACAACAACAACAGCTATGTCCGTCTACTGAGCGACATGTGTGCTGCTAAGCATGCTCGGTTTGTTATCACTCCACCAACTAAATGTGGATTTGCTGTGTCAATACTCTGACCATTTGTTGTTTTCGCCAAGGACACTACAAACTTACATCACCAACTACTGGCCTGGCATGCCCACTACCGCATTTTCATTATCACACCATCTCCACGAACTCAAATGAAAAACCTTTCCATTTCTGGTGACAACTCTTTTCGTGTCTCTGTTTTCTTGTAGAACATGCATGTCCATATCTTGTGAAATTGTCATCATATATCTCAAAAGAACATCAGCTTCCATTTGCTGTTTTAGCTTCCTTGTGTAGAAGTATTTCATGTTGCAACATTTCCATTATTTCCATACATACTCTATATGTGTCTGTCATGGCAGTTCTGTGATCTGCTACAAGCTAAGACTGCAGCAACTGCAAAAAGTAAGGGTTCCCTGGCTGTGATGGGATGTCCTTAACATTAAGTTATAAATAGCAAAGGATACATCACTTTGATTTAGACAACTCGTTGCAATATTTCTTCATATTGTATGTTGAAGCTTCAATCTTGAATTTATGTGAGTTCTCATGGAGTCTGCTCAGGCACAGCATGTGTGCAATTACTATTCCAGGACTCCCCTCCCTTGTTTGGACGGGATTCAGAGCCACAGTGTTTTCTCCACAACAGAGAATTTTATCCTGAATTAACAAAATATAAATCCTTAAATACTCAGCAGCATATCAAATAAATGGTTATAAATAGCACCCCTATGCAAACAAATGCAGATGTTTTAACCACAAGAGCTGTGGTTTTACTTGGCCTCATTGCATATAGTAATATTGCAATTCTCAGCACCAAGCTATGTTTTAATTAGGGGGGCAGTCTAGTATCAAACATAAAACCTCCCATTTCCTAAAGCTCCTTCTGGTTTACCCTTTTTATAGCAACTCAATTTTTAAATATTGCTCAAAATCCGTACTCTTAAGGGATTTATTTAATAGTTAAGACCACTATCCAGGAAATTGCATTAGATGCATGTGTCTAATCATCAGCTTAGTAAACCACATTTGGAAAAGAGCATCCAAAGAGCAGTTATGGCAAATTAATCAACCTAAATGCTCAACATGGCATCACATACTGAGTGTACCTGGGAGATAAAGGCAAATGACATATGACAGTTTAGTATTGGAGTTATTGCCTGGTTGTAGGCCCCAGTTGGGTATATAGCTGGGTGAGAAAGGAGAGATGGGTGGCTTTGTGGTGGCAAGGTATTAAAACTTGTAATTGCTAACAGAGCCAGTTAAGTGCAGAAGGGTCAAACTGATAACCTGACAAAACAGATTGAACATTCAATATATTTCACTAGTCCATCTGGGGAAGACACCATGAAAAGTGTTTGGGAACTGGCAGAACCTCTCAAAAGCATATCCGGCAAGTGATTGAACAATCGAACTGTCCATCACATTTATTATGGGCGAATCAGAAAATATAGTAGGTGGGCACTACTGCTGCGGTGTAAAATACAAAACAGAAAAATGTCCTTTCTATTGAGGAGTGCTTTCAGTGTTGATATTTCTTTTCATTTAATAAAGAAATGTAGTCGAGATCTGATAAACTTCCGCTGAAGCTGTCAGCATCTATGCTAATCTTTGAATGAGCAGTCACTTCCTGTTGTCAGACTCTGATTTGCCGCTATGGCCTTGTCACAGTTGTTGAAGTTAGGAGTTTTACAAGATGGATCAGACATTAAATCAGATGGATCCATCTGCTGTACAAGCTTATCAAACTGATGTATTTGATTGCTACAACAAAGAGTGGAGGAGCAGTTTAAGGCAGCTTTGTCTTGTGCATAGAAGGACTCTATCATGCAAAAGAGACATGTTTAATACTCAAGAGGGTGTTTAATCTGAAAAAGAATTACAAACTTTGAATCAGCTGTTTGTAATACACATTAAATGAGGGTGATTCCTTATAAGGCTGCATGCATTGTGATGGTGGCAGCAGCACTTGAGGCACTGATCGTACTTGTAAGGGCCTGTCTTGGGCTCAAGACTTGGACTCTGAATTGGCCTGGAATCCCCCAACGTGTTGCCAACCCAGATCAGCCTTGACCAGTTAGTGTGATTGTGTTACTGTCTTGTGTTGGATAAGAGGTAATCCGTTCCAACACTGAGGCATACAAACCCGAAAACAAACTAACCCTTAGTGGCCTCAGCGGTTTCAAACTCAGTGTTCTGCAAGATAAATCTTTTTTTTTTTTTTTTGTCTGAAGGGTCTTGTGATTTTAAAGGGAGTGATGTAATGACTGTCTAGCTTAAAAATACATCCTATTCTAGTACAAGTCCCCTGGTAAATGGAAAACCCAGATATTCACATTAACTGAATTACAACAAAGAGTAGAAAACATCGTATAAATCTTTCATCTTTCGCACCATTTGGGGAAAATAAATTGATATACTTTTACAACCTGCTGTCCAGTCCACTTCGGTTGTGGACCCAGAAGAAAACCTGAGAGGTTGCATTCTGTCCTCCAGACTGATGATGTTTGTGGGCCTGAAGTATCCCTGCCAGTACTCCCCCTCAGCCCAAGGCCAGCACAATGCCACATAGCAGGGAAAAGCCCCAGAAAGTGATGTCACCCACTAAGAAACTAATCCATGACCAGGATGTTGAAGGATCTCCCCCTCCTCCGTGTTTTGTAATACAATCAAAACCAAACACTGAAACCAACTTAAAGAAAAGGAGATTAAGATTTCCTTCTGGACAGGATGGACTGAAGTGACCTGCTTAAAGACTCCTCGACTTAAACACGGGTACGTCCAAGGACAAGTAATGAAAGCATTCCTCTCATTCATACAAACAGCCATACCACTGAGGCACTTAAACCAAAGTTTTTTCAAACAATATGAGATAATTGCTAACAAAGCAGTTACTCCATCTTCTCTGCCATAAACAACAAAGCACAGTAATATATCTTACTCTGAATGATTGGGGTAAAATCAACTGATACAAGGAATGTACAAACCCCAATTCAAATGAAGTTGGGACGTTGTGTAAACATAAATAAAAACAGAGTATAATGATTCTCAAACCCCTGTTGACCTTTATATAAATGAATACACCATAAAGACAAAAGATTTAATGTTCAAACTGATAAACGTTTTTGCAAATATTCACTCATTTTTAATTTAATGCCTGTAGCAGGTTCCAAAAATGCTGGGACAGAGGCAGCAAAAGACTCTGTAAGTAGAGGAATGCCCTGTTTGGAACATTATACAGGTGAACAGGTTATTTGGAAACAGGTGAGTGTCATGATTTCTTATCAGACGAGTGTCTCCAAAGGCTCAGTTGTTGACAAGCATGGATGAGGTGAGGTTCACCACTTTGTGATCAACCATGTGAGCAAATAGTCCACCAGTTTAAGAACCTTTCTCAACGTACAATTGTGGGGATATCAGGGATTTCATCATTTACAGTCCATAATATCATCAAGAGATTCAGAGAATCTGGAGAATTCTCTGCCAAAACCAACACTGAATGCCTGTGACCTTAGATCCCTGAGGTAACTGACATAATTCTGTAAGAGATATTACCATGTGGGCTCGGGATCACTTTGAAAAACCATTGTCTGTTTGATGAGAACCAATTCAGACTTGTGAGTGAGCTGTTCAAAAGACTTGACACGTTTGCGAACATCACATCTCTAACACAAACCACAGTGAAAGTAGGTCAACAAAACAGAGCCTCTGTTTAGGAGTAGTAGAAGATAATATGAGGATAGTAGAAGATAACATAACATAACAAGGTAAAAAAAAAAACAAGTCACTTCAAGCACACAGGACCGTTAAGAGTTGCTTTATCTGATGACTGTAGGCAGAGGCAGGCTAACAATTGCTATTTACTCCCAGTGTTTGAGCTAAGCTAATTAGCGGTGGCCAAGCTTTACCCATCTCTTTCTTATTACTGCACACACAGTCCGAAGAATGGTTTCTATCTGCTTGTCATGGACTCCAGAGTGAGGCAAGACACATAAAAAATGTTGGCATATCCGTTTGAAACCCTACCATGCAAAGCCAAAGCCATATATAAAAAAACACAATACACTGCATGGTCCATCTGGTGTAGCATGTTAAAGGCTTGAGAGAACCATATCTAGATCTGGAAAAGCTTGTTAATTGTTGAAATTATGTTGAGTATTATCTTTCGTCTTTCTGGATGAATAATGATTGACACATTAATTTGACATAATTATAATGCAAATGTTCTTACAGCCCTGGTTGACTTGAAAAAAAGCCTTTAAGGTGGTAACTTTAACTCCAATTGTGGCCTTTTTTTCACTTTTAGGAAGGTACACTGATGCTACAGTAACCTTAGACAACCTCATCACAACCGTAGAGTTCTGTCTCTCTGCAACAGTGTGAAAGCAGCAGTATCTGAAAAGTTATATATCTTAATTTGAGCAGACACATCTGGATTTGTGTGTTGAATAATTAAACCCCTTTGTCCCTCAGTGCATCATTAAATCACCTTATCTGATTAATGCTCGCTGCAGCTTTGACCCCAATCTGAGCAGTAGCACGAACCATCCACTGGGCTCGGCCCTTAGAGCTCCTTTACACATGTTAATGTTCATTGCAGATGCTTTGTATGCAGACAGAGTCTATTGTCCAGCAGTTTCTTTTCTTGCAAAGAAAGGAGAAGGTGAGACAAAGATAACAATGCCATTAAGAGTTAGGGATGATGGGGTTCTGGAGTGAAAAACAAACTCACGTGCACAAACTACAAACGAGGAGGGTCCTGCTTGTGTTTTTTAAATTCATGGCTGCACTGGAGCTCATAGACAACAATATTTTTGAGTTTATCTGAGGCTAAAGAAGTATGAAAACAACAACTCACTCTCCTACACTTATTATTTTCTGCATGACATATCCCAAAACATTTTTATTAGATAGCTCGGTGTACTGCGGTCCACTTATAGAACATATGACATCTACTTATAGGACATGTTTACCCACATTCTTCTGGGAGAATTTCCAGTCCGTGTCTGCATCCGAGGCTTCAGCGACATGATCCATGTGTGTGTTTGTGCATGTAAAGAGAGGAGGTACGTAAATTAGAGATCATGCACCAGTTTTGTGGGGCTGTTGGGTTAACCTCTGATTAATTGCACAGCTCCAGTCGGTTGCGGTGAGGGGAACGCTACTGTAATTTTGCAGCTGCTTGATTTCAGCATACGACACATGCAGTCCAATTGGCCTTCCGACCGCATACCGAGGCACTTAAAATAGTGTTCCCGTCTCGGAGCTCTGCGCTGTCAACAAAACAATATGAGGAGTTATTAATAATGTGTTTTTCACCTGATTTACAGCCCAAACAACCCCCAGCTCTAAAGAGTTTTCCTTTTTTCCCCCTCTCATTGTTTTATCCCTGGTGCTTGTTCAAACTTGCTTTTAACCTACTTCTTAGATAAGACGAAGGAGATGTTTGCATTCATTTTCAGTCCAAGAGTAGGTGGAAGAAGTTTGCTCCAATGGCAAAGCAAAGTAAAAATGACTCACCAAGAATTAAGCCTAAATCCAGGAGTCAATACAAGGTCTTTTGAGTTTATGTGCATTAATATCTCTTGTTTTTATGCTGTCAGTCAAGTCAACAGGAATGAAGAAAACACTGCCAAGAGGCATATCGTTTTAGAGAATCAAAATTAATCACACTCATTCCAGTGAGCTCCTTTGTCACCTATAATAAAGCCACAGAGACACTGAAACTAGAGCTGACATATTTATGGTTTATTCAAGTCAGATCCAGTCCATAGTTGACACATTAAGTTTTTGTTATTGCACTAACGGCACACTTTCTTCACATTTCGGAGCACCACTTATGCTTCCATTGTAGGGCAACAGCTTGATACTACTCGCCATAGCACATTAATGCTCTCACAGGGATTGAAAAAAGGACAGCATTGCTTTATTACCTCCGCCAAGGAGGTTATGTTGTCGCAAGGGTCTGTTTGTTTGTTTGTTTGTCTGTTTGTCTTTTAGCAAGATTATGCAAAAACTACTGGATGGATTTACATGAAAATTTTTGCCAGAGGTGTGGTTTGGTCCAAAGAAGAAGCCAATACACTTTGGTGCTAACCCGATCCAGATTGATGTCACAAAAAAACATTGAAGTTTATAATGGCAAATTCCTTTCATTTACGGCATTATGGGAATTGTAGTTTATTTACAAACTGACGTCTAGTTTTTCATGCCTATGTCACTACATTTTTCAGCTTCCCTTGCAATGCCAGTGGAGTTCTCCATGCCGCTCCGTCTGCTGTCTTTACTCTGTCTCCAGCATTGTCCCACCCACAGCACCATCCAATTGGTTACACGCTTTAGCACGCCAAGTTGAAGTTTTGCCAATGTAGAAAGCCCGGCGCTGTTCCTGGAGCCTTGGTCTCTAAGATAAATTAAGGCAGCAGTCTCTCCCGAAATTGTAATAAACATCACAGTCCTCTACAACTCACAGCTACTAGTAACATTACTGTGAGCCCATTAACGTTATAGAAAAATGCGCTGCAGCTCTGCTCTCTCGCTGTCATTCCAGCCGTGTCTGTTAATCACTCGAAACAAGGCTGCTGATAATGCCAATACGGGAATAGCCCATCATAGCAGAAGTCTGTGTATGTGTGAGTAAAAACCTGACCCCCAGATTCCACATAGAGTGAACGGGCCGCGTTATTGAGCTGCTCAGTGAAGGTCTGCGCTCTCAGAGTGCTTTTCTAGTTGAATCTGTTGTTTTACTTGTTGATCTAGAGTGATTTCCTTTTACATTTTTTTACATTTAAAGAATTTCTTTTCTTAAGTGGAACTCTAAGACAATTTTCAGATTGCTGTTTGTCTGGTTGATCTGCTGTAGCAAAACAGACTTTGGATAATACTGACCATACATTTCCCTACTTCAACAGCAGAGGAAAATAAGGACACTACTGCACCTTTGATTCTTGTTCTTACTTTAAACACTTCCAGACAACTCAGTCAATGGCTCAAAAGAAACCTTATAATATCAAATAATTTACTTTTATGGTGTTGCTCTGGCCATTTCCGTTTACTTTATGATCAGTTGCAAGCTCTCTTTTAGTTTATGCAGCAGATTTAGATCGACCAAAAGTTCTTTTCACTTTCCAAATAGAAGCAGCATTTTACAAACGGCGCATGATATCCTTTTATCATTCCTTCAGTGATTATCAACTCCGCTTATCCTTATCAGGGTTTTTGGAGGCTGAGGCCTGTCCCACATGGCATTTGGTGAAAGGTGGGGTACGACTTGAACAGGTCACCAGACAATCACAGGGAGACAAACAACCATCCACTCACACACTTTCCCCTCAGGGCAATTTAGAGTCACCATTTAACCAAACCAACTTATTTTTCAGCCATTGGAAGAAAACAGAGTACTTGAAGAAATCACTTTTACCTGTTGGTATACATTGCAAAACAGATTTCCCATTGTGAAGATAAAGGTTATCTATCAATCAGTCAATATGTTTTTATATGTTTTAGTGTTATCTCAAATGCTAAACAAGAGAGAAGTTCAATGCCATACTCTTTTCTATTTTATTCTATTTATTTAGTTAGTTTTAACAGAGATGTAAAATGGATGGAGAGACAGGCAGAGACAAAGGGATTACAAGAAGAATTCATGATAGGGCATCCATAAATTGTCACTATCTATCTATCTTTCTATGGATTTATGAATCAAGACTCTGGTAAGGATTGCTCAACTTGTCAGTACGTTCAGTATAAAAGGGAAGTTCTTCAATGCAAAAAACTACAATTCAAAATATAATTTAATATAACTTAGAATATAATTTAGATTTAATTTTCAAATTAATGATTTGACAACCTTGTTTAAAACATAAAAGACCCCTAAATACATTAATCTGAACAGCCTTGTCCCACTTTATGCTCATTGTCCTAATTAAAGATGTTTTTAATGGCCCATTTTAAATCTGGAGCCTACACAGGAGCATAAAACTCGACAGCTGGAGTTGTCTGTTTGACGCACTTTGATAGTAGGCAGATATGGTGGAGTGTCACAAGCTATCTGTCTGAGCAGCAGTTGTTGCTTAATGGCTGTGGCGCCCTGACAGTAGCTCCGCGGTAAAAATGTCAAATCACATATCACTTTGTAAATCAAAATACAGCTTCTCTCCAGCATTCTCCTTTAAGTGAGACAAAATGTCCATCCAACTCCACGGAGCTGAGACAACCTCGCATTGCAGACTGCGAATAGGAAACTCAGAAACGGATGCACCCTTTAAAAATGTGTGAAAACATTCTGAGCAGAATTTCACCAACTTCGCAACTCTTCAAGGTGACCAAGGGGGAGTTTTGAAGCAGTGAAAAACCTCCAGGAAGTTCTGATCTGGTGCTCCTGGACTGCCTCACGGTGAGTTTGACTTAGACAATTCGAAATGAACTGGTGGGCGGCGAGCCACTGCAAGATCGGAGGCAGGCTGTCAGGGGGCTGGAGGTCGGCCACATGGCAACAGCTCCTTGACGTGGCGAGGACTCGTCCGTGCTAAGAGGTGCGGAGTAATGGAAACATCAGATCTCTTTCTTTTTCTTCCTCGCTCTGTCTCTCTGTTCAGTGCTTTCTCTCTTAAGGACTCTGACAAAGACAAATGTAAATGCTAACACACGTGTCCACACCTGGATTACATTACCTCTTCCTCATGTGATAATATATTGACTGTAGTCATGCAATCAGAGGGATGTGAACATTTTCACATCGAAACAGCTACATTATTGGATCTCAACAGTGTGCCTTGGGAATTTGTTTGATTTCATAGCTTATAACTACACAACAGCCAGTGAATGCGTTTTCAATTTACTCCACCTGTTTTATGTGTTTATTAATTTAGTTAAACTGCTGCAAATTTTGTTTCCAGCCAAAAGTTCTGCATTTAATAGAACTGTAGCAGTTGGAAAGAAATGTTACTTCTGTGCTGTCCCATCGATGAGTTTAAATAATTTTAAATTTGGACCTTTTAGGTTTAAATATGTGTTACATATTGTGCCTTATTGATATGCTTTGCCCTACACAACCATCAGGAGGAATAACATTTACATAAATTCATACTTTAAGACCAGATAAATCTAATTTAATGGCAGTTCAGCTAGATGCTGCTATATTAATCATCATCACTCCTCTCCAGATTCTAATCATTATAGATGATAATGTTAATACTAGAATGGCCTCTCAATCAGTGGTTATTATTGATTTTACCGCCATAATAAATACTTTCACAACCATATGGACATGAGAACCCTCTTAAAAACAAGATGCCACATCTCAAGGGGCTAACCTCAAATAAATCCAGACTTAGTAGAGACAAATATGACGAGGACAGATTTATGGTCTGGGCGTCCCTTTGTCTTGGCCTGGATGGATACATCTCTGGATACATGTATATATACTGTATGTGTATATGCATATTTTATATGTGTATCTATAAAATGAAGAGTTTGTCTTCAGCCTGCTCTATTATAAAATGCCTTGAGATACTTGTTATAAATTGATATTATACAAATAAAGATTGATAAAGATTGTATTTCATATATTTCTTTATGCAAATTATGATTAATATATGTATTGACACCTAATTTCTTGTGTATGCTTTGTGTATGTCTGCTCCTGCATCACTGCTCAGGGTAACTTTATGTGACAATGCAGCATCCTTCATGCTTACTCTTTTCAGGGTTGCTGAGAAGAAAATTACATGTTTAAAAAAAGCTTGTAGTTTGTCCTATTGAAATATTGGGTTTTAATTAACATTGCACAGCAGCTGGACCAACCTGAGTACATGTCATGAAGATCCATCTTGACAAGCTTAATGATTGTGCCCAATCACCTCTTCCTGCTTTTTTAGAGCAGGAAGAGGTGAGAGAGATGAGCGAGACAACAGCAGGAAGTGACTGCACTTATAAAGATTAGCATAGATGCTAAAAGCTTCAGTATCAGTTTTTGACCACATTTCTTTATTAAATGAAAAACAAGTAACAGTACTACAAACTCATCCATAGTAAGGATATTTTTGCTCCACTTATGACATGTTTTGACCTGAATTTGTTTTACGAAGTTGCTCACACTCTTTGGCGCAGTAGCACTGGCCTACTGCATGATCTGATTAGCCCGTAATAAATGTTGATTGAATGGTCCATCTGGTGTGTGATTTGTTTGTTAGTTTGTTAGCAAGATTACACAAAAACTACTGGACAGATTTTGCTGAAATTTTCAGGAGATGTTGGTGATGGACCAACTTAAAAATTAGATTTGGGTGGTGATCAAGATAACCTCCATTAGCAAACAATCATTTTTGCTCAGTAACTGTACAACTAATAATGATTTCAACATGATTTCGAATGCAAGGTGTGGGTTTTCAGGGTCAAAGAATCATATTATGATGGTATTTTATCATGGAACTATGCTTAGAGATGTAACAGCAACATGTGAGCTACCTTGGTGGAGGTTTGTGGTCTCCGAGTGCTTTCCAGGTGATAAATATTCTCTTTTGAATGTCCTCCTTCATCACCTTTTGCTGAACTGAGTTTTGACAAAACAATTAAATAGGTTAGGTTTAGGTTTAGGTCTTTATTTCATTCTGTAAGTATATAAAACATTCAATACAAACAAAGAAAAATCTCAAACGTGAATGAAAAGGAGCAGAATGAAGAAAAATCTTAAAGAGTCTGCCCCTTTCTCACAAGATATTAATAAACTAAACACATAATACAAGTAACCGAAATGCAAAAATAACAAATCTTGTGTAAATCATGGAAGGACATATTCATGCTTTAAGTTTAGCAGAACATCTGTAGTTAACCAAACTGTAAACATAGCACAGGTGTGTTGGCACATGTTAACCAGAGCAATCAGAAAGCATGTCTTTTAACAAGTCCCTCATTGTTAAAAAAAAAAAAAAAAAAAGGTAGAGTTTTCACTAGTGCATGATCCTTGACTTTGTTTTATGTGTATAATTTCTTGGCAGTTGTGAAAGAGTCAGTAACATGTATTTTCCATAAACATCAGTGTTAATTTACTCTGTATGGGCAGATCCCCGGAGAGCATCCCCCAGCAGCATCTGTTACGAGCCTTGAGACCTTCTCCAGGACCTGAGGACATTTGAGACCAATCAGATGTGCATTGGGTTTAAATTTATTCCTGCACTTTCTAAGAACCACTGAGACATTATTAGAATGTGTGTTAATGGTTCTAAGAAAGTCAATGATCAGAATTGGTTATGAGTTCTTGAGTCCAGGCACCTTTGCCTCTCATGCAAATGGCTGAAAACATTAATAAAAACATGAAGAACTGCAACATTTAAAAAAAAAGCTGGAAAATAGGAAGAACACAGCAGCAGGTATAAAGCCAGGACAGGGGTGAGAAGACTCATTGACACAAACATTGCAACGCCATAACCTTTATATGCTATAAACTTTATAATTTTAATGGCTATCATAATTATTTATTTATTTGTGAGTATCACTTTTACCATAATTCATTATTAAACTTAAGTTTTAAATTTCATTGTCTAATGTTTTCTTTTATTTTTAGTATGTGCTTATATATCCTATCATATTGATATAGTTGTTATCTTTTTACACTTAAAGCAGCACTAAGCAAGATTCCGGCTTTCAGCTCTCTAGGGGCCTCTGTGGTCATTGAGTGTAACTGCGCTGTTGTACACCAACATGCTTTTGTTGACATACAGAGGGAGGAGAGGCGAGCCAACAGGACTTCCCAAGAGACAAATAAACCATGTGGACTGATAAGGTACAGCCTGATCATGTTTCTTTTCGAATAAATCATCATGTACTTACAAGTCCGACAGTACCAGGGCTAAATCAGCATCGGTCGGACATCCTGCCTCATCTTTCAGCTCACACCAGCGAGTGAACGCTAGGCCAATGTTTATCCCTGTCTGGACATTTAGCTTATTACTCTCCAGCTTTCTTTTTTTTGTCTCCTCCGATAGAACATTTCTTTTCTTTGGGTTTTTTGCTGCTTCCGTCATGATAACAACACTACATGTAGCTTTCTTCGCCTTCTTCTTGTTTAACAGCAGGTGGCATCCAGCGTCAGAGGAGCATTACCGCCACCCACTATGCAGGAGTGTGAGCCAGAGGTCCCTACTTCCATTAGGAAAATAAGTGCATATTTACTTTAAACAAAATTCTGTTCATTAAATCTGTTTTAAAAATTCAAAAACTGCTTTATATTCTCCTTTTCCCAACGTTTAGCTTTCGCCTCGAGGGGGAAGTGACGTATGCCGTAAAGCAGTCAAAGCAGTAAAAATTTGTAGTTTTTTAGTGTGGAAGTGTTCCTACCATCCACATCGAAGTTACAAAGTGCCAGTGAAGGCGATACAGACCCCCTCAGACCATGACAGAGGTGTCATGCAACCTGTTGTAAGGTGATTTACCATCACAATGATTCTAGAAATATTATATTGGGGTGGAAAAACTATGTAGTGTTGGTTTAATCAATTTAAATTTAATTTCAATCTTTTAACATGTTATTAATTTATTTATTCAAACTATTTTTAGCATTTTATTTATTTCTGTCTGATGACTCTTGGTTTTCTTGCTTTGCATTTTCTCTTGTTTCTTTTTCTTTTTTAAATTATCAGTCATCCTGATTTTTATCATTTATTTTACTTTGGCTTCTCTGGTGTGCATTCGTCTCCAAATCCTCATGACATCATACCTACCATCATTACAATTACAGTGGAATACTTCTTAGTTGATGGATCTCTGGTGGGCATCTATTTGCGAGGTGGTTGGAAGAAAATGATTGTCATTATATACGTATATATGTAGATACATCTTTTGTCAATCATGTTTTGTCTCAATGTAAAGCACTTTGAGCTGCAACTGAATTTGTATGAACTGTGCTATATAAATAAAGTTTGATTGATTGATTGATTGATTGATAACCATGGATACCCGAAGCGAGCCAACAGCTAGCTACATTTAGCAACAATTCTCTCTATCCATTGCACCCCATGTTTGTTTGACCATGTAAAATTACAAGAACTTAGTAGAGACACTCATTATGAGTCGGGTGATGAGGAGTTGGTTAGTGTGTGCTGTGCTGATCCTCAATTTGCACACCACATATCATAAGAACAATTCTGCAATACAAACCCCAATTCCAGTGAAGTTGGGACATTGTATAAAAATGTAATCAAAACAGAACAAAATGATTTGCAAGTACTTTTCTACCTATATTCAGTGTAATACACTACAAAGACAAGATTTTTAATTTTCAAACTAATAAATTTCATTGTTTTTTGCAAATATTTACTCATTATTTCCGCCAAGGAGGTTATGTTTTTGGCCCCTTTGGTTTGTTTGTTTGTTTGTAAGCAAGATTTCACAATAACTACTGGTCTGATTTTGCTGAAGATTTCCGGAGTTGTTGGTAATGGCCCAACTTAAAAATGATTAGATTTTGGTGGTGATCCAGATAACCATTAGCGAACAATTGTTTGTGCTCAGTAACTGTCTAACTGATAATGGTATCAACATGATTCAGAGTGCTACGTGTGGGTTTTCAGGGTCAAGGAATCATATTATGATGGTAACTTTATCATGGAACTATTGCTTAAAATGTAACAGCAATATGTGAGCTACCTTGGTGGAGTTTTGCGCTCTCAAAATGCTTTCTAGTTATGAATTTAATGCTTGCAACATATTAAAAAAAGCTGGGATGGGGCAACACTGGGAATAATGGAAGTGTGTTGGTGGCCCTGGCATGTGTAACTTGGGCATCATTAACGCTGAAAGGTACACGTACAGGTTTTAAGTAGCATATGCTGCCATCCAAGTGACAGCTTAATTCAGCAAGACAATGCCAAGACACATTCGGCACGTGTTACAACAGCATGGCTTCATAGGAAAAGAGTACAGGTACTAGACTGACCAACCCGCAGTCCAGACCTGTCTCCTACTGAAGATGTGTGGCACATCAAGACCTCCAAGGGGAATGATTTCTTCTTGGATAAAAAAAACTCAATGGTCTCTTCCTCCCAGTCCTCCATGTTGCTGTCCAGCTCATCAGTGTCCACTCCTCCTCTGAGCTCCAGGCGGATGCTCTCTTGAAGTGAAATAATACAACAATGGAGGCCACGGACTGTTGAGCAACTGAAGTCGTACATCAAGCAAGAACGGGAAAGAATTCCACTGACAAAGCTTCAACAATTAGTGTCATCAATAACAAATGTTTATTGAGTGTTTCTGAAATGAAAGGTAATGAAACATAATGGTAAACATGTCCCTATCCCAGCTTTTTTGGAATGTGTTGCATACATCAAATAGAAAATGAGTGAATATTTCCACAGAAACAACAAAACAACTTTAAATTTGTTGTCTTTGTCAATTGAATACAGGTCCCAACTTCACTGAAGTTGGAGTTTGTAATTGTCCTCATTTCTTTGGCTCTTACAAACCTTCAAAATCTCCCACACTATAGCTCAAGTCCATATTTCATACAGTCCATGGTAAGAATATTGTGAAGTGGTGAATGGTTTTAGCATTGAACACTTTAAATAACCCGGTCTATCTAATGGATTCAACAGTCCTGAATATCAGGTACACATCCTGTCACACCATAAAGAGCCTCATATCTTTGGTAAGCAAAAGACCTGGTACATACATTTTTAGCTGGAGTTTCCAGTTTGGCCCAGTAAGAAAAAGTTCTGAGCAAAGCATTGGGCCAAAGAGTGAAATATATTTTATTTACCGCATGTCACTTAAACATCCCATAGCATCCAGAGGTCACAGGTGAGGGAATTGATTTCACGGTATCTCATGTGATGGTAACAACCATTCAGAGATTAGTCCATCTGAAAAGGGGGCCATGGCACAACTTGTCTCCAGTGAGACATCATGGATCGGTTTTACAAATTCATCAGGGAGGACGTTGAAGGGACAGGGCTCTGTTTCACTGCAGCCCCTAACCCCCGCCTCTCATGGCGCTCCTACTTTGGTATTCCCCTGCAGAGGGTCTTGCCACCCAGCGCTGGGTACAGAACACTAAATGAGGTTCCCCCTGACATCTCCAAAGTATCCGGGTGTGCCGAATGGTAGTGGCATGCGAAGTGAGTCTAAAGCAGTGGCTGAACTTTTGAACCTGTCACCTCGTCTTTCTTCCCTGCAACTGCATGTGGACTCTGCCTGCCTTTGTGTTACAAGCTGAAGATGGAATCAGGGAGAGTGGACTTTCTGTGAACTTTTCTCATTAACCCAAATCCCCCCTTAATACACACATGCACGCACACACACACACATACATTTTCCTACCTCCCTGATCCAACACATGACATGCAACTAATGCCTAATGGAATGCATTATATGTATGAATTAGTCATTTATGTGCTGGAATTACTTAATTTGTCTGCATGAATTATTAATTCATTCCATTGCATTAATCAGCTGGGAGGGCCACAACGTGAACTATTGGCAGGAAACTGTTGAACCATAAACATCTCAGTATAAATGAATTAATCTTATGAATATCATCAGTTCATTTTAGGTAATCATTGTCTCCTTTTTTTACAAAAAGAAACTACATGTTGTTTAACTTATTACAAACCATTGTATTATTTTTAAGTACAAATTCAACTTATTTACTTCAAAAACTTTTTCTCAATGGATGTTACTTGGATGGCAGCCTATGTTGCTCCTTTATCAAAGGTGGAAATGAATGAAAACCAATCACTAGTTGTCTCCCTAAGAGGTTTCACACCTCTCAATCCCAAATCTCCTATCTCCTTTGTCTATAATTTCCTTTTCTTTTCATTAAACAGTGCTATTGATCACCTTCCAAGTTGCTATGGGGGTTTTGAAATTTGCAGCCCAAATAAAGCACAAAAATGTTTCATAATCAGGACAAAATATTTATCATTTAGTAGAAGAGCCGTTTCTTTCTTTCATTGCCTAGCAATTTTGGTGACTGGAGGCTTTTGCCCGACAGCAATGATATGCTTTGTAATAATAGGTAGCTGTTGAAAGTAACGAAATAAGCTAATCAAAACTAACAAATAAATCATGCTTTTCTCAAAATGTATTTTTCTCCAGGCTCAACTACCATTCCACATCTACATTCTTCTGACAAAATAAATTTTAAATTTAGTAAAAGCAGTTTACTCCTGAAGCAGGCCAGCCTTCATGGACTAAAACATTAAGAGAAGTTGCTGTTGAACTCCAGGGCTGTTGCTAATTTAGGTTGTTTGCCTGAAATTGCTACTAAACCATGTTTTTCCCAGACAGCAACCTCCAGTACAGAAAATGGAAGCTCATGTGAAAGTGCCAAAAGCTGCGGTTCCTCAAGTGTCCACTTGAGGTTGGCTGCAGGAACCGTGGAGGTGTTAGGATTGTGTGCAGGAAACTAAAGGTTTTTAAGGCATCAATAAATATCTGTGCAGCCTGGTTAACAGCCTTGGTCTAGGATGGGAGTATCAAAATGGAGTATCCAAGTATTAATACTTTCACAAGCACTCTTTTGGTATTGATAACTCCTCCAAATATTGATACCATGTCTTTCTCTTTTTCTTTGTGACAAGGAAGCACCTCTTTTCATGTCATTTGACTGAAAAAGAACAAAGTCAGAAACAAAATTTCCATGAAAATATGGCTTTTGTACATATACTCTATATAATCCTCAAGAAAATTTGAAAGGTTAATTTGGTTAATTATTTCTCCCCATTTGTAATACCAATTGTTGATTTTATGTCACTAGAAAACCTGATTAGTCAATTTACAATGAGGTACAACTTGTAAGAATTGTGCATTTGTGGAATGAACAGCAAAGCTATAAAGTTTTCTTGGGGCGTTGTCCTTCTGGGACGGTCTATCTTTGACTTCACCCGTTTCACAGAACTTGGTTCTAAGTTTTAAAATGGTACCAGGGCTGACACCAAATAATCCTGCCACTGTGCGTACTGGAACACCTGCTTACTGTTGCAGTTGGTTTTGGTTTGTTTGGGCTGGTTTTGGCTTTGTTGTAAAGGTGGCTAATGAGGCTTTCCAACAATATAAAATACAACACCGATAAGTCTTATTATAGGGAAGAAACAATCAACTGAAATAACATTTCCAAACTCAAGAAGAATATATATGCATTTTCATCTTGGTAAAATTTTAAATCTTTTTGATTATTGTCATAGATTTTGACATGGACTCTGGAACTATTGAGTAAAACAAACCAGCTATCAATACCATTTTTATTCCCACAAATAACAGTATCCTTTGCTTATAGGACAGTCTTGCCACAAGCAATATGGTGGCAATGTCAACTTCCTTTCCAGCCAGTCATTGTGGTGTGGTTGGTATATACCTGTGTTAAAATTACTTGAGTTTACCTGCTTTATTAAAAAAATGTAAAATGGATCTATTTTTTTCACATGAGTACTATAAAAACTGTTATTTTTTTATTTTATATTTTTTTTAAATTCCAAAGTGAAGTTTTTCTGTTTTTGTTTCAGTGATTTGATACAATCAGAGCTCCCTCTTGCTCTCAAACAAATGTCCTCTTTGAGTAAAGATAAAATGCACTTTTGCAAACAAAAAAGTACTCGATAGATAAGAAACCATAAAATTTTATGAGGGCCGAGCGCTACTTTAAGAGCACACCATATCTACATGTGCAACAAATCCATGCACTCTAATGACTGCTCAGTCTATGCCAGCCAGAATAAGATATGGGCTAAAGAGCCGTGTGGAGGGGTAAACACTGAGCAGATATGGGATTGGGGGTTGTGGAACAGTTAAACTGCAGGGGCTTGGATTTCAAATCTTGCCTGAACACCTGGGTCTGCATATTGCTTGGTGGAAGCAGCTGGAGAAAATTTTGGCCCAGAGTCCAAAACCTGGCTCTTAGTTGGCTCAGCCTTCCAGCAGGCTCCTATCTAAGCTGGAAAGTCTTTTTCAGCTGGTGGAAACTGAGAGGACTCCAAGAGCCCCACTAGCCTCAATAAATAGTCTCAAATGTCCCAGCGGCAGAATGGGGGACATCTCAATTAAGCTTTTGTGACACATTAGCAGCCATAAGTAGTCTGTCACTGAGATGATTATTACTTTTGACAAGACACAGAACCAAAAACTAAAAGAAAGTTTAAAAATTCAGGCATTTTACATTTATGCTTAATTTGATTATGTTAAGTGCATTTCATTAAACAACTCATAGTTTGGTTGCTGAATCATGTTTGGATTTTTAGAGCAAAGTTTTAACTTTTTGGGCCAATTTCATGCTCGGTTTCCTTTTTAGATCTTCAGAGAAAGCTACCACTTGTTTGTTTTATAGCCAAATGTCCAGACTTTTGACATTGCAGCCAACCACTTTTTATTATTTGAAATTCTTATACCAGTTCTGAGGTAGATCATTTGAACAGACAACTCAAGGCGAAGTTTCCCTGAGAACAGAAATATGGTGCAGAAACTGCAGTCACTGAAGCTTTGCAGAAAAGCTGAGTGAGTTTTAGTACAATTACAGAGTGTTTAGAAGTTTCAGCTGCAAAAATATAGTCTGATTTTTGCACACTGACAAAAAAAAAAAACAGTTTGGTGTCAGACAATCATTTTCAAGGATGTGGTCCAAATTTGTAGAACTTCAACAAAATGGGCCCCATTTTATCCCCAGCACAAAGCTTTTTTTTGGTGGCAGCCCAGGTGTCTCTCCTATTTTCTGACTTTTTTTAGACATAATTTTTGCAGCAAAAGCTGAATTTCAAATAAAGCTGTTTGAATAGGAAACAAACACGCACACCTGGTGGCTGTATTGCCTGAAACCAAGGATTGGTCTGACACAAAGCTGCCATATTCCTTACGTAAGAAAGCAAAAAACGCCTCCAGCTATGACTGAACAACCTTGTCTAACATCCAGAGTCCAAGCTTCGTTGAATTCCTGATAAGAAAGACAGACACAGAATGGAGGGCTGAAAGTCAGAGTGCCGCTGTTGGTCCATAGTACACACAGAGCATACACAATCAAAGGTTAGCATGCTGCATGAAGCAACTGCATCTGTATTTATATTTCCAACATAATCACAAGTGCTATCAATAATCATAGATACTAATACAGACTGTCCAGTGTGTTTTATGCAAGTATTAGAAAACTGATTTTAGCAGAGGAAATAAGTAAATAAATGGTTACAGCCCCCCTTCATTTGACAATCAACTGTAAAAAGCATAATTCTGATCCTGTCAGGAGATTTTTAGGATTAGTATATTTCGTTTCCTCAGCAAGTTTTCTCCATTGTTTTTCCCTTCCGTTATTGCTGTTGCTCTCTGCCATATACTCCTTCCTCCCCCTACTAATTTACAAGCCTGTTGCTTCATGTCTGATCTTGCAAATCCGATGTTTCTGAGGTCCGACAAGGGTCATGTGAATGAACACCACAAAAGTATCTTTGATTTTGTTACAAGGCCCAGATGGGAGAAAGGCCGCCTTAAAAAAAAAAAAAAAATGCTGTACAATGACCCCCACCTACTGATGCCGATTACAGGAGCATCACCTGACTCCAGAAAGACAACAAAGATTTTGCTATGCCTTTCGATATTTGTTTGCAACTTTAAATTTGTAGGAAAAAGCATTTGTTTCATTGCTAACTTCTGGCATAGCATTCTGTATTTTCAGTTATTTAACAAAATGCAGCAAGAGAGGATATACATTGATTCTGTGGCTGTTGGAGCTACCCAAAGGGATTCGCCAATTACAGTCCAGAATTCTGGACTGGCCCCTTGGCTGCCTAATCTATTTCAAGGGGCCCTGTCTCCAATCTAGCCACACCCCTGCCTAGACCAGCAACCCCCTCCCTTAAGTGGGACCATGCCCCATAAGGGGTCAAACCCCACTATTTGAGAAACACTGGGTTAAGTAACACCAGGTGTCAATCGAGAGACTGCTAGTTTTTAGTTATTTGGCCAGCATGTGATTAATCATGTAGGACTTGCAAAAAAGCTGAGGACAACAAAGCCATCTTGCTAAGTTTTGCAGTCGCTTCATATTATTTAATCATTTGAATATGGAACCCAGGCCTTCTGTAATTTCAAAGAACCCAGCATTCAGAGAGCGAGGAGATTAAAACATTTTATTGGCAACAAAAGAGAGAATAAATTTAGATAAAGTAACAGACTGTCCTTTTTTTAAATTTTATCCTTTCAATGCCAACACAATCTAAGACAAAGTTTTAGGGGGTTATTTTTCCAAAAGAAATAAAAAGTTAAGTAAATGATTGTCAGACAATGACAGGAACAAATAAACATCCAACACTAGGCCCTCTTGAAAGACCTGCAGGGCCCTGATGGTTTGCCACAAATGTAGGTATCTGATTGCTGAACTTTTTAAATACCAAACAATAAGTCCTCAGTTTTTGTTGGATCATTTTCTTGTTAATGTGGTCTGATTCTGTCTGCTGGGAACTAATACTTTCAACACTCGAGCCACCAAGAGAGAGGAAAAAACCTTATCGTCCTCCACTTCGCCAACCATAAATCAATTAGTCGATTTGTTGGGTACAAGAGAACCAGTGCCAGAGATGGGGGGAGGGATATCCATCAACCACCTCACAAATTGGTCTCCAGCGAGTCCCTGGGATTGAGTTCCCAGTCGTGCGCAGATGCGGGCAGCAGTGACTGCGTTGCTTGGGTTGGACAGATGGGATAACTGGGCGGGTCGACGGAAGCAGGACCGGCTCGGTCTGCTGCCGCTGCTGCTGCTAAAGCCATCTGGAAAAGTGGATCAGGATTCCAAGGCCTGACGATGAGGTGAAGAAAAGTGCTCTCCCCTCTGGGCCTGCCGAGCGAGCAGTGATTTGTACTGCAGCAAATAGGTGCTTGGTGAGAGGAGCGGCTTGTTCTCTCCAAGCAGCCGTCCTGAGGGTTCTTTGGTGTTCTCCATCCCTGCTCGTCCCTTTCTTCGCTCTGCATCATCTATCCCATTCCTCCCTTTCTATCTGGCTGCGTCTGACTGCATCTGGCTTCCTCTCTGAGGTGTCTTTACTCTACTTTTCTTGACTGCTTCTTCCTTTTTGTCTCTAAATGTAGGCTGCCAAGTTCTTTCCTCTGCTGGATTGAATCACAGTTTGAAGATCATTACAACAGGCTTTTCAACTTATCAGCTGAGGTTTGAACCAACCCACCCACTTAGGCTATCCCTTAACAGCACTTTTATGTGATACAAATAAGTGGCAACCTCTGGTGTAAGAAAATGAAGCCAATGCTGAAATTTAGGTCAGGATGGTTCCTGCCTTAACTGCACAGAGAGGGAAGTTTGTACTAGTTGTCCATTCTGATTTTATGGTTCTCGAGTCACCTGACCTAACTTCAAGTCTGGGCTGAGCAGCCTAGAAGAGCCCATTATGTTCTTTGTTGAGTTCTATATGCCCCTTAGTGCGTTTAACATGGCCCCTCCGCATGATAGAGCACTCCAATGAACAAAACAAAAAGTCTGCAGCATCTGGACTTCTCCCTCTCTTTATGGCATCAGTAGCTGATCAAAACCTCTTGTTCCCCTGGCCCCCCCAAATGGACCAATTTGTATGACGTCCTGCCATTGATGCATCAGAAGTGTAAAGCTGGATTTCCAAATAGAGTGAATGCGCCGCACACCGAGGCACCACAGTTTTGCTCTGACTGAAAAGCTGGTGACATCACCCACTGGAAGCGCCGCGCTGGCACTAGAGAGCCACAAGCTCTAATGTGAATTGCAATATCACACTATAACAAAACATGTTGTAAACTGAGAAAAGAAATAAACACATCACTTCGCTTCTCTAAGATCGCTTTGCTGGTCCCAACCACATAGCTCTGTGATTTGCATGACTTCTGTCTGCCTATATCCTTGTAGAAAGGATGTTTGGTGTCGGTGTGCTGGTTTGGTGGAGTGGTAAGCAACCAGGCACGACCCATACATATGCCTCTGCTGTTCAAATCCAGCCTGTGGCCAGCTTGGAGAGCGTCCTCCCCCTACTTTCCCTCATCCCCCTTCACAAGCCCATCTACTGTCTCTTCCTCTCCCATCAAAGAGGCACAAAATGCCCAAAAAAAAAAAAAAAAGAAAAAAAAAAAAGAAAGGATGTTTGGTTTCATATAATTTTATATTTCTCCACCTCCACGATTAACTTTTCTTCTTCCATGGCGTCATGTTGCCTCTGGGACCCTCTGACTGACTATTGATGCTTGTGCCTTCGGTTGTGAAGTAATGACAACCTATTGAGGAAATTTATGTTTGGGAGTCCGTGCATTGCATTTAATTTTGAAAGAACCGGATATTCCACATGTTGGACTTCCTTTTCTGGTGCCTTCTAAACGACTTGAAATTTACCAGGTTTGGAAGCTGCTGCACTGAAAATAGACCTGCAGCATATCTCGAGTGCACGAGTGCTCCAGGCACCTGCCGCTGCCGGACCGGAGCACCAGACTGTGGACATGCTCTGATAGTCTAGAGAGGAAGCGAAGTGCTCCGCAGTACGAATCACCGGCGGTTCATGGCACGCTCGATCTGTGTGGAATTTGGGGGAAAGCCCACTGGCTCAGGGTAGCAAGCCTGGCAAAGAGCACACACTATAGAATGAATGCAGAATAGTTGACAAGATGGCTCCAAGCAACGCTTAACAGACCAATTACCCCAGAGTAGACCTGTGAACCAGTTAGAGCCAACTGGGCACACATGAGCAGAAACAGCAGTGAACAAATCACTCTAAATCCAGAGAATAGCAAGGTATGTATTTTTCATTTTAGCTGCTGTTGCATGTGAACTAAAGTCAGATGTTCTGGCACAACTTTACCAACTTTTCCAACTTTCCATCACTGCCAAAAAGTGGTCTCTGCTTTGCCTTTGCCATCTCTGCCCTGCATCAGTACTGTTCTCTTGCTTTCAACCCTTAGGCACCTTAGTATCTCTGACCCCCAGCTGGCACATTGGGTTTGAGGTGCTGTCCAATCACTTTTCAAATTTTTTAATGTAAAAGTAAACTTCAGTCCTTGAAGCAAAAAGAAAAGACTCCAAGGCACTCTCTTTATAAAATTTAAAAGGCCTTTATTTCAACGGCATGGTCATGTAGACCTTAAAAACAAACTTTGATGTGTTTGGGCATCAATCCTTCATCAGGAAGTCATGCACACTGTAGTCCTGACTGAGCATGAGTGTTGGATGTCGTGGTGCATCGCACAGAATCGCATGGCTGCCGTCCACACTGCATCAGTTAAAAACGTAATTCAATGCCCTCTGTTTCCTTTTGTAAGCTGTACATCAAGTGCTTTTACCACACAGTTGGAGAAACAGATGTGAAATTATTTTATTGACAAGTCTCAAAAGGCTCCTCAATACTCAGCACTCAGTTAGCCAAACAAATTTTCCCCCTCCGTGTTGAAAGTGAAAGTAAATCCTTTCACTCACCAGAATAGATGAATGCTTCACTATTTTGCCATGTTAAACAGATACATAAGCTCTGCTGAGGTAAGAAAGTCAAAGAAAACCAAGAAAATCCCTCCTGCACATTCTCAAAATCTCTTTTTCCTCGCTCTTGGTCCGAAACAAGTTACAGAGAGGAAAATGGAGACGGGGCATCAAGGGGAATTATCACACTCACTATGATTCAATGTAATTAGCCTTGTTTTGTCAAATAGGACACAGTGCAAGAAATAATGAGGTTAGAGCTTGGACCTTAAAACTCAAACTATGTGCCGCTTCTTTGAGTAAATTAAAACTTTAGTTGCCCCACTAACTATTTTCTATTTAAGCTGCATTCAGCCTGAATGTTTAACACTTTGTAAGAAAAGCCACACAAATCATGCATGATTAGTTAAATTAGGGACAGCAGTAACACCAGTTTACATCACATCCAAGAGCTCAAGTGGGAGGATTATGGTGCGTTTGGTTGTGGGGGGAGACAGGGGAAATATCGGGAACAAAATGTACTGTACTTGTTCTGGCCTGGTGCGGTGCATTTAAAGGCTTTTTCATGGTTCGAAGTGCTTTAAGACTCCAATATCCCCATTCAAGTGCTATAGTCCAGCAGGGCTTCAGCCTGTCGCGGTTGTCTTCAGCTGTTTGGAGGCCATAATGTGAGAGCTCTGGGCTCCTATCAGCCTCCTTTTGTCTGGTCCCACAGAGAGGCTCCTGTTGATGACTTATTTTGGAAACCAGAAGCACGGGACTCTCAGCACTCAGGACAAGATGGCGAGTGACGGGGCCTGGCTGGCTGAGGCTTAAGTGTGTGAAAACTGGGTGCCTGATAACAGATTTTGGGACCACATCCAAAAAATGACTGTAATTGTGACAGTTTCTTTCTGGCTTTTTATTATTCTTTTATTTAGCTTTGTTTTGTTTGTTGTACTGGAACATGTTGTTATCATGCTCAGCAGGGGATTTCCGATGGTAAAGTAGGAGAACGAGGTTTAGTGTCTGCTGCAGCCAATCACAGAGCATCCTTTTATAAAGTTGTTACTGTTGACGCTGCTTTTGTCTTCCTGTATTAGTCTCACTTGGCTGCTTGTCATGATTGTCAGTGAATGGATGCTTGTGTCACAGGAATGATGGGAAATGCTAATACGGGCCCAGCTGTGTATAAAAATTATGCAATTCAGTCTCAGCAGATTATAAAATGGACTTTGTGTGTGTGAAGTTAATGAGACCTTTTAATGCATGAGCCTTGAAGTCACCTTACTGTAGTCTTAATGTTCTTTTACTAAATTTAACCCATATTCAATCACTTTAAATGTCCCATGTCCAGGTGTTTTTGACTGTTGATGTCTTGGATGTCTATAAGAAAGGTTTTAATTTAAGTTGAAAAAAAACTGAAAGATTTTGTCTCTGTAGAGGATCAGATGTTGCTCCTTTTCCCTCTCCTCTGGAAACGCCCAGATCAGAGTTGTTAGGGAAGCTATAGGAGGCTACAACAATGAGCTCTGCACTGATTGGCTGCCCAAACAAAGTCTTTTGGGAGGGGGGAGGAAGGATACAGGACACGTAACAGACTTTAAAACAGTCATGGCGTCTGCCTGTGATGAACTGCAAAAACACATGTAGGTGGAGACTGTATAGTTCTAACATAATAAAACCCAGGAAGTAAAATATTGTATGTTTTCAGGGGAGTAGCGGGCGGTATTGCACTACGGAATGTCAGACGCTTCGTAAAACAAACATCGTCGCCGTATATATATATATATGTGTGTGTGTATATATATATATATATATATATATACATACACATATATATAAATATATATATATATACATACACACATATATATACACACACATACATATATACAAATTCACACACACACATATATATGTATATATGTATGTGTGTATATATATATATATATGTACACACATACATACATACATACATACAAACACATGTGTGTATATACACAGACATACACATACCAATCATACATTCAAAAATAAGTACAAATATACATTGAAAAAGTGAATCATTCTACAGCACGCCCTCCTTTTGTCCAAAGCTACATTGAAATACATAATCGACAGAAAAAATACTAAAAACTTAATTCAAGCCAAACATAGTTAAACCAACCCTAACTCCCTAAGGCCAAGTTAAAACGGTTTAAAATAAGACCTTATGTATTAAAATATATAAAGAATCAAACAGTTCATAAAATATATTCCCACATCTATCTAAAATTCTGTAGTATATCTGATCAGTCATTGTTATGATGTTTCATTATCACTTGAATTTGGACTTAAACATTTTTTATGTGTTCTTTTGCATGTGTAATATAAAAAAAATCATAAACTTATTCACTGGTAATAGCCAATGATATTGAAATGCAAAACTTTAAGATAATATATATTTTATACAAAGTAACACATAAGACATACATAAGAAATCAAATAAACAGAAAACAAAATCAGAGAGTTTTTTTCCACTCTGAGATATATGTCAGAAATGGAGCTAAAATATCCTTACTTGATTGTAGTGTTGTTACTTGTTTTTCATTTAATAAAGAAATGTGGTCCAGATCTGACAAAACTGTTACTGAGGCTGTTAGCATCTATGCTATTCTCTTTTCAGCTAGTCACTTTCTGCTGTGTTCACACTTGTACCTCTTCCATCTTTAAAGGACTCTGATTGGACCTTGCCCCTGTGGACCACTCACAATCATTGTAGACTGGAGCTTGACAAGATGGATCCGTCTTATTACAGACATTGAATCAGGCTGATCCAGCTGCTGTGTCTATACAATTGATTTAACTCAATGTATCTGATAAAGCTATTCGTGCATGCTGCTTTGTTCAAGACTCATCAGTTGAATGGAGTAGTAAGAGATGACGTTATTCTTTTTTAACAATAACATAAAGATGAAGGACTACATTGTAATTAGCCTTGTTTTATCACTGATTGGATACTTTCATGCTTTTAATCCACCAGAATCCCTCTTGAGAGTTCCCTGCTGCTAAAAACTTTCATGATGTAAGACCAGTGATTCAGGCTCTGGCTTTGTTTTAATCAGAAAATACTGACCTCCCCTAATTACTCTGAAACAGGAACAGAGGTTTGCTAAAGTATGTGCTGAGAATCAAAGACAGTAGCATTAATCCATCTGAAGAGAAGCAGTATGAACTTTTATTTTATTAATTACGTCTTTATTAGAAAACTAGAATTTCAAATTAAAGTACTTAAAAGGTCCAACCTTGACCTTTCTCATTGTTGAGGTCAACCTGGGGTTCTTCATGGAAATGATGAATAGTAATAATTTTAGGTAAACTAATTAGCTGCCAATGATCAATGCCTTTGAAGCAAAACTATGTAAGTGCTGCACTGTAGGCTGATTTTTAGGGTTTTAACCAAAAGGTAAAACGTTGTTCAAAGAAACAGACATGAAAACATTTTCAACTAAAGTTTAACACAATCATCCTTCAATGACACACAACAGATCGTCTGACCAAACTGTGAGACCACACACCTGCCATTTTCTAGTTTCTCACATTCACTAACTGATGGTCTGAATATCTATGTCAGTTGTCCATCGGTATCAACTAACACATTCGTGCCCTTTCGTACCCATTTACGTGCCACTGATGCAGCAGTGGGAGCAAATTGGGGTTAAGTGGACACATCACCATGGGACAGCCTTCTGATTACTGACCAAGCACTCTATCAGTTTAGCTCTATCTATTTTGTTCTGACTATAGTTGCACAATAAAATATGAGGAAATTAATAATTCATCCAAAATTCTGACCAAAAAATTCAGATGGCAGACATAATTTTTAGTATCTCACCATTTATACCATAATGTAAATACTGAAATGCCATCCACCCAGGGCTCACTGATTTAAAGGGAATGAGAGCTGACACTCTGATTGATTAATTATTGATTACTGATCTATGTTCAGCCCAAAACACACCCATTCGTAATCAAGGCACATAATCCATCCTCTTTGTACCCTATGCATGGCTTTGTGCCGAGAATATGCATCCTTAAAATGTCAAAATATAAACCAACACGGCCCAAAACCAACAATTTAGAAAACATGCTTCACACTGTCAAAATGGGGCCCGTTAAGTCAAAGTGGATGTAGGTGCAATCCTTGAAGCATTTTCCCTAAACAGTTGAGGGATACACTGTGACAAACAGAGTACACAGAGTATTTTTAGTCCCTTTGTCTCTGCCTGGATGGATACATCTCTGGATGTATGTATGTGTATATTCAAATATATATTTATAGTTGTAAATATGCATTTACATGTATTTATAACATGAAGTGCATGGGTTCAGCCTGCTCTTCTGTAAAGTGCCTTGAGATAACACTTGTTATGAACTATACAAATAAAGATTGATTGATTAATTGATTGATTGATTGATTGATTGAGTACACTTTGGCCCATTGAACTTCATATTCGACATGAAATTTTCATAATTGAATGAATGCCTTCCAAGGGCGACTGAGGTGTCCCAATGATAATGAAGATATGGCTCCAAGACTCTGATAAGAAAAAACTTAAACAAGTTGTTTAATTGATTTATTTTACTTTTTAGGTATCATGTTTATAAACAAGAAATGAACTGGAGACCCAATGAACTTCACTTTTGACCTATGACCTCCAAAGTCTTATCAGCTCATCCTACAATCAGAGTGGACATTTGTCCAACGTCTGAAGACAGTTCCACAAAGAATTCTTCAGCTACCACATTCCCGGGTTTGGATGGCCATTATTCTCTATCACCTTAACCCTTCAACCAATGACCTTCAAAATCTAATCAGATCATCTTGATGCAAAGTTGGAGAAAAGTTCCACAAAGCCTTCTGAAGACACTGATTTTAGCCCAGCCTGACAAACAGAGGAACAGAATATCTATGGTTTTCTCCAGCATGGAGGTGAAAAAGATTAATATACATTATTAAAATGTAAAGAGCTGAATAAATCCATGTCCCCTTATATCTCTGCTCCACTGCTCCAGTAAACTGTGAGATTTAGGTGATATCCATACACTTATTTTTTCTTAAATGTCACTGAAATTGCAAACCAAAGAAAACACTCATGATGAACATTGTGAGGTCCAGTCCATCTTAAAGATTAATGTTTATGGTTTTATCACCCAGCTGCACACTCACTCAACAAGGACAGAGCTGGATATGACTTTAATCAACCATTTCTTATTTCTCTACCGCATTCATCTGCCAGAGAAAAGTCAAACTTGTTTCTATGTGACTCTGTGGAGACTTGTTCATTTTATGTTGTAACGGGAAGGAACCAAGTCGTTGTCAGGATATCCTAGCTCCTGCAAAAGCAATTCAGCGGCTACATACGACAGCTGTCCCCAGGAACCCCCTGAAATACATCATGCAGAAGGAAATATATATCGCATTTCCAGATTATTACCTTGTTATGATTAGATAACCAATTATCAACACAAACAGCCAGCGGCTTCTTTATGGGCATTCATGCCACAAGGGGGTCTTTCTTAGCGGCGGCCATTTCCTCTGCTTCCACAGCAACCAGTAAGCAAAGTTATCTCTTGTTTTAGGGCTCCATTGTTGAGTTTCCTATTTTAATCTGGAGACCTTGTTTGCCTCGCATGAAATGTTTAAAGGCAACACTTTGAATTCCAGGAAAGTTGTGAAGCAATAATCTGAAGACCCCACCTGCACAATAATTAAGAACATACACATAGAGACTCTTACACACGAGAGGCTGGACTGTTGTACATTACAAATACTCTTATTTTTATACTCTAAAACTCACATTAGGCGAGGTGAAGGGCATTATGTCTTGGGGTTGGTCATTCTTGTGAATTAGATTACACCCCAGGTGATTGGTCAAAGGTCAAGGGCCATGGGACTTATGATCAACCCTTGCTTTGGAATGCAATAGAGTGGGGCAGGAATGAGTCCAAACACATGGATGTGAGTTAGCATTTAGCACTTCCTGGTTCCCAAGGCTGAAAGTACATGGGATTTAGAGTAAGTGCTTGAAATAAGGTTATAAATGAACACACATGATATTTTAATGTTTAGTCTGAAATAATAAAATGCATTGGATATTAGCTGCTTTGAAATTTAAAACGTTGTTGTCTGATGCTAACAAACTGCTAACAAGGACTTCAAAAATGGTGGGCAACCCTCACGCAAGCATTTCTCATCATTTTATAATAATATTAAATATGTTTGGTTGGCTGTTACTTGCGTTCCCACATGGCGGTAATTGTGAATTGGACATAAAAGCCCCACTTGAAAACTATATTGCCGATGTTCCTTAAATTTTTTTCCATATTTTCTGTGGTCTACAGAGTGATGCAGGAATGAGTCCTAAAATGCAGAAGTGAGTTGGCATTTAGCGCTACCCGGTGATACCATCTCGGATAGAAGCCTTGTTGTGTAATTTGGAGGACAAGTGCTAATTAACTGCTAACTAGGACTACAAAAATGGCCGGGGACCCAATTGCAAGCATTTCTGATTGCTTTATAATAAATCAATAATTCATACACTATTGCCACAACCTTGAGGAGATCATTAGATGAACAGGACATTCTCAAACAAGGTATCACAATAAGATATTTTAACATTGTAAATATTGTTACTACTCTAGTCAAACCGCCATTTTGTAAGGCAAGGCCAGGCTGCTTTATTTATAGAGCACTAGTCATACATAGAGCAATTAATAGTCCTTTACAGACTTAAAAGTGCATTGTGTTGAAATTGACATTTTACTGACATCTAGTGTTCAGATTTTGAATAGAGCCTCTCCGTTACTAAAACATCACATCGCTAAGCGATGAGAGCTGGTGAAGACCAAAAAGAATCGTGAACAGGGCATCATTTACACCCGTTGGGGGGTGAGGGTTTTTTCATTAATTTTTGTAACTGTTATTTTTTATAGATTATAGGTCAGTTAAGATGATGATTATAGTTTTTGTAAGCTTTTAGACTCTATTCAAAAATCACTTTTTGCTCTTTTTGTCCCCAAAGTCTACCCGTAGACAACATGATGGATCGTTATGTCAGCCTCCACAAAGGGGAGACCCACGGTACATAATTATAAAAAGCTTTTTCTAACTTAATAAAAAGAAAACGAAAGTTTTATGAGGATGATTGCACACCTATTTCAACTGACTTTACATACAAATAGAAACATTATATCGTATGTTCACTGTTTCTGTTTGGCAAAATGCTGCCAACTTCTACACACTACACCTGTAAACAAAGACAATATGACATTGGGAGCAGTGAAGAAATAAAATTAGCAAAACAGAGGCAGTAAAATATTGTAGTTCTACTGAAGCTTAATAGCTTGTTACATTTGCCAATTACGTTAAAGCCTAAAAAGTTGTGAAAATATGTCTAAGATTATCACAAAGAACAGAAAGTTCAAATTTCACATTTTTTATTAGTAATGATCTAAAACACAATAAAAAAATATCCCACGTTTTCAGTCCAGAGACCCAGCACTCTGTCCTGACAACTATCTTGAAAAGTATACTCTTGAATCGAGATTAAATGGCACATCATGTTTACTGTTGGATAAGCTTTTTTTTTAAGTTTTAATATATTGTTAATGTATGTCTTTCAGCTGACATGAAGAGCTGATCAGTGTGCTAAGAGCAAAAGAACATGATGAATATGTTGGCTGACAGAAAAGGGAAGCCATTTTTTTTTACATCATTAAGTACATTAACCAACCTGCTGTTTTAAGGCTGTCTTTGACAAAAAGAAATTAAATAATATGGAATCAAATTACCAGCCCACAACATTGTACAGCCCAGTTTTTAACGTCTGCACTCCAGCCAGCCTCTCTCAAAGTGGCCATGCAAATCCGTCTCCACTGTGGCTGATCTACCTCATACAACCTCCCTCATAGAGCCACACATCATACCCACCCTCTTCTTTAATTGAGTCATTTGTCACAGCCTTTACTACATTTGTGTTTGTAGCTGTTTAGCCATTGAAAAAATAAAATATAATTCATTTCCTCCTCTCAGCTGGAAAGTTGGAATGGAAACCACCTGTGTTTGTTCGACATTCCTCCAGCTCTGTAAGCTGATTACCTTGTGCTGCGAAAGATTATCTTGTCTGTTTATGAAATTATGAAATTGTTAAACAGCTTCACACCGCTCATTTTCCAGTGATGCAAGCATCTCTTCCTCTCCTCTGCATGTCAAATTACCTTCCAGCTTCCTGCCCAAATAGGACACGAGATCTGTTGAACATATGTAGGCTGAGGTCTAGATGTGGAACACATGTCAACCTGACAATGAGCAAGTAAACTCTATTTAGGAAATGACTGATTGTCTGTTTAAAGTGTCAGACATTATAAAAGAGCACATATTTGTTTTGGAGGCTACATCATGGAAGCCAACCAGATTACTGCAAATACAAGTGGAATATGGATGGAGCTGTTTGGCTTTGTCGTGTGGCAAAAATCTGTTGCTTTAAACAAAGAGTTCTCAAAAGATGAGATAAAAGAAAACCTCAGCAGAAGGGCTTTAAGCCATCGACAAAAGCCCAAACTGTACAGAATATAAATTAATTAAAATGTCCATAGGATTTATTTATTTCCTTCACTGAATAAAAGTCACGAAAACTGCCCAAGATGCTTTTATTTCTTCAGCAAGGTAGACGGCAAATTGATAAGAGTTATTGGTGTATAGATGCCTCTATTCTCATATCTGCCCAGCTTTGTCAGAAAAAGTTTGTGGTCAATCGTGTCAAAAACTCTTTTCAGATCGATAAAAACACCTACCTTCCTTTTTTTTTGGCCACAGCTGATGATTTTCTATGTGGTGGTACCATGTCAGCATGGACCAAGATCTCAGAGCAAGGTATGCAGCACCTTGTTGAATCAATACTGAACAAGAAAAGCACTCAGAGAGCGCAGACCTACGCCAAGGTTATCTGGATCAGTCCCAAAATTTAATCAGTTCTTCCATATCCAATTTTCAACAATTCCTGAAAATTTCATCCAAATCCATTCAGAACTTTTCAAGTTATTTTGAACACAAACAAACATACAGAAAAACAGACAGACAGACATAACCTCCTTGGTGGAGGTAATTAATAAGAATTAAGGCAGGTCTGAGGGCAAACAGAGGTCCAGCCCAGAACTGGCAAGGTGTACTTCACAAAGTAACTGTTGTGAGCATTATAGCTTTGTTTTCAATATCTGTAACACACTTTCTTTAAAACACAATGCAAAAACTCAGATCTTAGCAAGTGTTTGTCTATTTTCAAGTCAGAAATATCTGAAACACTTATTCTGATCCACATTCACTTTGCAAGTCCAGATAAATATCTTACTACATGAAATAAAAGGCAAAAATAAGGCATTAAACTGCTTGTAATGATAAAGAAACCCTCAGTCAGGATCTTAAATTCAGGTTTAAAATTTGCTCTGGATAAAAAAAAATAAATAAATAAAAAAACACATTTTAAGACACCTTCAAGTTAGATCTGTCTTGTCGCATTGGCAGAATATTTTACTTATTACAAGCAACTCAGGCCTTATTTTTAGATTTTATATCTTCAATCTTCAAATAAGATCTTAATCCAGACATGCAAGGAAAGTGTGGCTTAGAATCAGTCCAGTGAAGTATTTTTGACTTGAAATTGGACAAATACTCTCACCTAGATCAGAGTTTTGCAGTGCAAATATCATTATTGCCTTACTCGTTCTACTCTTTAACTCATAGTTGTTCTTTAATTTGAAGGTACTTCGATGAAGCAAAGTCTTTGCAGGTGGTAAATATCTCTTAAGGTAAATTTCAACCTCCAAATAAATCTCAGACCCACAGGGTGTTTGTCCAATCACCATTTGTTTGAATTTTTTATGTCCACACATAAACTAAGGATGTCTGTCCTCGTTATGGATGGCAGAAAATGCATCCCGTTGATTAGTTTTCAAGGTAGTAACCCAGATGTATAATTGTGCTGTTGGGCTGTTTATGCATTGATTTAAACAAACTTAAGGAAGCTCTGTAGACTTGGTTTGATTAAGACCAGGATGTAGGACAGAGCCCTTTGATTTGATCTGTCATCCATTTTATTTTCAACATTTTATCTATGTTGATTACTTGTGTACAGTCGCCAATTACAGGCATGTTCAACATTTGAAGCACCTGGAATTGTTGGAAAGAGGTCAAGAACGTCTCAACCCCAAATATGATGGGGGAAAATTTTTTAAGAATCTTTTGAGATATGACGTCAATCTTCAGTTTGTGTAAAACAGGAAATGGTTTAGTTTGACTGATATTATAGCCTATTAAAATAAATAGAATAATAATCATAACAACCTTGTCCTAGAGGGCCAAACAATTAAAACAAACTGAAGTAACATGGGGTCAAACTCCGAAGGTATTCCCAAACTGAGCTGACGTAATGGGGCGGGTTCAGCTCTCAATCTAAAAAGTGAATGGCATCTGAAATGAGAAACAGCAGGTGCTATTTCCTGCGAGGAAACACAGAAGCAGGGCCTTTGTTGCACCCGGTCTGATGGCCATCAGCACAACAAGGCAGCTGGAAGGATTTCAAAGGGACTGAATCAGAGCCCCGCTGGTTTTGTGTTCTCCTATCATCCTTTGTGATTGATCTGACAGTGCCTGAAAGACGGACTGTGCAGACTTTAGTGTAGCTGCTGTTCTGAAACAACACAGGGTACTCGACAGCATAATTTCAACAAGGAGAGGAAGGTATTGGACCAATGACCTGTCAAGTCCACAATTTGGGACTGACAGCCTATTAGTAGCATTAAGTTTAAAAACAACACAAATAAGTTTTAGTTGTTTATTACGTCCACCAATGAGGTTATGTTTTTGCCCATGTTTGCTAGTTTGTTTGCTAACAGGATAACCAAAAAGACCTACTACCAGGATCTGATGAAATTTCCAGATTGGTCAAAATTGGGCTTGAGACTGATTGATTGCATTTTAGAGGTTATCTGAATCCGGACTTGGATCCAGGAATTTTTGAAATGATTTATTAACATTGCTTTGCAATTTTTTCCACCTTTTTTCTAAAAAATCAATAAGTTTTCATTGAACTTTGATGACATTTCTAAGTTTAAAGTGATTTTTGGTGGAAATCTAAATCCAGATAGGAATCCCAGAATTTTCCCAGGGATTTGTCTTCATTGCAAGATATGGCAGTTTTCAACATTTAAAAAAAAAAAAATTGCTTGCCGAGCACTTCATGCAATAATTGAACTCATCTCTGGTTCTTGTTTTGCAGGCTGCTCTGGATCATTGATGTGGACGACCTGCTGTTGTGGACCTACAGAGCTAAAACTGGTACAACTGCAAATATTGGGCCTTTCCTTTAACCCCATACAATTATCATTACAATGCCTAACATTGATTTATCAATAAAGAAGTAATTTTTACTTCATAATCATTATAGTTGTTAATGTTAATTAGATCTAGCCATGGTTGTTATTGATTATACCACCATGATATTTACTTTTACAACCATAAAGAAAGAAGGACCCTCTTACAAATGAAATGCCTCGTCCCCAAAGAGCTTTTCTCTAAGTTATATTAAACAGAGAAATATGATGAGGGCAAATTTACAGGCCAGGTATTCATAAATTTGTCACTATTCTGAATTCTCATTCTAGTCCCATTTACTCTGCCTACCTCTCTATCTTTTTACATCTCTTCCAATAAAAAAAAGAATAATTGTCAGGAAGTTAAGGAATGGGAGGCAATTACAGACCTCAGAGTTATTACAGATAAATAGCCTCTAGAAATGATTGATGGGGATGGGGAAATTAAACTTAAAGTCCCCGGTGACCCACATAGGTGTTAGTGAAAAAGTCTTTGATTAGACCATTACCCAGGATTGTTTGGGTGTGGTCGAGTTTGTGTGACGGACAGCTCAATAACCTTGTGAAATTTCTAGAACCTGTATTTTGTAGGACTTGTTGACCTACTATCATTTCAATTGTTCCTCATAAACTGTGACATCAAAATCTCTCTGCAGTCTTCAACCTCTCCATGGCCCAATCAGTCAGAGTGATTAAAATGGCCTGTGCGAGTGACCATTGCCTTTGAACAGGATGGTTCCAAACCCATGATTAAAACTCAAGTTTAATTGTGTTTTCAAAACGTAAAACAAATCCACTACAGCCATACAGATCTTCCAACAAAACCTGGGAGATTTTAACTCCTTTAATTAAGCAAAAACCACTTAGTTTCACTCAGACTTTTCACTTTCAAGACATCAACCCAAGAAACCAAAAGAAGCTCTTACGATGTCTGCTGAAGAGACAATATGTCAGCACAGGGCACTGACACCCAGAGGTATCTATGAGTTCACCACACCTGGTCTTAATGGAGGACAATCAACTGCACACACCTGATTCTGCTCGGGGTAGACTCACAGTATATGGCAAACTGCCCACCTGCTACACACCTGAGTCTGCTCAAAACGATTCATAGTGTGGCGAAAGTGAGCACCTTCACAATATATATATAGTATAAAAAATAAATCAAATGGAATAAATCAAATTAAAATAAGAAATAAATAGATAATTAGGAAAAGAAGACTACAGCATTGACCTACTCTGATGTAAAGCATCTTAGGATAATATCTGGAATTATCCGGCACAAAGATGGATTGACTGATTGCTTAATTGATGACTTATGGCAAATTCATTCATTCATTCATCTTCTATACTGACTATGCCTTTCGGGGCTGCGGGGGGACTGGAGCCTATCCCAACTGTCATTGGGCGAGAGGCGGGGTACACCCTGAACCGGTCGCCAGTTGATTGCAGGGCAACATACAGAGACAGACAACCATTCACGCTCACACTCATACCTAAGGGCAATTTAGAGTGACCAATTAACCTAATGAGCATGTTTTTTGGTCTGTGGGAGGAAACCGGAGTGCCCGTAGAGAACCCACGCATGCACAGGAAGAACATGCAAACTTCACACAGAAAGGCCCTGCCCGACCCGGGAATCGAACCAGCGACCTTCTTGCTGTGAGGCACATGCACTACCTACTGCGCCACTGCGTCTTATGGCAAATTGTTTATGTATATTCCATAAATAGAGGGCCAAAAAAAATTTTTTTCCGAAGAGTGTACTAAATACATTAAATTCTGTAATATCTAATTTCATACATGATAGTTGTGTGAAAAGTGACACTGATAGAAGAATAGGGGATGTCCCAATATTGATCGGATGTATTGGATCGGGCCCGATTTCTGCTTTTTTATTTGATTGGGTATCAGAATTCATACTGATAATCTCACCCTTATTTACATTACTTTCCCTCAGTTAAGCACGCTTTATGGCAGGCTGTAAATGGGTGTGTGATCTATCAGTCGCAGCTCCATGACTAACATGTTAGCAGTGTGGAAATACTAAAATAAGATTCTAAGTTAATACCCTGGAATTTAAATTTTAGATTATATAATGTTTTGTTATAATTTGTAGTCCCAAGGAGTAAAGTTCTTATTCGGGTCTTTGGCCAAGAGAATTTGTGAACCCCTGATCTAGGTAAATGAAAAAATTGGATCTGGACTTAGTATCAGCAAATTGGTAGCCAAAAATGCTGATTGGGACATCACTAGTTAAAAATGTGAAACTGTAGGTATTTTCTTGCCGTCCCAGAACATGTTGTCATGTTCATTTATTTGATAATAGACAACAAAGAAAACATGAAAGCTGTGAATTGTCATGCCATAGACCTGTTTGTAATTTTGTTTTGAACTACACAATGGCAAACAACTTTGCAGCCAACATGCATTTAGAAATAATTGTTTTAGATACAGCCAAAAGTGTGGTGCCAGTTGGCATGGCAGTTAGCTTGCAAGCCTTATTTGACAGGTTTTGGTCCTCTAAAAGGCGATCATAGTTGAGTCCCACTTGCAACTTCTGAACTGCATGAAATTTACCACTTTTTCTCCTCAATTTCCTAATCCATCCCATGTTCTCTGTCTATAAAGCCATAAAAGCCCACAATAAATCAGAAAAACTTACAAAAAGTGTTGTTTGAGGCAAGTCTAACGAGTACTGTGAATGCCAACAGCTCATGTTGTCACTCGCACTCCCACCCTGCTGGGAAAGGTCGAGAAAAGTGTACTTCCTGGATAAAGAAGAAAATGGAAAAAGCATCCCGGCTGACTGTTTCCCTGGTCAAGAGCCAGGGCTGCACACTTGGAAAATTGATGCTTGACATCTTGTTTCTGTTGTAAGCACGTATCAGTGAGGCATGAATGAACAAATCCAATCCAGAGCTTCTCAGAGAGGCATCACGCTTTGAGACATCTGATCTGTTTTCCCACTAGATATTCCTGAACTTGGGTTCACCTAATATTGGTAAGATGACAGTTTAAGCAGATACCGCATTCATTTATGGATGGCTGCACTTTGTGATTACCGGGGGGGAGCATTTGGAGGGATAGGTAGGACAGTTATTTTCAGACCCATAAAGTCTGGAGTACAGGTCTGTGGAATAATCCACCACCCCAAAGGCCTAGCTACCTCCAGCGCAATAACAGCCTGTCTCCAAACCTTAAAAATAGCCGGTCGCTGGAACTCTCATTATAACCATCCATCCCTGCAGTGGAAAATGTCTGACAGAAGGAGGAAAAAGACAGTTTGATTATAAACGAAGCTCACGTCCGCTGCCGATGTCAGGTTATGAATGATTCCTGTATGTTACTGCCAGAGTGATAAATGCAAGAAGCTTCATTTAATATATTTATTATCAAGACCTAAGGGTGGTCTTTGACTGATTCTTAGATACACCTATTCAACAAATAGCTGATCAGCCTATCACATGGAAATAACTCAATGTATAAAAGGCACGAGGCCATGGTCAAGATGACCTGCTGAAGTTCAAACTGACCACCAGAATGTGGATTAAAGGTGATTAAAGGTGATTTTCATGTGATATTGTTGGTGCCAGAGGGGTTTGTCGAGTATTTCAGAAATTGCCGAACTACTAGCATTCTCACTCTCTACACTGTTTACAGAATGGTCTTAAGAAGAGAAAATATCCAGTGAGTGTAGTATTTGTCTGCTGCAGGGCATTTAAGAAAAACCTGAGGTTATCCAATGGCTTATTTCAGGAAGACATTTTTTTAAGAGGCAATCCATCAGTCCCAATGTGCTTCTGTCCTGTCATTTCTTTTGATTTTGGTTTGTTTGTTAGTTTGTTAACAGGATAACTCAAAAACTAATAATTGGTTCAGATAAAATTGTCAGGAAATGTTGGTAGCATTACAAGGAATAAGTGATTCAGTTTTGGTGATGATCTGAATCTGGATAAAGATCCAGGAACTTTTTTCAAGTATGTCGTAGTGGGGCAAAATAGGGCAGTTCTGCACATTTTTGCCCATAACTCATTCATTTTCATATCTGCAGGGAATGTTGGTCAATGCACAGGGAATAGGTGGTAAGATTTCCGTGGGGATCCAAATCCAGATCAGGATCCAGGATTTTTTAAAGTATTTTGTATCAGTGCAAAATAGGGCAGTTTTTCATATTTTGACAATAACTCACCCCAAAATGTTGGAAATGTTTTGGCGTTGGTCTGTGCTGTTGGAACACTCTTAGTGTTAAGTATACTTTGAAGATTTTTTCAAGTTTTACATGAATGTCCTAGATGAAGGATGAACTGGTCATATTTTAGAGGTCAAAGGTCAAGATTATTGGGTCTCAAGTTCAACTGTTGCTTGTGATCATGATATCCCAAGAGCCCATCATAGAATTAAGTGCCAACATTGCATAAAAATCTAATCTGAACCAAGTATAGACACACTGAAGATCCTTTTTATCACGCCACGATGGCAGCACAGCTCCCCACTGGTTCGCTGGAAGTACATGACACATCGATTTTCAGCAGGAGCTACTTCATTTGCACATCAGTCTCTGCCAGGCACACAGACTTTCTGGGTTTTTAAATGCAGCATAAATAGTGGGAATATTGTCAACAGCAAATCAACGCCAGGCAGGAAATATAACCTTTTCTGTACATGTTACGCTTCATGTTTTCTTGTTTCCAGTGAACCTGTTCACCTGTGGAATGAACAAATTTCCTGGTCTTTTGTTGCCTTTGTACCAGATTTTGGGAACATGTTGCAGACATCAAATTCAAAATGAATGAAAATCTGCAAAACACAATGGAGTTTATCAGTTTTTACATTAAATGTCTTGTATTTGTCATGTATTCAACTGAATATAGATTAGAGAGGATTTGCAAATCATTGTGTGCTGTTTTGATTTACATTCTACACAATGTCCCAACGTCAGTGGAATTGGGATTTGCGGTTTCAGTTGTTAAAATGACTCAATCCTTGAGCAGAACCATATGATATGATAGATTCTTGGCTTTTTACTTATTACTTCATTAATGATAAAAGATAGAAACGTTGGATGGACTATGTACATGCTGACCTTTTGTCTTTTTAACTTTGTGATCCACGTTTTGAACTTTTATACATACTTTTTAAAATCCATTGCTTTATTGTGTGCAAGTCAAGTCTTCAAACACAGCAAACGACAAGGCTGAGCTCAGAGTCATTAAGTAAAATATGTTGCACAGGACCTTTTGCCTTCAGCTGTGTTGTTTGACATCAGTGGGATAAATGATCAGTGAGTCCTTTCTCACATCAAATAGATCACAGCAGATCAACCTGCACACTAAGCTGCTGGGAGCTCCTTTAATCGGCTCAACTTTTGAGGGTCGAACAAGAAAAAGGGCGAGAAAGAGTGTGAGAGAGCGGTGGGATCTACACTGAGGGCTGGTGAGAGTGTGTAGATGTGGGTGTGTGGGGGGGTTGCGTTGCTGAGAGGCGGCCCTCGGCTCAGTTCTGCTAAATTCACACCAGCTGTAGTGATGTCAGCAGGCAGTGTGTCGAATATTCCGGCTCAGAAGCTCAGGCCAGCCTTGTGTGTAAATGTGTGTATTCAGGTGCGTCGTGTGAAGTCATCTCGAGCGTAGCGGCCAAGCTCGGCATCCACGGGGAGGCTGGTGTTCCCAGGCCAAAACCTTTCTCCTACTTCTTCTACCATCCCCATTCACCCATTATTCCTCGCACTGTCTCTGCCTCTCCAGATCTCTCTTCCTGTGTGTGAGATGTTGTTTCTCCTGCAGGTCACATTCATTCTCCCACACTTAACCGCTTGTCCGTCAGTAAGAGCGATTTCTGCTCAGTCTTTTAAGGTAACCACGCTGCTGGAATTACAGAGAAATGGAGATCTTCTCTGCCCCTAATTTATACACTATCTTCAGCCAAGAATATTTAGGAATGTTTGGTTTAGTGCACTTGCCACCTACTAACAGTCTTTGAGTGACCTAACTGATAGTGCAGTGTTTCTAGAATAAGCAAAACAAGAATTGTATAATGTTCAAAACTAAAAACAGCACAGACACAGACTTTTAAATTGGTAAGGAAACAATGTTATTACAAAAACAAAGATTAATGAGGTTTAAACAGAGGTTAGCCATGCTGCTGTGGGTGCACTGCAAAAACTCAGATCTAGGCAAGGGTGTTTGTCTATTTTCAAGTCAGAAATATCCAAAACACTTATTCTAACCAACATTCACTTAACCAGTCAAGATAAATATCTTACTTTAAGATATGAAAGGCTAAAATAGGGCATTGAACTGCTTGACATGAAGAGAAAATATCTGAAACAAGGAAAGTCTGGCTCAATGAGGGTCTTTAATTAAAGTTTAATATCTGCTCAAGTTAAATTTGTCTTGTCCCTATTTGCAGATTATTTTGCTTATTATTACAAGTAACTCAGGCCTTAATTTTAGTTTTTATATCTTCAAATAAGATCTTAATCCAGACACATCAGAAATTATGGATTAGAAAAAGTGTAACAAGATTATTTTGTCTTGAAATTAGACGTATACTCTCACCTAGATCTAACTTTTTTCAGTGTGGCTTCAGGTTGAGAGAGCTTTAGTAGTACTGCTGTTTTTGTTCTGTTGGACACTGTTGAGGCCCTGTGCCTACTGGTTTTAATTTGGTCCTTGTGACTTAAATTGTTTAACTGTTCAGCTTTTGCTGAGCTTTTGGAGCATTGGTAATGAAAAGTAACCTTTAATGATTTTGTTAATTACAACTGATTGTCACCTCACAATTATCATGGCCAAATCATGTAATGATAACAATATTACAAATATTTTTTTGGAAACTGGAAAAAAATGTGACCTTGTGCAGCAGCTGTATCTCCAATCTACAGTGACTGCGAACAGCCCAGAGTGGCACGGCCCAATCAGAATCTTTTAGAGCAGGAAGAGGTGGGCACTACGAGAAAGTCAACAGCAGAAAATTAATGCTCGTGGAGAGATAAGCATAGATACTAACATCTTAAGTAGTAGTTTGGTCAGATCTGGACCACATTTCTTTACTAAATGAAGAACAAACAACACTGAAAGCATTTCTATATAGAAACCACAGTTCTATGTTTCTCTGTGTGGGTGTATGAAATTGAAACTATACATCAATGTTTTTTTTCTTTATTTGCTACTTTTTTTTTGCTACTTTTTTTTGCTACTAGTCTAATTTTTCAGTTGGTTGCTGTGTTGTTTAGTTTTCATTTTCCATTCCTCCATCCCTTTGTCATTGAACATAAATGTACCTCTGATCCCAAACTTTCAATCAATCAAACTTTATTTATAAATCACTGTAGTGTTCTCAGTCTGCGTGTGGGAACTCCAGTCAAACACCAAGTTAAACTGTGGCCAATGATGACAGAGTCATAGCAAGATTGAACATTCACTGTGGCCTCTGTTCCTTTAACAATGGCACCAGTGTGCATGCATGGTGAAATCTGAAATTATGGCAGTGCAAAATAATCAGTACACTCATGTTTTCCAGTGCCAACAAATACAAACGACAAATAAATGACAACTGAAAGGCTATGAGTATCACGTGTAATTTGCAACAACTGCTTTTTAAAGTTAACTTGTGTTTCTTTCTACAGTAATCAACTTATGGCACTGGATGACCAAAACTCAATAATGACTGAAACAGATTCATTTGGGATGTTTGCTTCTCTTGTTAGCCCCGATCAGACCAAAACCAGAAGTGACATCGCAACACCGGAAGTGACATTGTTGGGATGAAATACATTTGAAAACTCGTAAATGACAATGTATTACTGTGAAAGATCCAATAACGTAACCTTAGGGAAAATTATATTCAGTATTATTCAAACAATAAAATAAATTAAATATGTCTTCATGCCTTAAAGGCCACACAAGCACTTTCCCAACAAAAAAAGTAGCACAATGTGCTGAACATTCAAAAACACAAGCAGGTAAGTGTCAGGGATACAAAATAAAATACAAAACTCCACCCACCCACCAAACCCAGTCACAGGTGACTGAGGAAATGCTATCTTTATTAAAAATGAGGAAACACGCCATGTCTTGGGTGTCTATTAAGCAAGGATTTGATTTAAGTTGAATAAAAAATGAAAAAATTCATTCAGATGCAGCTTTTTTTTTCCTCCCCTTAGGAAACACTCTTATCTGAGGGCGTGGAGGCTACAGAAGGCTATAATCATGAGCTCTGTGCTGATTTGCTGCCTCAACAATGTCTAATGGGAGCGGGGAGGAGCGATTAAAAGTTCTGGTGTCTGCCTGGGATGGGAAGAAAACACATGGAGGTGAAGGCTGTATGACTATAACATCATATACTCAAGGAAGCTAAAACCGAGCATTTCAAGGGGCTTTTGTTTTTATGGGGCATAGAACATTTCTCCATGACCTGAGATTTTAGTAAGAGGTATCATATTCTTCTGCTTCAAAAGCACCTTGTATCAACTTTAAAAACAAAGAAAATCAATTTTACAAGACATGGCACCTTTAAACTACTTGCATCACCACGTTTTAGAACTTAAAACATCTTTTCATTTCACCTTAAACAAGAGCTGACTTTTTTTATTCCCTGAGCCTAAGAACTGCTACCATCTTACAGTTTAACACACATCACTGCACTGTTTTCTATCTTTCTGAATTGTCCCATGAACCTTTACATGTACCAGTGGTCTTATTACTCGCCCTATGAGGCTGCCTGTCTTTCTCCCAGATCCATATTCTTCATATATGTTTACAATCTTTCTAACCAATATTGGCATTCTGTTTCTGTTTGTAATTTCACTGGTCTAGTTCTCTCTCCTGCATACATATGATTTATATTTGATGTTCTGGGGGAGGGATGAGTCATGTGTTGTAATGTCCCTCTGTTTTTCTTCCATGTTTAAGTGCTACAGGGAGTTTTTTCTCTCAGAGTTGAGTTATTATGGATCTTACAGTTAGGTCCAAAATAATGTACAGATTTTTTAACCCTTTGAGACCTTCTTGTGATTTGTGTGTTCTGGCCAACATGAATACAGTGAATCTGAAACACAATATGATTCGCTTCAGAGTATTTGCTCTGAAACAAAAGTCAGACTTAAAGATAAATGTCCAATTTCTACATAATCTCAGCATCTTTAAAACTGTATTTGCTGGAGAAAGGGGAATTTTACTTGACAAGAAATCAGCAAACAGACCAAAAATGCCCTCTAATCTGGACAATCATTTTGCAAACCCCTCAGTTTCAGTTTTTGTGGAAACACAATCCATTTGAATCCTTGATTGATAATGACAGAAGCACAAACTCCTGAGGCTTTTGTGATCTTGAACAGAATCTGTGTGGATTTAAATTTAGTTTCCTTCCTGGATGGCTTAAGTTGCCACCACTGGAAATTCTTGCGTCCCTGATATGGCTGTTTTCAATAAAGGCATATCATTATAAATTAACTAGGTACTAAAATTGGAGAGAACTTGCTGTATATATTTACATAAATCTTATATTATAGAAGCTTTACTGTCAATCTAACAGTTGAAGGACTCTGACAAAGAGAAACAAACATCTGAGTGCCGTTGCTGCCTGCATATAGTACTAGGTAAGTTTGGCAGCAGGCTGCAGTGATCTCCTGAGAACTGCTTTTTGCCACAAGTTCATACTTCGCTTCAGGGAGCTTGTTAGCCATAATGGAGGCTATTTGTCTGTCACTGCATGGTGTTTGGCAATGGCTGAGGTAAAAGAGACAAAAGAGGAAGGTGATGGAAAAGGCAAAGAGAAGGACAGTGACTTAGCAAGAAGCTGGGCTTGAGTAAACATGTCTGACAGGGAGGCTGAAGCCAGAAAAATTCTACTTGGTAGTCACTATGCAGCACTTTGGTGAACTTGATTTTTTATTAGAGTGTGCTATATAAATAAAGTGGATTAGATTTATTTGTATAGTGCCAAATCATAACAAATGCTACTTCAGGAGACTTTACAGAAGAGAGGGCAATGCCATACTCCTCTTTTTTGGGGGCTAATTATTTTTTATTTTTATATACATATATGTATTTTATTCTATTTCTTTTTAAATTCAGGGTTTTACTTTATACAAATATTTCATATTTAATATTCCATATTCTCTCTGATGATCTGCTTGCCTTCATAGGTCATATGTATCAGTATTAATAAGTCTTTATAGTTTCCACTCAGTTTGGTGTCTAATTGCACATTGTATCCTTCCAAAGTCCAATTCATAACTAGAGCTACAACTCATAGTAATGCAATCAAATAGAAAAAAAGGAGTCTTGGAACTCAGCAGTTTAACTGTAGATCATCTAAACTGCATTAATATTGATATAAAAACAAAAAAAAAAATCATCCTGTAGTTTATTTACTATTTGACATGATTAAGTGTTTGGACGATACCAAAGCCCTTCAAATAGTTGTGAATCTGACCAAGTAGTTATTTAATTTTAACATAAATACAACTGATAAAGAGCATAAATCGTCTACCAACTTAAAGCAGAGAAATATCTGATTCTATCTCCGGAGCCCTGATCATTATCCTTTTTTTTAATATAATCATGAGGACTGCTTGTAACACAGAATCAGATTACATCCAACCATTTGTTCTGGCACTCATGAAGCTCCCTCTAACACTGTGGCCTTAACTCGCAGTTGCAAAATGGCATATTGCATTACTAAACATCCTCAGAAGGTATAATTACAACATAATTATATTGCATTACATCAAGAGCAACCCAATGTGTAACTGAAGTGGAACCAGAGTCCGAACAGCTAAACAAGCTTTCCAATCCTTATCACAACAGTAATCCACTAATTAGATTTACTGTAACCCAACACTCTCTGCTATTTGCTTTTCATCTTTTACAGTGCTGCATAACCTCCAAGTGCCCCTCACCCCTGCTAACGCACACAAACACACACCTATCCTCTTCATGAGGGACGTCTGCACCTCATCCCAAAGGTTAGATTAACAAACTTTTTGAAATGTCAACATCCTGTCCGTGCAATCGCTTCCTGCTCCTGTCCTATGACTGCATTAACAGTGGATTTGACTTTGTGGTTTCAGCAGTTGTGGGTGGTAAAAAAGACTCTCCTTTAACCTTATGAGGAGTTCTCTGAACTGGATAAACATCTCTGTACTTTTGAATAATGAACATTTTCAGCAGGCGGCAACTCGGGGGCTGAAAAAGGAGGTGCCAAAAGCTTGAGGTCCTCAAGTGTCCAGCTGAGGAGGGTTAAATGATTGATGACTGAATGCTGGAAACAACCAGTTTTTAAAAAATAAAAAACATATTTACAACCTGGGTCAAAAAAATATTATACTTATTGGTTGAGATATATACTGCTAACAAAAAAGGGTTGGAAATTATACAGTATTTTGGCCGAACATTTCTCCCCTTTAATAATACAGTTGGTGTTGTATTTTATATTGCGAAGTTTTTGTTGTTGTTGGAAATAGTACCAGGGCTGATGCTGCCACCCTGCGTACCAGACAAACAGCTTCCAGTTGCAGGAGATTTTGGCACATTTCTTTTGTGGCACTACCCACACGTTTAGCTGTGTTGCGCATTTCATGAAAGCATGATCCTTACAAGAAGCAGCTCAATGAAAGGTGACTTATCAGGCTTTCCAACAGTATAAAAAGCAAGTCCATCCATCCATTCATTGTCTTCCGCTTATCCACGGTCGGGTCGGGAGGGAAGCAGCCTAAGCAGAGAATCCCAGACTTCCCTCTCCCCGGCCACTTCGTCCAGCTTTTCCTGGGGGATCCCGAAGCGTTCCCAGGCCAGCTGGGACACATAAGTCCCTCCAGCATGTCCTTCCCCGAGGTCTCCTATCAGTGGGACGTGCCCTGAACACTTCACCAGGGAGGCGTCTGGGAGGCACCATGATTAGATGCCCGAGCCACCTCATCTGACTCCTCTCAACGAGGGGGGCAGTGGTCCAATTGGTATTATCAAAGGCGAGAAATAATCAACCTGAGACAAAGGTTCTGCTCTCCAGAGGCTGCTCCAAAGTTAATTTAATGAGGTCCATCACCACAGATGTAACATTTCTGGTCCAATCCCTATATCCGACCCAATTTAATGAGGTGATAAACCTCATTAAATTGACTTTGGAGCAGCTGCTGGTGCACAGATCTTTTGTCCTGACTATTTACAACATTTTTTTTGGATTTAACACTCAGTATTTAACCTTTTTTGGGATGTGTGTGCTTCTTCTTTCATTCTAAGAAGTAACCAACCAAAAAATTATTTTTTACTTTTTTTGAGGAGTACATTATTTATCTATGTGCACTTACCATATGAGGGCTGACTTCTTTTTTGAGTTTTTTTTTTTTTTTTTTTTTTTGCTCTGTTATTTCATGGCAAAACAATTCAGTATTTGATGAGGTGAAGGATGAAGGCCAGAAATGCATATCTACAAGGTGGGTGTGTACACTCAAGGAAACCTCTGATGGTGTTGTACCAAAAGCAAGATTAGTTGCAAGAGGCCGTGAGGAGATAAACATTTAAGAACTTCAGACGGACTGACCTCCCTGTGCTTCAGAGTCCTTGGAAATGATCATGCCTATCGTATATCAAACAAGTGACAGCTTAACTCCATGGACATTAAAGCAGCCATTCTTCAAGGTAAGGAGTTGACGTGAAGTGTGGACATCAGGCCCCCTTAAGAAGCCCAGAGGCAAGGTTATCTCTGGAAACTGATAAAGTGTGTCTATGGTCTGGCAGGTGCTTCACTGTATTGGTATAACAGAGTTCATTCATTGGCATGGCAGCATCCTTAACAACCAACCAATAAACAAAGGCACCTTTGATAACCAAACTACTGATGCCACATGGCTTTGTCCAATCCTTTGTTAAGTCAGTGGTTTTAGGCAACGACAGTGCCATAAAAATGCACCAGAGTTCCTCTGAGCTTTCACACCAGCTCAAATCAACCCAAATTTCCAAAAGAGCAAACCAGAGTTTGTTAAGTTTTGCACTAGCTTGCAGAGCTTCTGCTGAGTTATCCTCTATCTTTACATGGACTTTTGAAACAACAGTCATATCAAAATGATGGAAAGCACTGGAGCCTTTAAACCACTCTCATTGGCCAACAAAGGGTTAAATTCAAGGAAGCATCAACTGCTGAGATGTTCAAATCCATATTGAGGCTTCTAAAAACATTGATGTCATCCAGTAATTACTCACCATCCATGTGACAGAACCACTCATCGTTCGACGTATTTTGATAAGACACAAAGGTCAAGCAGGGATGTCCGCTGTTCGCCGAGGTGTGTTTGAATACACACATTCAGCCCATCCTGTGACGTCTTTTATGAATAGGTCTCTATGGAGACAGGATGAAAAAAAAATCATATTTTTCCTGTTCATGATGACTCAAGTCCTGCCGATCAAGATCGCATCTGCTGACCTACTGCTCATAATCACACCAACAGGTCTCTTTGCTCTCTTTAAATGTCAGTAAAAGTCAGTGATGTGCAGCATGAAGGAATTTTCTTTACATTTTATGTGGATGTCCAGTCTCTGCTGATGGCAAAATGTAGTCAACTGAAGCAATAAATTCTGCAATGAATGCTCCAGTTACTAAAGAACATAGTTTTCCTTTTGGTGGATCTGTGCCAGACAGAACGTTTATGGTAAGAAATCATGACATTCTTACATTAAAAATTGTGCAGAGTGGTAGCAGAATTTAAGTTCTTCTAGAAAATGAGCTGTGGTGGTTTTTGTGATCTAACAAGGTCCAGTTGACCTCGTATTTCTGTGTATTTCTTATGTTCTGGATATGGCCTGATCACCCTACACTGTTGTCAAGGCTTGTTTTCACTCAAAATTAGGTTAATTATTCAGAGTCAGTGGCCCCTTGAGCAGAAATGTATGGCCCTATAGCTTCTGTGCCATGTACCTCATACAACCCCACTTCAAAAATCCCAAAGTATCCCTTTAAGAGAGTTAGAGATGAAGGGCCCTATTGTATGCACTGCGCAAAGCGTTTTGGTGTGAAGTGTAGGTATCATCCCTCATTTCCTTCTAGTGCAGGTGTCATTTATACCCCATGTGCCTCCGCTTTTTAAATACCAAATGATAATGTGCTACTGCTTGCCCTCAAAGGTGTGTCAGGAGTGGTCAGGTGCAAAGCTGGTGTGTTCCAAACCTAAGGACGCTTCTCTAACTGGCCTAAAGTCTGTGGTGCAGAGCATTTCTGCTATTTTGAGGACACATTAAAGACATTGTCACACATCCATGAGATAAAAAAAACACTCTTTCCTGAACTTCTTTAACTCACATGAACGTACATCAGCACTCATTTACCATTAAACATCGGAGCATTTGTTGAAAAATTCAGGTTTAAGTTCAAAGCAGGATGTAGTGTGAGAGACATTGTGTCATTTTTGGAGCACTGCTTGGCGCACTATATTCCTGTGCTTTGCAGCATGTGTAATACTCCACGAAAAAAGGAAAACATGCAAAAGATTACCGATTTATTGAAAAGACATAGCTCCAATCTAATATTTGTATACATACTAATGAATCTGGCCAATAATTATGCTCATAGATAATAATGCAGACTGTGTGGTGTGTTTTAGAAACAAAGTAGTGAGGAGAGCCGAAGATTCCTTCAGGAAAATCAGAAAATAAATTACTTAAATCCAGCAGGTATTTGATAGTCAAGTCAAGTCAAGTCAACTTTATTTATAGAGCACTTTAAATACAAACAGAGTTTGAGCCAAAGTGCTGTACAGAAGAAAAAACCTGATAAGAGCCAAGAGCATATGAAGCACACCAAAAGATGAGTTAAAAATGTTGCGGAAAAAATGAAGACAGATCAACAAAGTAGAACACAATTGTGTCTGGACAGCACAAGCACATTACACACAGACTTCCACAGCCATTGTTGGATGGAGTCATGGCTGGGAACCCAAACGACCACAGACAGCAGCATGGTAGCAGCTGAAACAGCCAACAACATACACTCATAGACAGACGGACACAGATGCATACATACACACAAGTTCTTCCACAAACGACACGTTAGCAAAAAAAAAAAAAAAAAGAAGAAGAAAAGGTGACAACTTCATTCAGGTAAGAAATCACCTCATGAGAAAGCAAGAGAATAAAAGTGAGTTTTTAGGTGTTTTTTAAAACAGTCCAGAGAGCCTGCAGATCTAATATGAAGTGGGAGGTCGTTCCACAGCCTCGGTGCAGCGACTGAAAAGGCCCTGTCTCCACGAGTTTTTCTGTGGGACCTTGGTACAGTAAGAAGTCCTTGATGTGATGATCTGAGGGGCCTTGCAGTGTTGTATGGTGATATTAGTTCAGTGATGTAGCTGGGAGCAGTGTTGTGATAAGCCTTAAATACGAACAGAAGAATTTTGTCGGGTATTCTAAACTGAACAGGAAGCCAATGCAGAGATGCTAGTATGGGTGTAATATGATCCCTTTTTTTACGCCTGCAAAGTAATCGTGCTGCGGCATTTTGAACAAGCTGTAATCGCTGTATTGATGCCTGCTAGGTTCCAAAATACAAGGAATTACAGTAGTCGAGTCTGGAGGATATCAGGGCATGGATGACTTTCTCCAAATCTTTATGTGACAGAAATGGTCTGATTTTTTATATGATCCTGAGCTGAAAGAAACTAGATTTGATACATAGTAAACAGGTCTATCATAAACATAATATAAGTCTGATTCTGATGGTTTTAAATGGAGATTTAAACAATTAATGAGCATTGCTAATATGTTGAAGCAGAAGTGTCTGACTTGAAATGCTTCAATGACAAAAAGCACTTTAATTTGAGCATTAACATAATCTCATACAGCATTGTGTGTTCTTTGAGTCAAGTTGCACAATAAAAGAAAGTAATTTAAAAAATCTAGAAACAATTTGGACCAAACACCCAAACCCCTTGTGTAAATAGCAAAACACCACAATCTAAGAATTAACAAATATCTCATGCAGTGTTCTGTGTGTGTTCTTTGAGTAAAGTGGTGCAATAAAAGGGGAGGAATTTAATAATCTAGCAACAATTCGGACGAAACAACTAAACCCAACATGTAAATAGCAAAACACCAGCCACCCACACACCCATGTATAATAAAGGCACATAATCTTTCTCCTTTGTGCCCTTAAGATTGCAAAATATATACAGACGCGCCCCAAAGTAGTGCCACGCGCTTTTAAACAACGCCCTTCATGCCATCAACAATAGAGCCTAAAGATACAAGACATTTCTTGCAGGTTGATTACCTGGCATGATCTCTGAATCATCCTATTAAATTGTTTTCTCATTGTTATTTGATATTCCTTTGTACTTAATATATAGGTCACAGTGAGTTTGAGGTCAGAACTGTAACACCTGGCTGTAACATAAGACCATATATGATGCCAGTTTAACCTCAGAGTCATTCCCCATCGATGAAAAAAAAGGCATGAAAACAGAGCAGTGTGTGTATGTGTGTGTGTGTGTGTGTCTTTGCATGCATTACCCAGGGCAAGTCTGGGTACTAACTGTGATACAATTACACTGCTGGTGTAATCATAATCCCAGAAACTGACAGAGTCATTAATGTTTGAAGCAGCTCCTGACGGACATGTTAGTCTTTGGCTTTGGAGGATCATTTTAATCTGTGATCAAGCAAAGGGATAAGAGGTCACGCTCACCCCCAAGAGGCATATCCATGTACATGCCAGGGGAGCTTTGCGGTGTGGAAACCTCGCCGCCACCGAGGCTCCTTGGCACAACCTCTGCATTCCTCTCTTGACCATCACCCTTGGATTCCTCAGGGGCACTGCCATTAAATAGTGTGCCGCCAACTTGCCAGTTTACTGACTTAAATTCCTTCATGGTTTCCACCCTCCACCCTATGGTCAAAAGCAACATCCTTTTTTGCCAGTCCTTGAGTTGAACGACTCTCTCTGGCGGTTATGAGGCAGTTTATCCATGCTGGTACCGCTGCCAGCAATGCCAGCAGCCATGTTACGGCTGGTATTATATTACCATTGTCTCCAGACAGCGCCTTTAAACATTAGCAGAGCCCTGTTTTATTGGGTGTGTTGAGTTACGACTGATGTAGCAGTGAAACAGAGCAACTGTGCAGAAGAGAGAGGATTAACTCACACAAAAGCTGAAACTGTATTACTCTGCAACTGTTATCACCCCCGACCCAATCTGTTTTAGGGATTGAGAGAAGCAGCAGTCGTCTTTTTCTTTCAAGGGCTACAAAAACAAACCAGCTGACGTGGTGCCAAAGAAAATTCTTACATGTCACTAATTGTCAAGAATTGCTGGCTGCTGGACACATCTATTTAATACGAAGAGTATCCAAAACAAACACTGCCACTGCTGACACAAAGATATGTGCTGTCTGCGCTGAAGTGCCAACCTGACAAATACTTCAACCCTCCCTGCTTTAGGATAAGGAGGCTGAGTCTCTTTCTCAGCTGTTTTAATGCACTGCTCAGTCCTCGTGTCCAACTGTACTTTTTTAATGGCACCCTTTGATGTACTGGTGCAGTAAAAAGTCCTTCACCCAGCCCATTTCAGCCTCCTCTTAATAGTCTCCATTTTACAAAGAAAACATTTAATGTCAAATGTTCTGTTTCTTGTCCTTGTGTCTTTTGAGAGGGTAATGATAACACATCTATTCAATCAGGAAAGACAAATTGAGAGACCAAGTGTTTATTTAACGAGTCCGAAGGAATGACAGATGTGCATTTTATATCCATCTATCCATTTTCTTCACCACCTATCCCTTTCAGGGTCACAGGGGGCTGAAGCCTGAACCGGTCACCAGCCAATCACAGGGCCGCATAGAGAGACAGACAACCATTTACTCTCAAACTTCTACCTAAGGGCAATTTGGAGTCACCGATCAACCTAATGTGCATGTTTTTGGTCTGTGGGAGGAAGCCAGAGTGCCCGGAGAAAACCACGCAAGCACTGGAAGAACATGCAAACTCCACACAGAAAGGCCCTGCCCAACCTGGGGATTGAACCCGCGACCTTCTTGCTTTGAGACACATGCACCATCGTGCCGCCCTGAATTTTATATACAAACCAAAACTCTAATGAAGGTGGGACATCATGGAAAACAAAATAAAAACAGAATACAATGATTTGCAAATACAGTATTTTTCCACTTACATTCAAAAGAACACACTACAGAAACAGATATTCTGTATTTAGACAGATACATTTTATTCTTTATTTTGCAAATGATTACTGATTTTGAATTTGATGCCTGCAAAATGTTCCAAAAAAGCTGAGAAAGATGCAGAGTACCATGCATGCTGTAACATGCAAAAAGTGACCTGGCATCGTCTTGCTGAAATAAGCAGGGACATTCCTGAAAAAATGATACAGTTAATTTTTTTTTTGCAGTTGTACGTTGAAAAAGATTGCTCCTAAACTGTTAAACTTGCTTATGCAGTTGTTCACTTGTCGATTTAGAGACAAACTGTGTTAACTGACAATTGTTTTCCCAAAGTGTTCCGGAGCCCATGCGCTAATATCTTTTACAGAATGATGTTGGTTTTCATTGCAGTGGCTCTAAGGGATCAAAGGTCACAGGCATACAAAGTTGGTTTTCAGGCGTGGGCCTAAAAGCAGAGATTTCTCCAGATTCTCTGAATCTTTTGATATCATGGACAGTAGATGATGAAATCCTTAGATTCTTTGTAATTGTGTGTTGAGAAATGTTCTTAAACTGTTGGACTATTTGCTCATGCAGTTGTTCGCAAACAGGTGAACCGTGACACATCCATGCTTGTCTGAGCCTTTCAGGGATGCTCCTTTTATATCCATCACGACACTCACCTGTTTCCAATAAACATGTTCACCTGTTAAAGGTAACAAACAGGTGTTTTTTGAGCATTCATCAGCTTTCCAGTCTTTTAGTGCCCCTGTCCCAGCTTTTTTGGAACATGTTGCAGGCATCAAATTCAAAATATGTGAATATTTGCCAAAAACAATGAAGTTTATCAGTCTGAACTGAAATAACTTGTCTTTGTGGTGTATTTAATTAAATATATTTTGGTAAGGATTTGCAAATCATTCAGTCTGTTTAAGTTACGTTTTGCACAATGTCCCAACTTCATTGGAATAAGTGTTTGGCACTCAGGCTCCATCATGATGTCTGATGTACTTCAGGGGTAGACTAGATGTGGCATAGACACTTGAGCAGCAGGTGCTGATACAGTCTGCAGGATGAGATGAGGAGAAGCCTGCTGAGGAGGAGAGTGGTCGAGATCAGACTGAAACGAAGTGCTGACTGTAGAGAAGAAGAGACATGCTTTAATATATGACAGCATCAGGGCGATTGGCCAAACATCTGGTTGGCTTGGTGCGTAAGACGGAGACCCCCCCAAATTAGATAACGCCATTGCAAATACAGAGAGTGAGAGAAATAATGAGAGATGATGCAAAAGAATGTATAGGGGACTTTCTGCTTGAACTTGTACTACAAGTTTCATTTCCTAACCAACAAACCATCACAATCGAGAAAAACTTGTGCAGTAGTTGCTGATATGATCAACCTGACACCATAGTTGCCAGGTCCACTTATTATAAGCGACTTTTGGGCTTCTATTTTTTTGAAAAGTTGCTTGTAAATTTTGGCAGTTGGGGGTTGTGTTTTCTTGGGCTTGTTCCTTAAGTGCAGTTGCTCATGAGAGATCTGATGCACACTCTACTAACAATATGGATTCAATTCAGATGTTACGCAAACTATTTTGTCACACTCTAAACACAAATGTAAGTTTTATCGTAAGAACAGAGCAAAAATGATTTTTCCACTCACAAGAAATCCTTATAGCCTGAATTACATTTATTTCCTATGTAGCTACTATTGTTTTCACCATAATAAAGCTGCAGAGGATCAACATATAATTTAGATAAAAGCCTGACCATGTCTGTTTGGTTACCAAAATCAGGGTTAGACAGACTGTTTAGTGATAAAAGAGTTATAATAACAGTAGCCCCTCCCCTCACTTCTGTATGAAGAAAAGGATGTTCCACCTCCAAACAAAAGGATGTTGAATAAGTTAATTAAGAAACAAATAAGAAAAAACTTCAGTGAGGTTGAAATGTAATGTGGCTGAAAATTTAAATAGGCTTCATGTAGATTTCTCTTAAAAAACATATAATATATTATTAGAAAAAAAATAGTTGGAGGTCACTTTTTGGGCTTGTTTTTATCAATCTGGTTGCTTACTCCCTCCGCCAAGGAGGTTATGTTTTTGTGTTGTCTGTTTGTTTGTTAGCGAGATTACGCAAAAACTTCTAGACAGATCTTTCTGAAATTGGTGAAATTTTGGTGGTGATCCAGACAACTGCAATTAGCGAACAATCATTTTTGCTCAATTACTGTCTAACTAATAATGATATTAACATGATTCTGAGTGCTAGGTGTGGGTTTTTTAAGGGTCAAGGAAACATTATATGATGGTAACTTTATCATGGAACTGCTGACACACCAGACAGACTGTTTCACATATCCATGAAATACATTTTGCGTCATTTTGGGCAAGAACAATTTTTTTTGCTATTGCTGTCACGAGAAAAGGATCTTGACTTTTGACCTTTTAAATAAAACTACTTTCTTTCCTGACTCATTTTTGTGAAGTCTGAGGAACATTCTTCAGAGCATTTTTCAGATTTTGTGTCTGAGAGTGCCCTTCACATGCAGACTATTAGAAACCTAATGCCGCCGGCCTTGGCTACCCCCAGCGTGGAAGCATAAAAACATTGATAATTAACCACAAGCGTGACATAGTAGAAATATCTAATGTCTTAATGACCTCTCTGAACCTTATGAGAGCCAGTATTCTCACACCCCCTCACATCAGGATCAGATGATCCCATAAGAGCCAAATGTACCCTCTGGTATGATTGCATGTGTTCGTATCACAGACGGATGAAACTTGAGCTCAACTTGAGCTGTCATTATCACCGGGGGAAGGCCCTCTGAGTGTCAACATCCACAACAGTGCTAATTCAGGATAAGTTCAGATGAGTACAGTCAGTCTACATACATTTATGTTACAGAAAAAAGCTGCCAGTTCAAATCCTAGTGGGGGTCTGTTTGTGTTTGTGTTTGTATGTTCTGCCTGCACATGTACAGGTTCTCTTGAGGCACTTTGAGAGCCAAACACATGCTCTTTAGGTCATTGTAAGTGTGTTTGGTTGCATGTCTCTGCATGTTAGCCCTGTGATTGGCTGGCGATCAATCCAAGTTGTAACCCCGCCTCTAGCCCAATGACAGCTGGAATAGGTTCATGCCTCCTGCAGCCCGAAGAAGGAGTTTAGACAACAAATACATAGATGAATGGACAGATTGGTGGATGGATAAAGGTTTTTACTGGTCCTTACTGGTCTTGCAGGTGCATTCAGGACCAATTGGTCATTTTTGTACATTTTTAGAATTTTTTTTAAATTTAGTGATAATTATGGCTGTGTTACAGCTTGTGCCATGAATTTCTGCAACTTTGTGTTCATTTGTTATAAGCCTGTCGAACAACTACAATGTTGATTTTTGGTTTCTTTTAAAGCCAAGAGGCTTGGACACTTTATATGTGCATGGCACATTAATAAAGAACAATCATTATGTCAATCTATCCTTGATATATAATGATTTTATATATGTTTCTTTGCGTTCATTTTTGGCCCAAGGGTCCCAAGAAGGTGCAAACTTAAAATCTGACACCACAAAAAAAAACAAAAAAACAACTAATGTACTGAATTCAATGTTGCAGCTACTTTTTGACAAATTAGACTCTAATTACCAGCATGACCCCACCTGCTGCTATTTATGATTTAAAAATACCTCATTTTTTCTGTTGTTTTTCAATAAATCAAAAGGTAATGTGTATTCAAACTGGCATTTCAAGTGTTAAAATCCTGATTCCTGATCTTGATTAATATAGAAAAAAAGTAGAAAAAAAAAGATGTATGATGATTTTTTTAGTAGTTTTTTGTATTTGTGTATTTTTTGGCTTGAGGGTCCCCAGAGGCAGTAAATTAGAGGGATGCACAAGAATTAAATAAACATTAGTTTTCCCTTTTTTATTCCAAAATGAAAAAAATCCTGCAGTGTGATCAATGGCATGAAGGCTCCAAAGTATGAAGATGAAGGTAAAAATCATGCATTTTTTTAGTTGTTTGGGGCCATATGTTAATCTGAGTGAAAGTTAGACTTTAATAAAAAAGCTGTCCAGTTATGGCTAAAGTCTGGATAATGTGTAATGAGTATTTCGTGATTATGTAATAGAAACCACTACAAGGTTGTTAGGTTCACTGAGAGATCTTGTTTCATGCTACAGGGGCAACCCACTTACTGTACATTAACTTGTGTCATACTTTTTTTTTCTCTTTTAACTGAAAAAAAAAGTGGGGACCTGAGACAAAAAGACAATTTCAGCATTTTTAACTAACAATCCTTCAAACATTCACTTGAAGGTTCAGCCAGGCTGTGAGATCACAGACAGAAACTTAAACTCACTCAAACTCCTAGAGTTAAAATATCAGAGTGTAGTTTATTTTTCATCCATACATTATTATTTATATATCCGGGACCCTTTTTAAATGTATTTACGTTATGCCTTTTTTTCAGTTGAAACAAACAGACAAACAGATTAAAAAATACAAAACAATACATGCACAAAACACACTGGTCATATGTTGGTTACCTTGGGTTAAAATCAGGATAAATTATGTTTATGTTTACTGTCGTGTTTGTAAGTTTTAAAAGTAGGACGTTATGTTGGTAATGCCCCCTGTTCTGTTGCCTCTTAGTGGCTTTTGAGAATTTGACGCTGTGGGCATTACAACGTGAAAACGTATTTGCAAACATGTTTGATATTTACAGTTCAGATCGTGGTAGTAAATCAATCATGGCTCACACCTGAGGATTATTGGAACAAATTATTGGCTGTGACAAGCTTGAAATCACATCCAATGATACTCAAGAGGGGCAAATCAGGTCAATAATCAGGCATTGAATTGTCTAGCCAGTCTTTGGAAACCAATAACTTGAAGCAAATGACAGTTTGAAAATAATATTCTGATTCGAAACCATTCTGTAATGGTCAGCAAGATCTGCATATTTAGCAGTGCTCTTTGCAATAATTAACCCTGTGTCCTTTATAAAGTTAGCAAAAGCAGTTTTACTCTTTGATCACACACTCATACACTCCTCTACACGATGTCAGCACAGCCTCAGGAGGACTCTGGTCGAGTGTGTTGCCCGGAGACTCTCTAACGTGACATTTATACCTTTCCAAAGTCTGTGCAGAATGTCTTTACCAGGCTGGTTTCTATTCTTGAGAGCAGATAGCTTTCAAATTCAATTTCCTCACATTATCTCCAGCTGTATTACGAATTAAGTCATTTTTTAGCCAAATTTCCAGATCAAACACACTGTAAGGAGCTTTTTTCAGCTTGTTATGAGAGGGACTGAAATTGATTCTGACTTTGCTTTGAGATTCACAAATCCAGATGAGATGATTTGTAGGAAAACTGATTTGTCTTAACAAGGGATGTCCTGATCGCATTTTGACAAGGAAGCTTATTTTTTGTTTAAGAATAGCAGCTGGTTTGGTGGTTAGTCGACTTGTCTTTGTGGTGTACTTGGACCCCACAGCAGTGACATTTCACTGATTGAGCCAAAAATGTTCTTTTACTTTCTCTGACTAAAAGAGCGGAACAAAAACCACCCAAGGAGCAATGCAACAAGTTTCCTACAGCAAGGACGATTGAATTACTCAGTTTCATCCATTAAGTGGATTAAGTACAGCAATTAGCTATAAGCATGTCAACAGGTAGCAGTTTTGTCAGATCTGGATGCATTTCTTCATTAAATGCAAAACAACATTGAAAGGATATTTCTGCTCCACATCTGACATGTTTTGGCAAGAGTTTGCTTTAGGAATTGGCTAACTTTTTGTACTTTATATTGCAACAGTAGCACCCAGTTTTTACATAATTTGATTGGCCTGTCATGAATATGATTGACAGAACGATAGTCCAATCACCTTCTAGATACGTTTTTGAAAGGTTCAGCCCTCTGTGGTTCACATTTTTGTTACTTTGTGTACATTTGGTCTGATTGGTTTTGGTTTCGCATCGATATTTTGCAAAGGGACTGACAGACTTTTCATGACAGACTGACGTCATATTGTCATCAACTATGTAGGCTACGTGCCTCCATACTTTATCCTGATTGGTGTATTAGCTGGAGGATGCCTGACATTGACTATGAGCGTGTTGGCTTGTCTGTGTTTACATACAGGATGAATAAAAAGCAGGTGTTTTGTTGGAACTACCAGGTGCAACAACTACAGCAGCAATACAGCAGAGTAATACCCTACTGCAGTATGACTTTTCTTAACACAACTGTATTGATGCTGATAGTAGAGGAGGAGAAAGTCTTCAGATTTCAGTCAAACATTTGGACTCCTCTTTTCGTATGCTGCCGTGGCTCATTTTGTTTTGGAAAAAGATATGGTACATGTCCTTTTCCGGGCTAGCAGGGGGTAACTACCTGTCATTAGTAGGGTAATGACAGGGTCCAGACCTTGCCAAATAATGCTTTAACACAGGGCACGAAGCAAACCATGGTACAATTTGGTCCAGACCAAGACCATCTCTTTAGGTTGGACCAAAGTTCAGCTGTTTGCTCCAGATGGGGGGGAAGGTTTCAAATCTGCCATTTTGGTCTAGATCAAACTGAAAAGTCCAAAAGTGTGAACCAAACTATTTAGGTGTGAAAGCACCCTGAGTTTCTGAGTTTGTAGTTTAATACAGTAGTTTGAACTTTGCTGTGACAACAGTCCAAGCACACCTGGACTTTCCCCAAGGCACACCACTGGAGAACCACTGGTCTAGAGGTCCACATCAGAGATTTACAGAGTGAAAAGTTAAGAAGCTTTGTTTGCATTTTCCCACAAACACATATATACAGATCGAGAGTTGATTGTTTTCTGTGTTAAAGACTGCAAAACATAAACTAGCAGGACAATATCAGCAATTGGATCAGACAGTGTTGTCCACTGGGTCTCTATGTTCTTGTTGGATGCAAGTAGGTTAATAAGAGATGAGTTTATGTCTGTGATGTGAATTTTTAACTTTTGTGAATATTTAACTCCACCTTTTATTTAACTTTAACTTTGGACAGTCGAGACATTATTTCACTGTTACCTCATCCAAAGTCTGGGTTTTTAGGCCATATAATGTCAAAAATCACTGAAGTCTTTGGGAGTCGATGTCAGCAGAGAAATGGCAGTCCAGATCTGTGCTGATCCCGAACACGGTGGTCGACCACCCGCAGACAACCCAGACTTTCGACATGACGTTTCAGGCGCTGTCTCAAACCTCCGCCAAGCTCCACATCAGGGACTCGAGGGGAGGTGTAACACCCATGCAGTCATCCACAGCACATCACCCGAGAGCTTCCAACATCTCATTAATGTGTTAAGTGTCAGTGATATGAAAATAGCGATCGCCTGGAGTGAAATAAAGATGCACTGCTAACATGTATTTGCTCTTAAATGAGACAGGCGGGGGCATGCATTTTTAATCTGCACCGCTTCCAAGACTTCAACAGCTTTCAAAAAAGAAAATGTAAAGGAGAGCAAGCCAGAGGCCACATGGAGAGGCCTCCAGCTTATTGGAAAGTAGTGTCAGAGTGCAGACAGCACACAGCCTGCTGAACACTTAAAGGCATGATGGTCATTTTGTCTTCATATTTTCAAGATATTTAATGTTCAAATTGATAAACTTTATTGTTTTTTGCAAACATTAACTTATTTTGAATTTTATGCCTGCAACATGTCCCAAAAAAGCTGGGACAGGGGCATGTTTACCACTGCTTTAGATCACCTTCCTTTTAACAACACTCAATAAGCAAACAAATTGTTGAAGCTTTGTTGGTGAAATTGTTTCCCATCCTTGCTTGATGTACAACTTAAGACTTTGGGCTCTAATTTCCTGGTGCAACTCAGGGTGGCGCAGCCTGGCGCACCCCCCGCAGTGGTAATTTCGTCTGGCGCACCGCCGTGCGCAGCCAATTTGGCAATTTGGTAGACCGGCCGTGCCGACATGGGTGTGATGGCGCACCAGGGGGAGGTGTCGACAGATTCAGCTTGGCGCAGTGACAATATCATGCCAAAAAACCGCTTGGAAGGTGCGCTGAAAGCCCACCAGCTACAACCTGGTCTATTCTCGGCACAGGCGAGGCGCACTCAGGGCAGTGGTAATTTGGCTGACAGGTGCACAGTGCGCACACGTCACCAAAACCTCACAGGCAGGTGTCCACAGTGTCAGGCACATTTCAATGCAATAAACAATCACAACAACCACTATTTAATGTAACCGTCTGAACCAGCATATACATTTGTATCTATATTAATTGTCCCGTCGCATCTGATGTCAGATCAGAGACGTTTGTCATAACTAACAAGTTCACATCTCTCAGTCAATCACAAACAGCCACATCATCTGATACGGAGTATCCGGCTTCTCTCATCTCATGAAATTAGATAGAAAAGAAAAAAGAGAGAGACGCTTGCTGAATAAATGTAAGTCACTCGGTGTCTTAAGGATTTACCTGCGATTGCCCATATTTCTCTGTTTTAATCTTTATTCGTAACGTGATCTTAAAGATGGAGTAGCCTACATTATTGCAAGGAGGATGAGGAGGAGATATATTTTCACCTAAGGCGCTGCTATTTGGCGATGACAGACCAGTAATGCAGGTGGATCACAAGCATGATGAATGGATAAGCCTGCTTCTGTGTTTAAATGTAATTATCACTTAATTTTGTACTCCTATTATGACACAGGGACAGATTACATCTGTCCCGCAAGGTGGTCCACAGTGACGCGCATCGAGGCTCCAATGCACGGCCCGGAGGCCCCTGCGCTCTCCCAGGTTGCTGCAAAAGTGACAGCGGCTCTGACCTTCTTCTCCACCGAGGTGAAATTGTCACTGCGCCTCGCCCGCGGCACATTTTAAAGGCGAGGAGAGGTGTTCATTTGATTGGTGAAGATCACACTCGGCTGTGTTAAACCCACTCAAGTCTTATCTCCTCCCTCTCTGCTAAGTGCACCGGTAGGAGAGACAGAGGCGTGGGTTCACCTGCCTGCGCCAGACTGCGCCGTGCACGAAACTTGCAAAATGCTCTGGACACACCCTGTTGGCGCGGCGCCAACAGGTGCGCCGCCAACAGGTGCGCCCCGCCTGCGCCTGTTCTACGAAATTAGAGCCTATTATCTTCCTGAAATAAGCAGGGATGTCCCTGAAAAAGACCTTGCATGAATGGCAGCATGTGGCTCCAAAACCTGTTTGTACCATTCAACATTAATGTCACCTTCACAGATGTGCAAGTTACCCATGCCATGGGCACTGACACACCCCCACAACATCACGGATGCTGGATTTTAAATTTTTGCTGATAACAGCCCGGATGGTCCATTTCCTCTTTAACCCACAGGACATACCCATGATGTCCAAAAACAGTCTGAAATGTGGATTCGTCAGACCACAGCAGAGTTTTCTACTTTGCCTCAGTCCATCTCAGATGATCCCGGGCCCTGAGAAACTGGCGGTGTTTCATCGATATGTGGTTTTGACTTTGCATGGTAGTTTTAAATTGCACAGATGTAGCGACAAACTGTATTAGCTGACAGTGCCTTTCTGAAGAGCTCCAGAGCCTATGTGGTGATATCCTTCACAGAATGATGTCAGTTTTTAAATGCAGTGCCACTTGATGGATCCAAGTCACGGGTATTCAATGTTAGTTGCCAAACTTGCCTCTTAGATTTCTCCAGTTTCTCTGACTGATTATATTATGGACTGTAGATTATGAAAATGGTCACAGGCAGGAGAACATAGCCATTTGCTGCATTGTTAAACAGTTCCAAACAATTTCATTAAGTGAAATGTTTCGCCCAATGGTACATTTGATCCAATATAGTTTTGTGGCTTGTTTACATGTAAAACTCACACAATTACTCTGAATAAATGTACCCACTAACTTATCAGTAGTCTGAAGTTATTCTCCTTAAAGGTGCAGCACTGAACGAAGCCCTTTCAGCCACTTCACTGACTGTCGCCAAGTACCTGATATAACCCAACTTTAAAAATACTTAAATATCCCTTTAAAACTGATAAACAGTCTACATATTGGATGGATTAATTCATGGATTTTCTGTGGTCTATAGCCTGCATGTTGATCTTTAATGCTGGACTAAAAGATGGCACAAATGTCAGGTCAACAAGGTAAAAAGAGAGCTACTACTGGCTCTGACCCCACCAATAACCAGCTTACGAACTCTAAAAGCTGACCAAAGCCAGACTGATAAGATAAATGTTACCTAAAGGCTGGCGCTGGTGCAACTGAACCAGAAGACTATACTGATAAATCACATATGGATAGAATTCCTACTTGTTCTTTCAGGAGTCCAGCCTGCCCACAGCCTTTCTAACAGAACAGTTTTCTGGCCCTTTTAGCAGTAACTCATTTTATCCATCAGAATCTGCAGCTCAAGGTAAGTAGAGGTTTCTGCTAAGCACTTTACTCACTCAACCTTTCCTCTTCATCCTGTCTGCAGCAGGGCCCTCAGCTGTTGAGATGTGTTTCATTTGCTTGGAGTGGAAACCAAAACAAAACCAGCAACACGTGTAGGGGCTGATACACGAAGCTGAAGTTTCCATGGTTTCACGTGTATAATAATATAAATCAGAAGTTGGTGCTGGTGACACAGCCCCACCAATCACAGACTCTGAATAACATATACATAAATATTTACTGTTGCCCTGTCAGCTTGTTGCCAGCGCAACCCTTAACGGGATAAGCAGTTTGAAAATGGATGGACAAAAATGAAGAACGCCTACACATTATTGTACAGGTTTACTGCATGCCATGACCTGCCAGACATGTCAACAAAGCAAATACAGATGGATTATTCTTTTCTATTAATAATTTACACCAACTGAGCGATCCATGCAGTCTTTTCAGAAAGCATCTGAATGTAAAGATGACAAACCCTCTTCTCCTCATGCCTTCTCCTGGAGGAAAAACTCTCAGTAAATAAACCACAGTAAAGACTTGATGAAATGTTATAGGCAGCCACAGAGAGAGAGAGAAAAAACACCTATTACTCAGACACAGTGACTTTGCACTTCATTCAACAACTGCATGTGTTACCAAGTGTTTATGGGTCCCAGTGAGTGACGTGGTGGGACGTGGGAGCGGGGAACAACAAAAGGGAGCGGTCTGCTTTAATAGGTGTGTTCTGGGTGGTGGATGAGTTAAAAAGCTGGGACTGGACATTGTGTTGTGTTAAAAAGTGAGCTGACAGACCAGTGATTATGGTGCAGGCATCAAAACAGCTTTGAGGGCTTTTATACTCGAATAGCAGGAAATGTTGAGAGATAAATCTATCCAAAAGGAAAAATAGCAGGCTGTAGGCCAGTAAATATTCTCAAAATCCACATAAGTTAAACATCATCATGGTGGAGAATTTCTAATTTATTTGAAGATTTTATATTTAAGTAAACAAATAAAAAAACGTTTAGTTTAGATGATTCATCGTGAGGATCAAATTTACGTAAATTCATTTTTGTTTTAATCCTTTCTTTTTCTCTCTCCCTCTCTCTTATTTCTTTTGTTGACCATTTTTTCTCTACACAGGAGTTTGTGTACATATCTATATATACAGCAGTCCCCCCTCCATCGCGGGGGTTAGGTTCTAGACCTACCCGCGATGAGTGAAAATCCGCAAAATAGAAATACCCTACTTAAATATTCCCTAGGTATGTTTTTATAACTTTTTTAAAGTTTTAAAAGAATTTTAGAAACTTTAAACACATATCAATAAAACACAAACGCAAAATCAATGCACAAAACACTAAAGTTATGCAGAACACCAATCACTGTAGAGAGAGACGTGGAACTGAGAGAGAACAAAGCAAGCCTCTGTCGTCCCTGTGAGATGTAAAGCCATGTGACACACAACAGCCAATCAGCGGTCGAGAAAAAAATACCGACTTTCTGACTGGCTGAATTGGTACATACGGGCATAAGATCGTGACGCACGAGATTTAAACTCATAAACAATGCAGCAAAATGGCGAAAATGTACGCAATATCAAAATTAATCAGTTATACAAAAAATAAAAAATAAAAAAATACCGGGACCACGAAAACTGAGCCGGGATATCATGGGGGTTTACTGTATGTATGTATATGTGTATGTTGGTATGCATGGATATACAGATCCTCTATTTGAAGTAAGACTTATTTTTTTTCTATTCCTTTTTATTTCTCGTTACTATTCCCCTCTCTGTATGCGGATGTATCTGTACATGTATGGATGCATGCATGTACATGTGTATTTATCTGCACTTATGTATACAAAGAGGACTATTTTCTTTGTTTTTTCGTTGTCTCTCTTTTTCTGTACTCTCCAGTGACAGTAATACCTGTTGCAAGGATGGATTTACATCCTCAAACATTTATTTGATTGTGCTTTTTGTATATCCTTTTCTTTATCCAGTGCACACTGTCTCTGGATATCAACTGCAATAAAATATATACAGTATATTAAATATATAATATGTAAATATATTGGTAAATGAGTTGTTTACGTTAATTTATCGTTTCATCTATACCTGTCTGAAAAGTTTAGGGTTATGGGTGGAGTTTTAATCATATAGGTGAGCCAGCACAGGTGTAAAGGTCAGTCTTTCTTTTGTTCAGGTCAAAATGTTTTTGAACTGTGAAATGTGGATCTGAAACATGAGCTAAGTTGGACCTTTTTGGTATTTTGTTTTGTTTTTGAATGATGAGTTGGTAAAAAAGGACATTGAATCATCGAATCTGCATCTGTCGAAAAATATGGGCCATTAACAGCAGACCTGTAAGTACTAGAATTATTTTTATGAATGAAAGTGGACACACGTCAGGTCACCAGTTAAGCTGGTATCATTCAGGTGCCTTTTAAAAATGTTTGGGAGGAATCTGCTACTACACATGGGGAACCTTCATAAATGTTGGTGGATTAAATGCTGATTGCGTTACTACTTTCATATCTGATGGTGCAGGAGTGCCTAAAGAAGTCACACTTGATCTTTAAATAACCAATTTTTGCTCATTAAAAACATCACAAAGTCAAAGAAGCACTGTGCACCTTTTCTTTTAAATGTCTAAGCAAAGGCAGTTTAGTAAATCTACTGTTTCAGAGGTAGTGATGGGCAGTAATGTCACTACAACTAATGAAGTTAGTAGCTAAATTACATTTTCCAGTAACTCTGTGGTAGCATTGCTGTTTTCTGAGTCAAATAGTTTTATAGTAGCTTAGTTAATTTCCTGATAAAGTTATGCAGAAGGGTCTAAAGAAGCTATCCATGAACTGAAGAGTTTGTCTTCAGCAAGCTCTATTGTAAAGTGTCTTGAGATAACACTTTTTATGAATAGGCGCTAAACAAGTAAAGATTGAGTGATTGATTTCACTTCACTTGCTAAAATGCTTGTCTTAAATCTTTTGTTGATACTGTTGATACAATTTTACCATGTATCACTGAAGTAAGGATGTAATTTATGGCCCTGGCGTAAAGCTTTGCTGCTTTGTCTGCTATATTAGGAACACTAACTTCCTCCACATGTTTTTGATGTTGTGTCCTACCTACCTGAGACCCCCCGTCTGCCTTCAACACTTCCCCCCCCATCCAGCGGGGTATACACTGCAAAAACACTAAATTGTGTTTGTAAATATCTCAAACACTTATTCTAATCCACATTCACTTAGCAAGTCAAGATAAATATCTTTAAGGAATAAAAAGTAGAAATAAGGCATTAAATTGCTTGTAATGATAAGTAAAAATGAAACAAGGAAAGTTTGACTCAGTGAGGGTCTTATATTAAGGTTTAATGTCTACTCTGGAAAGAAAATTTTGTTTCAGACAACCTTCAAGTTGAATTTGTCTTGTCTTTTTGGCAGATTATTCTACTTATTACAAGAAACTCGGGCCTTATTTTTAGTATTTATACCTTCGAATAAGATCTTAATCCAGACATGTCAGGAAATTATGTCTTAGAATTAGTCTAGTGGGGTTTTTTTGTCTTGAAATTGGACAAACACTCTCACCTATCTGCGTTTTTGCAGTATAGTCCCTGCTGAGAGGAGCAAGTATGAACAATCATGTCAGGGAATTACCCAGATGGACTACTTGGACATTATCCTGTTAATATCAGGGCTGCATGTGTAAAAAGGAGCTCAGCACGCCCTAAGGCACCGTGTGCCTTGCACCTTTAGACACAGTACTTCACACTCTCAGAGTAAGGCCCTCGATGAAGATTTTCATACAAAAACAAGAAAACTGACTGCTTAAGTTTCATTTTCAGAATCTGGTGCTTCAGGTCACATGATCTAGTTCAGGTCTCCTGTGAACTGCAGGTTTTTAAAAGTGTTCACAGGGATCGTCTTTGCTCTGTTGTGTGATTACAGTATAGATGTCATAACAACTGACGCTCATCATGATTTAAAATGACAGCAGTTACTGACTCCACCTTTGGCACCAGTTCTGTTTACTTGATCATTTATTCAAAGTTATAATACTTTAATTATGAGCTAATCAAGCATACTCTTCTCCAGTTAAACTCATGCTCTGCCATGCAAACTTAAGTTATACATGTTAAGCCTTAAATTGTGGCTGACATTGTAAGGTCATCAAGTTCTGTGCTCATGATTTAATCTGTTTAATTCTCTTTATGGAGCTTCATTCACCTGCAATAACTGCAGCTGCGTCACAGCCTTGCCAGATCTGCTTACTAAAAGCAACTTTGGGCTCCTTTTGTTGAAAAGTTGCTCATAAGTATCAGCAGATGTGTTGCCTTTTTGTTTTTTGGCTCATTCTAAAAGTGCATTTGCTTTTCTGATCTTGATCTGATCCCGAACCAGGACAGACCTGATGCAGGCTCCCTTTCATTATAAACTCAATTGGGAAGTTACTAAGTTACTCAATTTATTTTCTCTAACTCCAAACACACGTATATATTTAAAATGTCTAAAGAGAAGCAAAATGATGATTACACTAACAAGACATCTTTATTGATATAGGAACTGTTTTTTTTTTTTTTAATGGGTCCTATTTCTGTTCTCGTCAAATTGTCTTCACTGAAAAAAACATTTAAAAAGTCATGATGGTCATTTTGACTTCACATAGAATTTTAAAATAAAAATAAACTGTTGAGGATCAACATAAGACTTAAAAATGGAGTTATAAATAACAACAGGCATCCACCTCCAAAGAAAAGGATGCTAAAATAGTAAATTAAAAGCCAAATTGAAATTTAATGTACAGTTTATGAAAACTAAGACATGCTTTATTTTTTTTTCCTCTTAAAAGGAAATATATTTAGTACAAGAAAAAAAAATCCCATTATTATTTTTAATCTAATATCCTCCAGCCATACTATCTATCTATCCATCTGTCACACACATATATAAAGACCAAAATCATTTTCTTTGTGTCTCTGATGGTTTATACACCAGCATGTTGAAGCCATATCCATAAATGATATTATTTATGCTAAAATATAATTTTTAATGTTGTCCATGAATTTTTCAAATTTCCTGTTTTACTATAAACAAACAAACCAAACAAAGCAAACAGAAAAATAGTAAAGCATATTGTTATTTCTTGATTAAGATGTCAAATTATGGTAATTTACTTAAATTCCTTGGCAGATAAAAAAGATTTTAGTAGTTGATTATTATGATTGATTTGAACAGTGAGCAGCTCAGATTTGGGTAATAAAAGATGAACTCAGTTTGAGATTCCTCATTCCTGTTCAAAATGTTTGTCTGATAACAAGGACATTTTAAGTATAGTCAAGTTTTTAAAAGATTTCTGAATCATTTTTGTTTCTTGTTTTATGACAAGAGGTCTACTAAATTTGTTAAACACTGTATATGAACACTTAAACATACGTTATACAGTTTTCTCTTAAAAATGCAATGTATCATACAATTAAAATATAGAAAATATATATTTAAAAAAGAAAAATACACCTCAATACTGTTTTTACCCAATATCCTGTGTGTTTGTTTGTGTGTTTATCTAGAGATCACATGCTTTAGGCTTGTTTTTAATAAGCATATTTTACTGAAAAATTTGGCAACCCAGCTACCTACAAACCACAAGAAGTACCTTTAAGAATGTGCAACACTTCATGACACTGAAAGCAAATAAAACAATCAACAAGAACAAATTAACAAGCAGCAATTCTCTGAGTGGTAGGATGTGGTGTTTCTTAATCCCCCACATCATCATGGATCAAACTTTAATTAAACGCCTTACAGTGTGTTTGGGATTCCTTTCTCATGACTCCATTAAGCCTGAAAAGAGACTCTCATTTAAGGGTTATTGCATTTCCATTACCTTCATTATAATATCAGGCTAATGAGTGAACCTCATGAGTGTATTTCTGTCTCACACACACGCAGACACACCTACACGAGCTCACAGCACCCGCAGGTGATGTGTGGAAACATGCCCCCGTCTATCTTGATCTCATGTGTGAACAGAGGTTTGGCTCCCCTCTGTTTGGGCTTGTATCACGCGGAGTCCCGAAGAGAAAAATGGTTGCAACATGACCTCATCACGCCACACAAAAGATTTAGTGTTGCAGGAGGAGATAGAGAGAGCCTGTGGGGGGGAGCAGAGTGGCCTTGGGGAGCTGAAGCCTGAAGCCTGTGCCGATGTTTGAGGGATTAGGGTTTGGGAAGTAAAATGTGTCTAATTGGGAGGAAGGAAGGAAAGGAAAGAGGAGTGGGCAGGAGGGAAATTCACAGCAATCGCATGATAAAGAGATATTACAGTAAAGCAGGTCAAGCCCAGTATGAGGATTAATTGGTACTCATTTAGTTTGCTTTTCATGCGGAGGAACCTAATAAATCAAATCCGTGTACATCCATACGAAACTGCTTTACACACTTGGCTGAATAATTCTTTAACACATGTGATATTCCCGTTTACCCATCCCTTTAACCGACTTCTTTAAAAGCCTTGATCACGCTGCAGGTGTGGTTGGAAACTCCCACTTTCTGATGAAATGTCTTCATGTTGAAATGAGTGTTCAATATA